>JAAKBH010000008.1:1977500-2480000 GCA_019776075.1 Amaranthus palmeri
ATCAAAACTGGATGCTACCATGTGGAATTTTCCTTATTTAAATCTGAGGAATAGAGATAGGGTTTAGATGAGTCAATTTGATTAAAGCCGGTACCGACAACGTCATATGTTGGGAATTTGGATACTGGAATACCTATACGTCGACTAGAGTCTTGGTATGTTAGGATGAACGCATTGCTTGTTTAACTAATCATTGTTCATATATTATGTTTCAAAGTTCATTGTTCTTTTAAATTAGCAATGATGTTGTCATGATCACAACTAGCAGAATGATTGACTGGTTGGGTATACTTTGTTACCTAGCTCTAATGATCCGGTGAAAACAAACGTTTACTGGTTTGTTTTGTTTCCGTTACTTAATTAGTATACTTACCAAACAAAATTTCAAAGTAACACTATTGGTTACCACACTTTTATTGATTTCCTTTCGCTTTTCATTATAATTACTATACTAAACATCGTAATGTAATTCTAATTATAATTATAATTGAAAGAGGAGGCCTTGGACCTCTAAGGTGGAACAATGGAGGAATAAGGAAGTGTATAAGTGTAACGAAAAACAGAGCAATAATCAAAGATGCAAGAACACACTTTACATTAATGACTCAACTCACACATGAGAACACCCTCTTAAGTTGGTGAACCCATTCAACAATGGAGTTCACCCCTAAACTAATACAACAAAGAAGAAAGCTCTCTTGAGTCCTCAAACCCTAACTCTCTAATATGTGTATTATCTTCTCTCTTTTCTTGCCCTAATACATTCTAAGACTCATATTTATAGCCCTAAGATATATTACAAGACCTAAAGACACTTGGCTAAAAGCCCACTTAAAACCGGACTCAAAACAGAATCTCGAATCTTCCTTCGCTGGGCACCGCTCGACCCGAGCAAATGGGGCTCGACCCACTCGAGTGAACACCCTGCAGCCACTGGAATCTTCAGCTCAACCTCACGCTCGACCTAGGGAGGTTTGCTCGACCTGGTCGAGCGGCTTCACCGGCTGCTGGTTGCCTTATGTTCTTGTGCTCGACTACATGCTCGACAAGTGCTTCATTTGCTCGACTATTCGAGCCTTTTGATAGCACGCAGCTGCTGCCTCTACATGGCCCCATCACATGAGCATGCCTCTTTAACTCATTGTTATCATTGAACATCACATGATCAATGCACTTGTTCTTCGTCACACCCGCATCACGGCACTTCGAAGGCCCTCCACATGAGTGAGATTTGGGTCTTGCTTTAACACTAATTATTAATTATTAATTAATGTAAGAGAAAACAATGTGATTAATGAACACACAATTACTAGAGAGTGTAGTTGAAACTTTATTCAAAGTTTCATATGGAAATGATAAAGTCTGTAATATTGTTGATTTGGGATGTGGTGTACTGTGGGCCCAGTTCCATCAGCTTTTGTATCACTGGTTATCAATACTTCTTGATGGGTGCTCCCGGATCTTATAATGGTAGACTTTTTCATCATAATAGTTTGAACTTTGTTCATACTAATTACGCTTAACTTAACTTCAAATCAAGTACCTTCAAACCCGCATGTTTGGATAATCGCATTATATGATCGATTACTCGATTTATTGGGATGTTATTATAATGAATAAAAATATTGAAGTAATGGAGCAATATAAACGAGATGATCATCATCATCATGCATATACTAATTCAAAGACATTTGTGCCAACTGTCACAACACAAAAACCTTTCTAAAGTACTTTGCAATGCAATATAAATTGAGAGTTTACAAAAGAAGACTAATAAAGTTAAAGTAGTATACATTAAAACTAACTCAAGCAATTTAATTTTAACATATAAATTCACAACAAAAGAGTCATCATATCATATACGATATAATTGTAGATTCTTCAACTTCTACTACTTTTAAATATGGTTATCAAAAACATATATTGACTAATTTACGTATTCTTTTCCTAGATATAATTCTAGCATTCAATTTAAGAGGTAATATCCAATATATATACTACTATTCAGTTATGTATTACTATGCATGATAACATCATTAGCACTTTTACTAATTAAGTATTACTTCTATTATTGATTATGATTACACTTAGTATAAATTTGCTGATGCTTCTATATCATGACTTTGTTGAATTTTGTAAAGGTTCTAAATATTAGTAACAAAAACAATTTATGAAAAAAAAAGTAAACCTACACTGCGCATGCGCATTGTACGAGTATAATCCTAGTAGTTGAATTAATTAACCAAGTGTGTAACAGGCGCCATTTTAAGCCCCTTAATTACCATTTTAAATTAAGATAATTAAAATTAATCAATGATATTAACGTTTGAATTGCGTTATTATTTTAAGAACGCTAATTAGTATTTAAACTATTAAACTAAAGAAATGCTCTTTTGTTTTGACTTATTTTATAAATTCTATTTTCGTATGTTTATAAAGCTACGAAATAAATAATCAAAATTTTAAAATAAAACTAATAATGTATAAATTTAAGTATATTTAAGTTTTAGTTGAACAATAATAATGTAGTACTTTTAAATATTAAGGTCAATTCTATCTTATCTTTACTTCTTTATATAAAGTAGTTGTAGTAATTATATTAGTAAGGATAATAATAATAATAATAAATAATAAAATAAAAAAAAAAAAAAAAAATTTTAATTAAACCCACATGTATTCACGTGAAACCCCCCCCCCCCCCCCCCCCCCTAAACCTTATCTCCTTCCTTTTTATATACCCCAAAACACATTTTCCCTAACAAAAACAAAAAAACAGAAAATTCAAGAACCTAGAACATCGAAATCATTAGCGGCCTTCCGCTAGCGGCCACCGAACCGCTCACCAGGGTCGCACCAGCTTGTCAGCCGACCTCGCCGTAAGTAGCTCCTTATTCGGCCAACCACGACATCCAGCAACCGTGTCGGCCGGCCATTCTTTGCCGTGGATCACGACCACCGTCACCGCCAGACAGCCTGTGCACCGAACTCCTCCCGACTGTCAACTCTGAGGCAGAGCCACACCTTGTTCATCCATCTTTATCCTTGATGAACAATTCATGGTTTTTCATCTTCTACTTGGTACTCCTTCTAATTTATTTGTTTATTAATCTTGATTTGATCTTAATATTCATCTCAATCATTTTAATCTTTACATTCTTTTAATTTGAATGCTTTTCACTTGAATCTTCAATTTGTTTTAACCCCCAAATTTAATTAGGGCTCTTCTTCAATTTCATTCACACCAAGTTAAGTTGGGGTTACTAAAATTGATGTTCTTCCACTATTTTCAACTTGATTACTGAGTCTAAGCTATGTTTGATAATCTTATTAAATCTCAGCTCAATCATCAGTTGTAGAAAACAACCTGCTCTATGGTCAGCCACCTCCATAAAGCTTAGTCCAACAATCTTGAGGTACACTCCCACCTAAAAATTAAAATAAACTTTTTAAGCTTTAATTTTAGATTATGAGTAAATAGGACTTGTAATACATTATTGAGTTTTAATTGTTGAAAATTCTATATTTCTGTGTTAAAAATTGTGCAATTGACAATTGGATTTGATGATGAAGATTTAATTAGTTGATTGCGATTTAGGTTTTAGGTGAGTAAGTTTTGATGGAAGAGGGATGGAATTGAATAGGATTTTCACTTGTTCATGGTTAGGATGGTTGAATGTTGAAATATATAATTTAATGTCAAGTTGATTCTAGATACAAACTGAAGTTAGTGTTGTTTATATCGAGTTTTATATAGAGCATAAAGCACCGCTTTGTATTGTTGGACAATTGAAGGTTCACGTAAGAAATTGCATCAATAAGTTTGTATTAAGTTAGTACTATCGATTAAGTATGTAAGTTGGATGTAAGTTGGAATTTGGTAATTATTTGGTAATTCGAAATTGAGTTAGACGATAAATTAGTATTTGATAATTGAATTAGTAAAATTAATATGAAGTTGATACTAAATTGATATTGTGGTAAGCCGAATTTAAGTAAAAACTCAGGTTTGAAGGTAAATTGAAATTATAAAGAATTGTATGAGGCGAAATTGAATAAGTTGAGTGTGATCGAGTATTGGATGAGTTAATTGTTTATTGGAATCAAGAGTTGATTTTATTTAACTTGAGAATGAGTTGATTATTAGTTGGAGTTATAGGATCGCTGTCTTAATTTAGTTATACAGTCAGACTATAGGGTTTGATATGCTAGTTATAAATTAAATTAAGTTTAATAATATTAAGTTGTGAATGATTATAAGTTATAACAAGTGATTAAATTGAATAAAGAAATGCATGTTTTATTCGTAAGTATGTATTTTGATAATCTTGATTGTATGTGAATGTGAAAAAGATTGAAAGAAAACATTTAACTAAGAACTAAAAATATCGATACTTGAGATAATGGGAATTGGGTAAATAGAATGTGTGAGGAAATCATTTGAATACTAAGACTTGATTATAAAGAATTTATAATCAAGTATGAAGCAATGTTTAATAGCAATTTATCAATAAAGAACTCAAGAAAGCGAATGTTGTTCTTGAGTCAAAATTAAAAGACATGAACAAGCAGACTTAGTGATGAAATATGAGTAGTCACTAAGGTGTCTGATGACGAAATGTGAGTAAGCATCAGCTGCGATTAAAAGATATAAACAAATATAGAAAATTTCAAGAAAGCGATGGATTTCGCAAAAGACAATAATGAAAGTCCAAGGTCGGTGCCGTAAGGGAATGCTAACTTTATTTTATGGACATCCGGCTTTCCGGAGGAATAGAATGTGCCGGTCCACCTAAGTGGGGCAGAATGCGGGCAACACCCAGACAAAAGGTACCAGTCCAGGGCGGTGGCATTCTTTATGACCCCGGGTGAGAGTGCACGTTCGTGATAACCCGAGGCGGCATGCGGATATGGAACTGGCTTGGCAGCTTGCAAGCATAAAACTTCTGGGGTGACGACCTCAGACCTCTACTACCGACTAAACGGTTGTGAGAGGAATTAAGATATTAATAAGACACTGTTTATTTTCTTAGGATTTATAATTAAAACTATGAAATCGAATCAAGAAAATAATAACACAAATGTAATCATTAAATTATGTTGTATAAAGTGTACTCAGCAAAAGCTGATTATGTGGTTTTGTTCTTTGAACCTGTCCTGGTGGGGGACAGATTTAGAGATTGTTGAAGTCAACGGTAGCCGAAAGCGCACAGAGATCAGTAATCAACAAAGCAATCTCATCCATTCATATAATAGAATGTAAGTAAAATAAATCTTTAATTTAAAAGTATTTTGGAACTTATTTTAGACTATTTGAGAAAAGTTTTCGACCTACAAGGTGATGTGATTTTGAAATGATTGGCGCCTGTGACACTGGTTGGTTGATATTTTAAAATTGTTGTTTTATACTTGCAGGGTGACTTTTAAGTCAAAAAGAAATATTTTGGATTATCCGATTTACAAACGGAACTCTGCCGGAATTTCTGCAGAACTTTATTTTATTTTAAATTATTTTAAATGCTCTTTATGAAATTCTTATACATATTTTAAATGTTGTAAACTCTTGTATGCAGATATTTTAATAGATGTTTACTGGATAATATAGTCATTAAAGTGAGTGATTATATTATCGACGTAATAGCTCGATATAAGTATTAAGCTTCCGCATTAGTTATATGTAAGCATGTTTAAGTAGCTGGTTAGATTCGGGCTGTTACACTTGGTATCAGAGCATGGTTTGATTTTGGGTACGCACGGATCTTCACATCCGAGCGTTGAGGATTTTGAGGTTACAAATTCAGTGAAATTGAGTTACGACTTACGAGTGCTGAGGATTATTATGTAAAGTAAATCAAAGAGAGTTATACACATTACTTGAAAGCGATTGATAGTGGATATTTCATATTTATGATTGGGGTGGTCAAGTGTCAATGATGATAATGTTTTATGTGGAAGTGGAATGGATTAGATGATGCGTTTAGAGGTTATGAGGAACGTGTTGAGTTTGATTGGTGAACAAAAGAGCTTATGATGCATGTGGAACGAGTTAAAACATAATTAAGGAAAAACTTATGGGTCAAAATTGAAGTCAACGAAAGGATTATAAAGGTTTATAGTGTTAAAGGAAATTCCTGATAAATAAAATTGAATTGTAATGATATTCTCCATGCACGTTGATGTTTAATCATAAAAGATTATGTTGCTTGGAAGTTTTATCATAAAGTTGGGGAGAAGAATTAAATCATTGAATTTTGAACAAAGTTCTTTGATACATCGGTGTCTATTGGAGAAATAAATTGAATAAAGTTGTATTGAGTAATGATGTGCCAATCATTTTGTTCAGGACAAAAAGCGAATATGAAATTCCATGCTGAGAGCAACTCGAAGCAAAGTAATGTAGGACACAACTATTAGAGAATGCAAATTTATTTTGGGTGTTGAACACTTATCATGTTATGAATTTGAGGAACTCAACTTAGTTTGAGAATCGATTTGCACAAGAGTGAACAATAATTATTCCAAAGAAATCTTTATCATTTTAAAGAAAATCTTCTTCAGGTTTGAGTCAATGGTTTGCCCTCTTGTGAAATTTCATTCCTGATACTAGAAATCAAGTTAGAGTAAAGACTTGATCAACCTTCACTCTAATACTTGAATCTAGAAACCAAGTGATTGTAGAATTTTCAAGATAGTGGCGGACTATGCGACGTAACCGATATTTCGAATAAGCAATAATTTTCCTTTTTATTTTGATTTTGATTTTGAATGACATTTAAGAATTGTTTTCTCTAAAGGTATTTGATTTGTTTACACTAAACCTTTACCTTTTAGTTTCGAGGACGAAACTTCTTAAAGTTGGGGAGAGTGTAACAGGCGCCATTTTAAGCCCCTTAATTACCATTTTAAATTAAGATAATTAAAATTAATCAATGATATTAACGTTTGAATTGCGTTATTATTTTAAGAACGCTAATTAGTATTTAAACTATTAAACTAAAGAAATGCTCTTTTGTTTTGACTTATTTTATAAATTCTATTTTCGTATGTTTATAAAGCTACGAAATAAATAATCAAAATTTTAAAATAAAACTAATAATGTATAAATTTAAGTATATTTAAGTTTTAGTTGAACAATAATAATGTAGTACTTTTAAATATTAAGGTCAATTCTATCTTATCTTTACTTCTTTATATAAAGTAGTTGTAGTAATTATATTAGTAAGGATAATAATAATAATAATAAATAATAAAATAAAAAAAAAAAAAAAAAATTTAATTAAACCCACATGTATTCACGTGAACCCCCCCCCCCCCCCCCCTAAACCTTATCTCCTTCCTTTTTATATACCCCAAAACACATTTTCCCTAACAAAAACAAAAAACAGAAAATTCAAGAACCTAGAACATCGAAATCATTAGCGGCCTTCCGCTAGCTGCCACCGAACCGCTCACCAGGGTCGCACCAGCTTGTCAGCCGACCTCGCCGTAAGTAGCTCCTTATTCGGCCAACCACGACATCCAGCAACCGTGTCGGCCGGCCATTCTTTGCCGTGGATCACGACCACCGTCACCGCCAGACAGCCTGTGCACCGAACTCCTCCCGACTGTCAACTCTGAGGCAGAGCCACACCTTGTTCATCCATCTTTATCCTTGATGAACAATTCATGGTTTTTCATCTTCTACTTGGTACTCCTTCTAATTTATTTGTTTATTAATCTTGATTTGATCTTAATATTCATCTCAATCATTTTAATCTTTATATTCTTTTAATTTGAATGCTTTTCACTTGAATCTTCAATTTGTTTTAACCCCCAAATTTAATTAGGGCTCTTCTTCAATTTCATTCACACCAAGTTAAGTTGGGGTTACTAAAATTGATGTTCTTCCACTATTTTCAACTTGATTACTGAGTCTAAGCTATGTTTGATAATCTTATTAAATCTCAGCTCAATCATCAGTTGTAGAAAACAACCTGCTCTATGGTCAGCCACCTCCATAAAGCTTAGTCCAACAATCTTGAGGTACACTCCCACCTAAAAATTAAAATAAACTTTTTAAGCTTTAATTTTAGATTATGAGTAAATAGGACTTGTAATACATTATTGAGTTTTAATTGTTGAAAATTCTATATTTCTGTGTTAAAAATTGTGCAATTGACAATTGGATTTGATGATGAAGATTTAATTAGTTGATTGCGATTTAGGTTTTAGGTGAGTAAGTTTTGATGGAAGAGGGATGGAATTGAATAGGATTTTCACTTGTTCATGGTTAGGATGGTTGAATGTTGAAATATATAATTTAATGTCAAGTTGATTCTAGATACAAACTGAAGTTAGTGTTGTTTATATCGAGTTTTATATAGAGCATAAAGCACCGCTTTGTATTGTTGGACAATTGAAGGTTCACGTAAGAAATTGCATCAATAAGTTTGTATTAAGTTAGTACTATCGATTAAGTATGTAAGTTGGATGTAAGTTGGAATTTGGTAATTATTTGGTAATTCGAAATTGAGTTAGACGATAAATTAGTATTTGATAATTGAATTAGTAAAATTAATATGAAGTTGATACTAAATTGATATTGTGGTAAGCCGAATTTAAGTAAAAACTCAGGTTTGAAGGTAAATTGAAATTATAAAGAATTGTATGAGGCGAAATTGAATAAGTTGAGTGTGATCGAGTATTGGATGAGTTAATTGTTTATTGGAATCAAGAGTTGATTTTATTTAACTTGAGAATGAGTTGATTATTAGTTGGAGTTATAGGATCGCTGTCTTAATTTAGTTATACAGTCAGACTATAGGGTTTGATATGCTAGTTATAAATTAAATTAAGTTTAATAATATTAAGTTGTGAATGATTATAAGTTATAACAAGTGATTAAATTGAATAAAGAAATGCATGTTTTATTCGTAAGTATGTATTTTGATAATCTTGATTGTATGTGAATGTGAAAAAGATTGAAAGAAAACATTTAACTAAGAACTAAAAATATCGATACTTGAGATAATGGGAATTGGGTAAATAGAATGTGTGAGGAAATCATTTGAATACTAAGACTTGATTATAAAGAATTTATAATCAAGTATGAAGCAATGTTTAATAGCAATTTATCAATAAAGAACTCAAGAAAGCGAATGTTGTTCTTGAGTCAAAATTAAAAGACATGAACAAGCAGACTTAGTGATGAAATATGAGTAGTCACTAAGGTGTCTGATGACGAAATGTGAGTAAGCATCAGCTGCGATTAAAAGATATAAACAAATATAGAAAATTTCAAGAAAGCGATGGATTTCGCAAAAGACAATAATGAAAGTCCAAGGTCGGTGCCGTAAGGGAATGCTAACTTTATTTTATGGACATCCGGCTTTCCGGAGGAATAGAATGTGCCGGTCCACCTAAGTGGGGCAGAATGCGGGCAACACCCAGACAAAAGGTACCAGTCCAGGGCGGTGGCATTCTTTATGACCCCGGGTGAGAGTGCACGTTCGTGATAACCCGAGGCGGCATGCGGATATGGAACTGGCTTGGCAGCTTGCAAGCATAAAACTTCTGGGGTGACGACCTCAGACCTCTACTACCGACTAAACGGTTGTGAGAGGAATTAAGATATTAATAAGACACTGTTTATTTTCTTAGGATTTATAATTAAAACTATGAAATCGAATCAAGAAAATAATAACACAAATGTAATCATTAAATTATGTTGTATAAAGTGTACTCAGCAAAAGCTGATTATGTGGTTTTGTTCTTTGAACCTGTCCTGGTGGGGGACAGATTTAGAGATTGTTGAAGTCAACGGTAGCCGAAAGCGCACAGAGATCAGTAATCAACAAAGCAATCTCATCCATTCATATAATAGAATGTAAGTAAAATAAATCTTTAATTTAAAAGTATTTTGGAACTTATTTTAGACTATTTGAGAAAAGTTTTCGACCTACAAGGTGATGTGATTTTGAAATGATTGGCGCCTGTGACACTGGTTGGTTGATATTTTAAAATTGTTGTTTTATACTTGCAGGGTGACTTTTAAGTCAAAAAGAAATATTTTGGATTATCCGATTTACAAACGGAACTCTGCCGGAATTTCTGCAGAACTTTATTTTATTTTAAATTATTTTAAATGCTCTTTATGAAATTCTTATACATATTTTAAATGTTGTAAACTCTTGTATGCAGATATTTTAATAGATGTTTACTGGATAATATAGTCATTAAAGTGAGTGATTATATTATCGACGTAATAGCTCGATATAAGTATTAAGCTTCCGCATTAGTTATATGTAAGCATGTTTAAGTAGCTGGTTAGATTCGGGCTGTTACAAAGTGATTATGCGCTCTAGGTGTAATTGTTTGCTTGACGTTACAAACAAAAAAAAATGTAATCTTGTTATGCTTTAATATTAAATTTGATATAATTATTTATTGTTATTTTCAAAATTATTATTACTTTTTGATGTTTTAATTTAAAGTTTTATTGATTTTTCTTATAAATGTATATATACTTATATATCATGTCAAGTCAATTTACAACCATTAAAAGCCTTGATTTAAATATTTTCAATAATTAAATATATTTTCTCCGTGTCGAATCCTTGTTACATTGCAAATATAACACTATTTATTCATCATTCTTAATTTGTGATTAGTTTTTATTAATTAACCAAGAGATCTATAATATTTGCTTCTGACATTCAAATTTAGCATTCACTCACTCTCTTGCCTCTTCTATTAAAATAATGTCATTAACAAAAAAATATACATAAGGCATGTCTCCTTATATTGATTGAATTATCTCATCTAGAGCGCGATAAAAAATCAATTTCTTTCATTATAGGTCTCCACCTTAATCCAAATTGATTCTCTTAATAGAGGTACATCTCTAAATACGTATCTTTATTGCTCTTGCCCATTATTTCATAATATAGCTCATAATTTTATTTCTCTATGGTTGGAGCAATTTAGACATTTCCCTTATTCATTTAAGTGGGTAGTAGAGTTTCTCGCCAATCATTGGGAATTATGTTTATCCTCCAATTCTTATTAATACATCAATTAGCAAAGTTCATTCGCGGTCTTGGGAAAGACCGTCTTAGAATAAGACGGTTCAATGTTTCAGCCTTTCGCGCTTTCTCTCTTTTTTTTCATTTTTGGGGCATTTTTCAATTTTACTTTTTAAAGGTATTAATTTTAACCTTAAAAATATCAATTTCAATTTAGCTAGAAATTGATCAGTAGACGCCACAATTGATCATTTATAGGTTCAAATTGAAATTGACTTTAGTTGATATGTTTAAGTATTACTTTACGTCGAAATTGATACATTTAAGGTCAAAATTGATACCCTTAAGGTCCAAATTGAAAAATGCTCACAAAAAAGAAATTCTACAACGGACCGATACAATTATAATTTTAGAATAGGACGATCTTACGCAAATTTTTGTGAAGAAAATTAATACACATAAGAGAATGGGAACGAAAAATTCCCTCTTTTTTGGGATCGCACAAATTCTTTGCGACTAGCCAGCGACTAATATATTATTTACCGAAAAAATTTACAACCGTACCCCTAAATCTCATAAGTCATGGTCACATGGTGGTTGCTAAATGATACCACATGATTCTGGTCGCAAGGTGGTCGTTGCTTGTCACATTTAACACATAAATTTTTTAGTAAGTTGATCGGATCGTTGAGATAATATTAAAACAAAAATTTGAGTTATGTGAATACTTTTAAATGAGAAAAACAGTATAAATGAGAATCAATAATAATAATAATAATAATAATAATAATAATACTTGTTTCTGCTAAGAAATGATCGAATTTATAAAAAAGATTTTAGGTAGGAACTACTAGGAAGTATCTTCAAATTAAGGAAAGTGAGATAATCTGATCGCCGCGAGTGGTGTACCTGCAACCACAAAAGAAGACTAAACCGGGGGCTGATATACCGAGAAGCCCTCCGATGCTTAAGTCAGACCGAGAATCATAGATGTGATAAGTGTAAGTTTTTATATAAGAGTAGAATTGTGTACCTTCTTCATGTAGATAAATGAAGTATTTATAGAAATATTGTGGAGGTGGTTACCTCATTCATGGTATTGGTAAGTCATGGTGATCGTGCTTGTGTAGATGGGTGTAGCGGGTAGTTACTTTATGAGTAATGGGTAGTTATTAGAAGTGGTAGTTTAGGCGTTGACTTATATATTGACTTGATCTTTGACTAAGGGTATTCTCGACAATGCCAGAATATGAGTTATTTGACCCGTAACAATAATAATAATAATAATAATAATAATAATAATAATAATAATAATAATAAGACACCATAAATCCAACACAAACAAGCCAATCAAGTAGTTCTTATTCATTCTTCAAAAAAAGTAGTTCTTATTCAATCAATAGCATAACAACAAAAAATGCCCATTTAAAAGGCATATTATTTTTTCTTTTTAATCAAGACACTTAATTAATAATTTATTCATAAAATTAGGGCCATCTCTATAAAGATTATTTATGGGCCTCTAAACTATTGTATATATAAAAAAGTTCAAACTTTAACACTAATTGAAAATTAAAATTTATGAAGAGTCCTGGGCGTAGACACGTCTTGCTCTTACTTAGGGCCAACCCTGCATAAAAAAAGTGTTAAATTTTTCTAAGTAAAATGGTAAGAGAATGGTTTGGAGCAGGATAACCAAGATCAAAATGCTGGAAAGCAAAGTAGACAAGTTTATCATAAAAAGGTTGCACAATTTGATCACCAAAATGATGTGAAATTAGTGATCCTGAAAAGGCATAAGTAGATTTTGCCAAGATTTGTGCTTTTTCATGCTTGTTCTTGATCTCAGATGCAGTATCATGTATTGATGTTCTTTTTTCCTCAATAAGAAATGACCCTTCTTTTTTTACCACACTTTCAAGTTCATCTATGCTGGGGTGATACGCTGGGAAATTGAATTCATCTAGCTTCTCTTCTTTGACTAATCCCTGATATATGAACACTAATTGTTAGTTATTGATTACAATTTATCATGTAAAACCAAATCACAAACATGGGATCAGGGTTAGGACTGAACAAAATTTGGTCTAAATCGTAAACCAAACCGGAATTTTAGTATCTGGTCTGGTATACGGTTTAAATGGTCTGGTCTAGTTTTTCAAATTAAATTACAGTTTACGGTCTGTTCTCGGTTTTTTATTTTTCATACCTGACCGGACCGCAAGCCGTACTTTGGTCGAAAAGCATAAATACATATATTAATTTGGATAAAAAAATAAAAAAAAATCGTAGACCAGACCAAACCGGACCGTTTTAAAACGGTTTGGTCCGGTCCTGTCTGGAAAATTTTCTGACCGGAATTTCTGGTTTGGTCTGATTTTAGTGTTAGACCAGACCAAACTAGACTGTGTTCACCCTTAATCAGGGCCGACCCTAAGGGTGGGCAAATGGGGCCGTAGCACAGAGCCCAATGTAAAAAAAAAAGCAAAATTAAAGGTATTCTAAGGTCCATATAGGTTAGAAATTGCAAAGGAAAGGATCCCAATGTGCTATTTCGCTCAGCGTCCCAGAATATCTTGGGCCGACCCTGCATGTGATGGGTCCTCTTCTAACCTTCACTTATTAAAATGATTAATTATCTAAATCATGTCTTGATTACTTGATAACACAAGTCACCCATAATCCTAGCATGATAATTGAGTATTTCAAAACATGATTGTTAGTTATTCCAAAATTTTTAGTTAAGTTCTTACGGTATTTGTATATTTTATTATTCATTTATTAAAAGTCAATAAAAGTAGTTTATTGATGTGGATCGCTATGATATTTTAATAACTAATTGATTTGAATTGACTCCAATTTTAATTTTGAGTTTGATTATGTTTCAACTAAAACTTTTAAAAAAATTTAATCGCTTTGAATTGTGAAAAATCAAACTTATAATACTATATACAAAACAATAAATATGAACAAAAATAGGAAAATAATAGGAGTTGAAGGAATAGTTAAAATGTTATACCTCAGAAATAAGAGCAATAAGAGATTGGTTAATGATTTTATGCTCAACATTTCTCCAGGTGAAGAAATCTGAATCATTGGGTCGACCTAAAAGTGTAATAAGCATATAACCATTTGGTACAACTTCTTCAGATCGATGTTTGAGAAATTTAGTAAAGTCATTTTCAAATTGTGTCCAATAAGCATTTCCAACTGCCTTAGAACTTGTTTTGGACATGTAGATGTCTCCTTTATTTATAGGCATACCTTGCTCATTCCAAAGACCTGCCGGTACCTTGATATCGTATCACACAAAGTCATGAAACAAAATTTTCATTCTTCTAACTTGTTATGTAGTAAATGATCATTATATCACAAATTTTTAAATAAGACAGTTTTTTGGTGAGATCATCTTTATTGTCTGATCTCTATACATTTAGTGTGTTAAAGTGTTTTTTCAAAAACATGTCATTTCTTTAAATAGTCGTTGATGGTGTATGTAAGAAATAACTAGATTATAATTTCAATTTAAATTTTTAATAGAGTTAGTTATTTGAAAGATAAATTCAGAATTTTTGTTTGAATTTTATCTATCCTCATCTAGTGAAATAGTAAGAGTCTAGTATGACACGAATTTGTGTTAACCTCCACAATTCCAGCTAGCATAAATATCTATTGCATGTGTGATAACTGATTAGGATGTGTGATAGAAGATATACTCCATCCGAATCATTTTAGATGTCTCATTTTCTTATTTGGCAAAATCATATCAATTGTCTCACAATCTTCATTGCCTCGTAACAATAATTTAAAAATCTAATAAAAAATACCTGAGATAGCCAGTGGAGAGCGTAATTAGCATGAACAAAGTCCAAAGTATTACGATGAAAAAGTCTATCAAAATAAGATCCAGGAGCACCCATCAAGAAGCATAAGGGATTACCATCATATTTTGTTTGTAATCCTTCTAAACTCATCAAATCTTTGAACAATGTACCGAAATCATTTGAAGGTAAGTCATTCATGTAAATATTGCATTTAAATACTCCTACTTCAGTATTATCACATGATTCACACGTGATCAATTCCTTAAGCTTTCCTTGAATAATTTTGGTAACCAATGATACAAAAGCTGATGGAACTGGGCCCACACCACATCCCAAGTCAACAATATTACAGACTTTACCATTCTCGTATGAAACTTTGAATAAAGATTCAAGTACACTCTCTAGTAATTGTTTGTTTAGTAACCACACTGTTTCCTGTTACATTAATTAATTAATCATTAATAATAATCATAGTTACAAATATAATTATTTCCTTCGTTTTATTTTTGTTTGTTCATTTTAAAATTTTTTGCATTTTTATGAGAGAAATCTAAATTTGGTTTTTAAAGTATATATATTCAAGACAAAATATTCATGTGTGTTCTTGTTAGATTTGTTTTGATGTAAAGAATTTTGATATATAATTTTTACAATTTTTTATTATCCGCTGTACTATGACATTTCGAGGCTCAAAATTTGCGTTGAAATTAATAAGTGAAAAAGTAAAGTGGACAAAGAAAAAGGAACGGAGGAAGTAAACTACACATGGTTATTATTAAAATTTTAAAATAAGGATACAAAATTTAAAATATAAATAAAAAGATATTCATAGAAACGACAAATTGAATTCTCTAAAATGATAAATAAAAACTTAATTAAGGAACGGAGAGAGTATATTTCAATTTTATGAAGACTAAATAAGCTTAAACTATCATTATCAAAATAATTTTTTTCAATTAAAAAAGATTATAATTAGTGACTTACTAGATAGATTTTCATGTAAAGCACGGGTACTAAAATATTTGTTGATATGACTATCTAATATTATTTTATAATATTAATTTATGTAGGTTATAAACTTAATCATTGAATTATTGTGATTTAGGATAAAAAAAATTAAAGGTTTACATAATGGAAACATAGTATATTAATAGATCACATATATTTATAGTCAATCAACAAATATATATTTTTTTTGGCAAATAAAAAGCTTTTTCATTTACCAGAAAAACTTTTTCATTTACCAGAAAAACCATATACAAGTCTAGGATCTCGGAAAATCCTATTTGCATCAGTGTGGAACCGAGGCCCACCTTCTAGGAAGTGTTTCCCCGGCCCACTCTTCATGTGCATACGGGATCAATCAATCAACAAATATTACATGTTTTAATGTGTTAATTATTTTCTTAAATATGAAGTCAATATAAAAAATTTCCATGTCAATGGTAAAAAATAGGGGAAAAAGGTTTTAATGTGATCGAGTGTGACATATGTCCCAAGTCGTTTCTTCATTAGTATATTTTATCGATGATTATTGATTTGGAGTTAGAAAAAACACAAGTTTAGAGAGTTACCTGGGTAGAAGAGTTTCGGGAATAGCTTAGGTCTCCCTCACCTTTACTCATGTGGAAGTATTTGTTGATCCCCATTTTGCTCTATTTCCTTCAATTCTTCTACCTACTCATTTCATTTTTCTTTCGTTTCCCTTCCTCTCTTTTAAAAGGTTTTCTATCTTGACTTGTCTCCCGCATTATTTAAATTTTTGAAAAATGTTTATCACTTTTTAATAGAAATTCTTTTGAGAGACGGTCTCAAGAGACCATTTTTAAATGGGCGGCTCAATATATAATTTTTGAAATATTGTTAGTAGGCATTAAAAATGATGTAATAAGTAGGCATTTAAGATATTGCGAGTAGGTATTAAAGATACGGCAAGTAGGCATTAAGAATAATGTGAAGCATTAAGTTTTAATGGGTTAGACCTAAGAGACGTCTTTCAAAGAGACAATCTCTCAAGATACTAGCCGTTAATCTTATCAATATTTTCTACCTTTCCTTAATTCAAACTACAAACTTTATTATCTCCTTCCATCTCTTTTTTATATCATTTTTCATTATAATATTTTACTCTTTTTCTTTTTTGGCAATTCTCGCTCTTCTTATTTAATCGCATCCACTAATTTATACTCTATCCCCATCATGTTTAAACATCTCTATTTTCACTTATTTTTGTCTCATCGTCCAAAAAAAATTATTTCTACTAAATTTTACTTATTTTTCATTTATCATTTTACAATTGATACAAAATAAAAGGGACATAGTAAATATCTTCCTAAAAAGTAACTCATTTCCCAGAGGGAGAAAGAAGTATTAACCTTGTGTTGTATTACGGTCAAACTTCTAATAATAATAATTAATAGGGAAAATTATTGTGAATAATACAACATTTTATTAATCACTTTAAAATAATATCAATTCTATTTTATTCATATGCATTATATTTATATTTATCTTATGTCTAAGGGTCACGCTTGTGTGTGATAAGATGCAGACTTGCTGAGTTAGCTTCAGCTGCAGAATCTTATCTTAATCTTTCTCGAGTCGGGGGACTCTTTGGCCGCGCTCTCCTTTATAGGTATGAGTTGATGCCGTCCTTTCCTCTCCGGACTCTGACCATAGTTTTCTATGGACGCGTTACACTGGATATGATGATGAATATGGTATTTTTATTTACAATGTTTTTATTTTTTTTACTTAGGAAAAGTAAATAAACAATAAGTTTTGATTGGCTATGAATTTCCAAAACAAAAAAAATTATCGCTCTCAATTTCTAGGTTGTTGAGATGTTGAATATTATGAGCTATCTCACTTTCACTTTTGTTTACAAGTCGTTTTCTAGCAAGGCCGTATATGGGGTAGAGCGGAAGAGGCATGCACCCTAATTTTATGGATGGCAATGGGTCAGATTTGGCTCGGATTATACATATTTCAACTTTGCTCCGGATAATAGTCGGACTTTTGTTTTCAGTCCACCTTCACTCGGAGTCGGATTATGCATACTTCAAGTTTGCCCGACTCGGACTCAGCTCGGATCTCCAACAGAGTCGGATGCAGAGTCGGTTTATTATCAAACAGTATCGTTGTGATATTGTACTAATGATTTTAAAGCATAAAAAATTAACAAAATATGTTTTTGAAATACAATTTTTTAAAAAATATGTACTTTAATTTGAATTTAGTTTTAAAAAGAGAAATAATCCTACTACTATAATTTAACAAAATTTTCTCGTATTTTGATTTGGCGTATTTTATTTCTCTTGATTTCATTTGTCATATCTTAATTCATTAATCTAAATAAAAATACCTAGTAGTTTTTCAAAATCGAAAATTACAATTACTAAGAGAGAGAGCTTGAATTAGTCACGTCTAGAGTTTCAAAGAAAACAAAATATCAGTGTAAAAATCAAATTCAAAGTCGGATGTCCTTCAGGGTCGGAGCCCAGTCGGAGTCTCGGATTTTTAATAATGTCCAACTCCGGTTCATCTCTAACTCGGACTCGGATCCTAAAGTCAAAGTCGGGTGACTTTTTCCTCAGACTCGAATCAGATTATTTTCCTCGGATCGAGTCGAACTAGGGTCGGATTCTGACTGAATTGTCATCCCTACCTAATTTCAACATAAAAATTATTAATTCATTATCACATGCGAAAAAGAACATGTTTAGGTAGACATTTGCATATGTTATTATGATGAATTTGCGTCTAAACATAGTAAAGAATTATTTATGTGAACAACATATTTTATAATATATTCTAGTATAATGAAATCCGAAAATATACAATTTAAATTTTATCGTTAAAATTTTGCCTATGTTCTAATATTTTAATTTATTTTATTTTATTATTTAGAGTTTCTGCACAGGTAGAAACCACTTAACAACATTACTATAATGATTGTTTTATTTTAATTATAATTAATAGGAGTATAAGTTCATTAATAGACCACAGAGATTTCTTAATAATGAGCGTACACCAAGTCACCACCCACTCAATTTGACTTATTTATTATTATTTTTTAATTGAGATTAATATTCCAATCTTCATGGGAGGTTCTGAGCATGTTCAACATGTTCAACCGCACAGAGCCCCGAAAAATTAGGGGCCTCAATATTAAATTACTTAGTATATGTTAGGTGTTTAAAAATACAAAATTGTTAGAAAAATATCATAATTTTAAAAATTGCACAAGACTTTTATAAATTTTCTCAATTTTTACTCCGCGCCGGCAATCCTTCACTCATTAGCGTGAAAAATGAGCGTACACCAAGTCACCAACCACTCAATTTCAAACAATTATTCGTCATACTTGGTTGTTTCCTAATTTGACTTGTTTAGTATTTTTTTTTCTATCTTTTTGAAAAGTCACTTGTTTAGTGGTTTGGTATTCCTTATCATTTTCAAAACCAAATAATGTTGGAGTACGGTATAACGACAAATGAAGTAAAATATTATTCCCTCTCTAGTCAAAATGAGTGGATTATTTACGATCAAAAAAAAAATGAGTGGATTATTTAATGTTTATTTGATTAAACAACCAAATTCGATTTAAATCGATTTAAAAATAGATTCATAATCATGTAAAAACTAATAAAAGTATAAGACTCGATTTAGAATTTGTTGAAGTGCCCATGTGTTATCCACATGTGAGTTGTCTCACCGAAGAAAGAGAAAAGTATGCATCATTTTATAAATTCAAGGACTAATTCCTATTATTATTACCTAGTTGAAAGTATCAAGGAACCGAAAGTATTATTACCTAGTGATTTGTTAATTTTTTTTTAGAAAATCCTAATCAATCACCGTGATTTGTAAATCACCATAAAAGACAAAAAATATACTAATAAAATAAACAAAACACAAAAAAGTTATTTTCAATTTTCCAAATGTCATCCTATCAAATTTTTCCATATGAGTGTGATTTGCCAAGTACAAATAACGGTTATTTACCTAGAGTTGCTCAATTTTTTTTGGTATACTCTATTTAAATTGATATCTTTATTTTTTAACATCAACTTTAAAGTAATTAATTAATCATTTTATAATTTTATGATTTGTGATAAATAGATATGTAATGTTACAAATAGTATTAGAGTATGACTAATTTTTTTTTACTAGGAATAATAAAGCTAGCTGTTGAGATTTGATTATTGTATGCTCGTCGTTTGAGAAACTAGGATTTCTTCAAAAAAAAAAAAAAAAGTAAAACAATTGTTTTACAACTTCTAATAAGCGCTCGCTCAAATTTAAACTTATTAGATTTTTGACGCTAAATAATGATAATTGATGTAACATTTTCTCAACAAAAATAAACTTTTTTTACATTGACTCATGATGCAGGTGGAGCATTATGAGTGGATTATTTGATGTCAAGTTAGAGACGATGGTTGGTTGAAGACTTGTTGGAATGCTTGGTCGTTTATGCATGAGCTAAGCATAGGGACTAGGGAGAGGCTGGATATAGTAGTTTCACTATGGTGTTGATGAATTTGTTGCTAAACATGAGTTTGCATTAAGGTGGAGATTGTTGATGTTTGGTGAGTTGAACTAAGTCTGGAACATGGGAACAAAAAAGAGGGATGAACAAAGAAGTTTTCGTCAGTAACATGCTATAATCTCGAGCGAGACTGATATTAATCTCGGTCAAAATCAAAATGGGAAAGATAGTAACTTTTAGGCAATTGGAGTCTTGAGCGAGACTATGTTAGTCTTGGTCGATATTAATAATCTCGATTGAGACTATTGACCAATTCGATCGAGATTAGAGTTCGTGGAAAACAGTAAACTTTGGACAAGACTGAGTCTCAATGCGACTAGTTAAAACCAAATTAATCTTTGCTAAAAGTAGGCACGGCGACACATTTTCGCTGGTAGGGTTTTTTAATTAGTTGTCTCTTAAACTTAATTTTCTTTGTAAATGAGGGTTAATATATAAACCCCTCATTGCTTAAGTTAATTAATGTTAAGAAGAGAGGATTAAAAATGTGAAAGCCACAAATTAAGAGTTGTTGGTGAGCAAACAAATGTATCGTCTTGTTTCAGTAATTTCTTTAACATAGTGAAAAATATTCTCCGTGCCTGATGGATATAGCTCTCACATTGATGGCATAATTATACAATTTTATAATTTTGTTCCTAAATGACTAATGTCAGTCTCACATACAACCATCTGTCAAATGCAGCAAGATTCTTGGTCTTTTATTAGTAAAGTAATTTATT
The DNA here is from genome assembly GCA_019776075.1 of Amaranthus palmeri. Taxonomy (NCBI): domain Eukaryota; kingdom Viridiplantae; phylum Streptophyta; class Magnoliopsida; order Caryophyllales; family Amaranthaceae; genus Amaranthus; species Amaranthus palmeri. The sequence continues at coordinate 1,998,601 of JAAKBH010000008.1, forward strand.
TTTAAAAATACATTAATTTTTTAAAAAATAGCTTTTAGAAATTATTTTACATTAATATAATAATTATAACATCACACATTAAAATATTGGAATGGAAAAATAATAAACCTTTCAAAAATATTCTAATAAGAAAATAAATCTATTTTCCTTTATCACTACATTTACGGGCAAATTCATGTACATCACAAATAAAAACAGTCAATATACAATTAATTTCCTATAATAAAACAACACAGGATCACAATATTTTCCTGTTATAACTAAATAAAATATAATTTTAACAGTTATATTTCAAATATGCAATTGCACAAAAATTCAAAAGTTACATTTCAAATAAAAAAAATTCATTCTACAAAACACCGTGCGATGCACGGGTTTTATACTAGTCTGTAACAGTTTATTTATTCAAGAAACAGAGTAGAAAAACAAAAGGAAACAACTAACAAATTCCTATTAGACATATGATAAATCCAACACAATCAAGGCAAAGTAGTTCTTATTCAATCAATAGCATAACAACAAAAAATGCCCATTAAAAGGCAAATTAATTACTATTTTCTCTTTAATTATTAAAGACTCTTAATTAATAATTTATTCATAAAAACTACTAAATTTTTCTAAGTAAAATGGTAAGAGAATGGTTTTGAGCAAGATACCCAAGATCCAAATGTTGGAAAGCAAAGTAGACAAGTTTATCATAAAAAGGTTGCAAAATTTGATCACCAAAATGATGTGAAATTAATGATCCTGAAAAGGCATAAGTAGATTTGGCCAAGATTTGTGCTCTTTCATGCTTGTTCTTGATCTCAGATGCAGAATCATGTATTACTATTCTTTTTTCCTCAATTAAAAATGACCCTTCTTTTTTTACTACACTTTCAAGTTGATCCATGCTAGGGTGGTACACAGGGACATTGAAATCATCTAGCTTCTCTTCTTTAACTAATCCCTATAAAACATTATATGTGAGTTAGCTCCTCTTACACATAGAAAATAATAAATATTTGATGTTATTCAATCTAACATTCTATAATGGTGAGTGCTAGTGGCGGATCTAGGGTCCGGAGTCCAAGGGGGCACTAACTAGTGGACGAGATTTCGGCAGTGTTTTATGAGCAAAATTAAAAACTATTTTACTGTTATTTGCAAAAATTTTAAATACGACATACCACAAAAAGAAATTGAACAAATTAAATTAACTAGCTTAATTAAAAAATGTGATAAAATTAATAAATAAGACAAAATTACTAAAATGAGGGAGTATTTATTATCCAGAGACTTTAGTATTAATTTTACGCTTTTACTCTTACCAATAGAAAAGTCTACGTTAAATATCTTTTTTTAAAAAACGCCTAGGGGCACATGACCCCGGGTGACCCAATGTGGATTCGCCACTGATCAGGGTCATTCTTGACCATAAGCAAGATATACACTTGCCTAAGGCTTAGAATTAAAACGGGTCCCAATATCTGAAAATATTTGTTGATGACATTGATATTATAAAAATGTTTAATTTATGATTACTTTTTCTATTAAGAAGTATATGACATGTACATAATTATAATGATAATTATATAAATAGTATTCCCTCTGTTCTCTAATGTTCTTTTCATTTGGAATATTCCACCCCACACAGAAAGAAATTTGATTAATGTTTTTGATTCATATTTTGAAGATAAAATATATCCATATGAGATTTTTTTTAGATTCGTCTTAATGTATACTTTTTTATTATGCATTTTTCATAATTTTTTATTATGTATATTTAGAGATATCAAGGTTAAAAATTTACTTTGAAAAATGTGCAAAAAATAAACGGGAAGAAAAAAAAGAAACAGGGTACTCTTTATTATTTTTCCAAACACCCGTTATGTTCAAAATCGACCCTTTACAAAGAGAACCTATTTTTTTCGGTTTGCCTAAAGCCCACAAAATATAAGAACGATTCTGATTTTGATAATGTCACTAAATAGCTACCACCTACGTAGAATTTGAAGAGTTAATTAATTTAGATAACTTATTCTTTTAGTGATGACACATACATTGCGTTAATTAGTATGTTCAATTTTCAAACTTCATGAAGATGCGTTATAATTTACCGGTCCTTCATTTTAGATTACTTGTCTCATTTCTTTTTTTTTGGTAATTTCATACTACTTGTCTCATTTCCTTTTTTGGCTAACCTTTTCTTACCTAAATATCCCCACTTTTCCAATTCCCAATACTCTACTACCACATTTACAATTAATTTAATCAATTAAAATACCCTACTACCACCTTTTTAATGGACCCCACTCAACCCTTAAAATCCGTGAAAAGTCAAATGGGACTAGTCAAATGAAATGGAGGGAGTATAAAGTATTTGTTGTTGGGCACTACATTTATTAAAAGTTAATTAAATTACTTTATTGATTTGTTACGCTTTGATATTTTACTAATTGATTTTAATTGACTCCAATTTTAATTCTAGTTTGATTTAATTTCAAGCCAAAATATTTAAACAAATTTATTCGATTTGAATTTCAACTCTAGTGAAAACCAAACTAAAAATCAAACTTACTTTCCTATAGAAAAAAATAAATATGAACAAAAATGGGAATATAATAGAAGTTTAAGGAATAGTTAAACCTCATTAATAAGAGCAATAAGAGCTTGGTTAATGATTTTGAGCTCAAGAGTCCTCCAACTGAAGAAATCTGAATCATTGGGTCGACCTAAAAGTGTAATGAGCATACAACCATTTGACACAACTTCTTCAGATCGATATTTGAGAAATTTAGTAAAGTCAGTTTGAAATTGTGTCCAATAAGCATTTCCAACGGTCTTAGAACTTGTCTCGGACATGTAGACATTTCCTTTATTTATAGGTATACCTTGCTCATTCGAAAGACCTGTTGGTACCTTGATATCACAAAGTCATCAAATATAAATTTCATTAATTCTCCCAACTTGTTATGTAATAAATAATTACTTAATATGTACAATTGTTCAAACAAGATTTTGTAATTGTTTTTTTCTTTGTTGAGATTTAATTTTTAGGGGTTTTCAAAATATATATTAGGACTTTTATGTTATTTGATAATGATAGTGTTGGAATTTAAATAAGATGATGAAAATTAAAATGAATAAATTATAATAGTAAACAAAGTTATTTTGATGGTGAATTTTGCATTTGTATTTGTAGGTTGTAGAAAATTAATTAACATAATTGGTCATTTAGTATATTAACTTACTAGTCATTTGGAATGATATTATGCGTCGTTTTCAAACCATGAAAAATTTGTCGTGGACAATTGCCAAATCAGTCACCGTTTGTAACCTTTTTCATTGTTGATTGTATGTTATATATTAAAATTATCGACATAATTTAATTTTTTTTTCAAAAATTGCCCTTACATTCCAACAATAAATATTTTTTTTTGTCAAACGATTTTCTATTCAACAAACATGTACAACACTAAACCAACAATAAATATTATTTGGTTTGATTTGATATTTACAATTTTTATGCGAATTATCAAGTTTTCTACAAGTTAAAAGTATATGTGAATAAAATAAAAATACAGCTAAGTGAAAAAAAAATGAGTTTGTGAATGAGATTTAGAGGAACAAAATTATTAAATGAATTTTTAAACAAATAATAAAATTAAAAAAGTCAACGATAGAAAAATAATTATAGAAAAAAAATACTAGTTAGTATAAAATTTTGATAGAGAAAACGATCAATCAACTTCCATTCATTACACAAATTGAACTTTACCTCTTACAATAAAAACCAAACATTGACTATTACGTTTGCCACCTAATAACTTGGAATTTTAGTAACTTTGAATTATCAATAGCATTGCATCGTTCTCTTTCGCCAATACTTTTAATCACTAAATTAAATTATTTATTTTTAAATAAAACTTATTGACTTCCTTAAACAAAGTAGATTTTTGTTTGAGTTAAATATTACCGAAGGTACTTTGAACTTGCTACACTATATTAAAAAAAATTAAATTGTTTTGATTTTTATATAAATTATAGCAACTATTAATAGATAAAAAGATTTTTGAACTTAAAGCATGTTTTAAAATACGTAGAAGATATTTGAAGCTTATAAACAATGTTTTTAGAGCCGATTTGTTAACCGAATCATGGGCAAAGGTTGCATTTGCCTAGAGCCAAGAGTTTAAGACAGGGGCGGAGCAAAAATTTAAGAGGCCCTATTCAGTTTTTTGAATATTCGAAAAAGGGGCCTTTAGACCGACCAATACACTTACTAATTTAATCCCAAAATCTTAAGAAGACAAGTAAAATTGAATAAAAACACTCAATTTATATAAAAAAATTTAATTTTACAACCTATTCACGCTCATAATCAATAAAAAAACTCTAATCAATATAAAATATTTTCACACTATTAAACAATCATACTAGAGTCCATACACATTGAAGAAGAAATTAGAGCAACAACTATAGTACAAATAACTAAAATAAAATACACAAATTCTTATTTGAGACCGTCTTTATTTTGTAAAGGTGGCTCTCAAAAGCCCAGTCTAATTCTAAATATATGTTGTTAGAACTCTAAATATGGATTTGGGCTGGACTTTTAAAAGAGTCGTCTTTAAAAAAGACGGTCTCTCAAGAGAGCATTTAAATAAAATAAAATGCCATTAAGAGAAGAATTTTTATTAAGAATTGCAAAAATCAAGAACAATAAATTACATGGGAATTGAAAATACAACATTAATAGAGAAGTGGAAAGGTTAGAGGAGTGAAAATGAATATGAGGAATGATGCTGATGGCGTGAATATTAGAGAAAGAATCAAAGAATAAACAAAAATTGAGTTTACCAAAAATCATTTATGGTGTGGGGCCTCCATTGAATTACTTCCAAAAACCAAAAACATGTCCTTGGTAAGTCTTGAACTCAGGTCATGTTATTAAACTTGTAAGACTTTTACCAACTCCTTCAATTACATTTTCTAATCCTAATTGCATTATTTAATATTTGAGGCCCCTTAATTCTGGGGCCCTAGGCGGTTGGCTACCCGGAATGGGCTCAAAACCGGGCCTGGTTTAAGAAACCCTAAAATTAAGTTAATTGAAGAAAAAGTCTATCATTTAACATTGTATATGATAAAGAAAAAGTACCTGAGATAACCAGTGTAGAGCGTAATTAGCATGAACAAAGTCCAAAGTATTACGATGAAAAAGTCTATCATAATAAGATCCAGGAGCACCCATCAAGAAGCATAAGGGATTACCATCATATTTTGTTTGTAATCCTTCTAAACTCATCAAATCTTTGAACAATGTACTGAAATCATTTGAAGGTAAATCATTCATGTAAATCTGGCATTTAAATCCTACTTCATCACATGATTCATACTCCTTAAGCTTTCCTTTAATAACATTAATTACCAATGATACTAACGCAGATGGAACTGGGCCCACACCACATCCCAAATCAACGATATTATAGATTTTATCATCCCCATATGAAATTTTGAATAAAAATTCAAGTACACTCTCCAGTAATTGTTTGTTCATTAACCACACTGTTTCCTGTTACATAAATTAATCAGTTATTATAATATTTATAATTACATTAACTATACATATGGTTAATTATATTTCATTTTTATCAAAAAAAATGTTAGCTTGTTACAATTCGTCACATGATTTTCCCCATGTGTCCACTTATGTCACTGCTTCAAATTTCTAATGGTATATATATTGTAAATTTAGGGACATTTATTAGACATTTTAGCGATATAATAAAAAATCATATATATTAAAACTTTTTGCGACATAGGATAGACTATAGTCATGATTACACATGTCTCTAAAGGCCAAATAAAGTGTCATTAAGCACTTTATAGTAAAACTTAAAATGAAAACCAAAAATTATCTCACTACAATTATAAGTCAATGACATTTTTTAATGTCATTAAATTATATATCGCAAAAAAAAATTTATTTTAGTAATAAAAAGAGTCATCATCATCATCCTACCCAGTATATCCCGCTCATAAAAAACTATGGGCAGGGTCTGGGGATGGAAGAACGGCGGCAACTCATACCCGTAAAAAAGAGCACGGCCAAAAGGAGTCCCCAAGCTCCAAGATAATAAAGATACGTACCTGCCTCGTGGATGAAAAAACACATAAGTTTAGAGTTACCTGGATAGAAGAGTTTCGGGAATAGCTTAGCTCGCCCTCACCTTTACTCATGTGGAAATATTTGTTCATCCCCATTTTGCTGTATTTCCTTCTTCTACCTAACTTCTTATTTCATCTTTTCTATACATAAATAAATAGAGGATATTAGTCTTTGTGCTGTATTGCGGTCAAAGCTCTTATAATAATTAATAACAATTATATTAATTATACCCTTTTATTCAGTCTAAATGTCTCATTTTTTTGCATTATTCACTTATCACTCTTATTAATTTGTATTTTACTCTTAATATATAAGTTAAAATATATTCATATGCGATCTTGTTTGATTCGTCTCAATACCAAGATTATTAATATCAAATTTTTAATATTGTTAATTAAGAGTAATTTGAGATATTAAGGGTTAAAATGTTGTTTCAGCAAGTATGAAAAATTAAATGATTCAATTAAGCTGAATAGGAGGTAATATTATTTTATTTTAATATTTATCTTTAGATAGCTTGTTTGACTGACTTATTGCATTTACCAAACAAGTTTTATAAATTTTGTATGTTAATTAAAAACTGAAAAGAACGCGTAAGCTAAGAAAAATCATAAGCCAATCACTAAAATGTTCTTATCGTCTTAAGTCTTATCTCTACCACACTTTTCACATATTTTTTATTCGTTATAATTTTTGTAAAATCTTATCCACATATTTAATTAATTTAATTTTTATCTTATTTAGACATTTTTTCTTACTCGTGTATTAATTATCCCTTTTCCTTTCTTCCTTTTTTTTTTTTGAGGATCAACGAAAGGCTATATTATTAAGTGGCTAAATCAGCCAAAACAACGTCAGTGAGCCAAAGAGGACCACCATCGTTCCAAACATTACAACAGTAGCTAGTGGAAGCCCACTTTGCTAAACGATGAGCCACAGAATTAGCCTCTCTAAAACAGAAAGAAAACGATAAAATAAGATCCTTAGCAGCAGCATTTATATTCTCGACCATGGTCTGATTGTGGAAGCTACGAAGAAGCTTTCCTTGGAGTGCTGAGATGACATTGTGCGCATCACCTTCAATAATGGTGGAAGGCCATTGATGTTCTTTGATGATATCTACAGCCCACTGAACGGCTTCAAATTCAGACCTTTCAACCGATGAAAACGGCCACAAAGTCTTCGAGGCAGCTAACAGGACATCGCCATTGCTGTTTCGTGCCACCATCCCTATGCCAAATCTGTTCTCCTTCAAGTTTACAGCAGCATCAACATTAATTTTCACCGTCCCTTCAATTGGAGCAGTCCATTTAACAGCATCTCTGCGAGCTTTAACACTGGGAGGCAGAATGTTCGCTTGAGTATATTCCCACAGCAGCTCCGAGGCTTTCATATAACAGTGCTCAGGTGAAATGTAGATTTTTTCAAAGCAAAGATCGTTACGAGCGCACCAAATTTGCCACGCACATACCCCAAACATTTCAGCTTCTTTTTGGGTGCGTTGGCTAATAACCACACTCAGCCAATCTCTAAAGGAACCTTGATCCGGAATATCAGACAGATTTATAGCTTGCTTCCACACATTTCTGGACCACAGACAATCTTTCAAAACATGAGTGTTCGTTTCTTGCATTCCACAGCGAGTACAGCAGCCCACATTCTCGATTCCCTTCTTACGTAAATTAGAGCCATTAGGAAGGATGTCCCAAGCAGCTCTCCACAAGAAAATTTTTGCCTTGGGATGAATTTGAAGTTTCCATAACTTACTCCAAAGAGTATCACTGCCACTTGAGCAAGAAGTATCAAATTGTGCATTTAAAGCCAACAAGTATGCGTCCTTCACACGAAAAATACCATCATTGCTTGCTATCCAAACTCTCTCATCAGTGGCACCACTAGTACTAACAGGAACGTGCAGGACTCTATCCACATCCACAGGAAACAAGATGTCTTCAATAATGTCAGACCTCCACTTATGAGAATTGCTATCAATTAATGAATCCACAGTGGCATCTTGATCAAGGACTCTAGGTGGAGTGATAAGTTTCCCAGTGCCATTACCTTCTAACCAAGCATCCTTCCAGATTTTCACACTTTTGCCATCACCAATACGCCACCTAACACCCAATTCCAGAATCGAGCGAGAACTCCAGATACTCCGCCAAGCATAGCTCGGATTAAACCCAATTGGAGTGTCCCAAATGGTCGATGAGGGATAGTAACGAGCTTTCAAGGAGCGCGCCAGAAGGGAGTTAGGAAAACAATGTAGGCGCCAAAGTTGTTTAGCGAGGGGAGAGCCATTGAAAATTTTCAAGTCCCTAAAACCCATACCACCATCATGTTTAGGACGACAAATATCCCTCCAAGCTTTCCATGGAATGCCCCGATCCGAAGTCGACGTGCCCCACCAAAAATTACGGATAATCCTCTCCACATCATCACAAAAAGAGTTGGGAAGGCGAAAGCAGCTCATAGCATAGGTAGGGATGGATTGGGCCACAGCCTTAATAAGGACCTCCTTACCCGCTTTGGAAAGCAACTTTTCCTTCCAACCCTGCAATTTCTTCCAAATACGGTCCTTTATACCAGTGAACGAGATTTTCTTGGATCGTTTGAACAAAGTGGGGAGGCCCAGATATTTATCGTGACTCAAAACTTCCTTTATGCCCAAAGCCGATCCCACCCTTTGGCGAATATCATGAGGGAGCTTGTTGCTAAAAGACACTTCACATTTATCCAAGTTGACTTTTTGACCGGACAGAACTTCATACTCATTAAGAATACCCAGGATAGCTTCCGCCTCGCGAACGTTAGCTCGAGCGAAAACTATGCTGTCATCTGCAAAAAAGAGGTGAGAAATCGAAGGAGCATTTCTACAGATGCTCACACCATGAAGAATATTGTTTTGATGAGCCCTCTTCAACAAAGCACCCAGACCATCAGCACACAAAAGGAAAAGATAAGGGGAAAGGGGATCCCCTTGCCTAAGACCACGCTCAGGAACAATAACATCAGTCACTTCACCATTCACAAGAAAAGAATATTTCACTGTAGTGACACATTTCATGACTCTATCAATCCAAACAGCAGGGAAACCCATCTTAAGCATAACATAAGCAATAAAATCCCATTCGACACGATCATAAGCTTTGCTCATATCGAGCTTAAGAGCCATGAACCCTCTTTTCTTTGCCTGATTATGATTCATGTAATGGAAAACCTCAGAGGACAAAAGAATGTTATCAGTAATCAATCTCCCTGGCACAAAAGCGCTCTGATTCTCATCTATAATGTCAGGTAAAATCATCTTCAGCCTATTAGCTAGCACTTTCGAAATCAGCTTGTAAGACACATTGCACAAACTAATAGGTCTAAGATCGGTCATCTTGGAGGGGTTTTTAACTTTAGGGATAAGAGCAACATGAGTGTAATTTAACTCTTCAGGCATATGACCATCATTAAGAAATCTCAAGACAACATCACAAATATCCTTACCAACCAAATCCCAATATTTCTTGTAAAACAGAGCAGGAAGGCCATCTAGGCCCGGGGACTTACAAGGATGCATCTCCGCAAGAGCTGCTTCGATGTCCTCACAAGTATAAGGGCGGGAAAGAATAGTATCCATAGCACCAGTAATTTTATGATCAATAAAAGCCACATGATCCAAAGAAATTTCAGGTCTCGACATAGTAAAAAGAGAAGTGAAATACTGTAAGACCACTGATTTCATACCTTCCTGGGACCGATGCATGACACCATTGTTATCTTCAAGGCCTTTGAGCCGATTTCTGCGTTTTCGAACGGAGGCTTTTGTATGAAAGTACGATGTATTCTTGTCCCCATCCCGAAGAACGAAAGGACGACACCTCTGCCAAGCAGCTGTCTCTTGGTGTTGCCTCAAAGTCCGAATCTCCTGTTCAACCCTACGGTATTCATCAATAACGGCTGGAGTTTGATGCATTTTGCGGACCTTTTTTAACCTCTGTAAAAGCCACCCCATGCGGTTTTGAGTAGCACGGTACACGTCCTTATCCCACTTTTTCAATTGCAAGCCACAATCTTCAACCATTTTGCTCCAGTAACCCCGAAATCTGTCCTTCGAACCTTCCCAAAAATTTTTAACATTCAAATCAAAGCCCTCGTGATAAACCCACCTAGCCTCGAATCGAAACGGTTTATCCTCAGAAAAATCCCGTCTATCATCATCCCTATTACTCCTAAGATGAAGAATGATCGGACAATGATCCGAACTATCCCACGTAACGTTTTCAGCAGAGGCATTAGGAAAAATACTGAACCAACCAGAGTTAGCCACAAAACGGTCGAGCTTCTCCTCAATAAAACCCTCAACTCTATTATTCCTCCAAGTGTAAGGGTACCCATCAGCTTCTAGCTCTCTAAGATTATTCGAGTCCAAACAGTTCCTGAAATCACAAAGACTGTTGAAGTCGCAAGGAGCACCCCCACGTTTTTCAGCTTCCCGGAGAACCTCGTTAAAATCACCACCTACCAACCAAGGAATATTGTCACTGTTGCCCAAGTCGTTTATCATCTCCCACGTACGGTGTTTTTGCCCACTTTCAGACCATCCATAAATACCAGTGATTCTCCATTTTCTAACATCATCCACATACACATAGCTGTCAATAAAGTGATCCCCCATACTCGAACATCTCACATCAACATCCTTCGTCCAAAAAAGAGCTAAGCCACCAGCTCTTCCATTTGCATCTACACAGACAAAAGTATCAAACCGAAGCCTCAACATCAACATCCTTTTCCTTTCTTCCTTAATTTGGGCTATTTACAAAAAAAAATGTACTTTTAGCAAAAGTTATGAGATATAGAGGCTAGGGGATTAATATATACTTCCTCCGTTTTGAAATATTCGCTACATTTTGATAATGAGCACTATTTATGTTCAAGCTTATTTTACATATTGCGAGTAATGTGTAAGTAAAAATTTAGTCAAGTAAGATCTTATTTGAATCGTCTAATCTCATACTTTTATAATATTAATTTTTTTATAATTTTTAGATTTGTATAATTCAACATATAACTAAATAAAATAAGGAATTAAAATGCGCAAAAAGTGAAATGTAGCAAGTATATAAGAACGGAGAATGTATAAAATGTGTGTTTTACTATAATTATCTTAAATAAGTTTTGAGATTTCTTTGGTCTTTTATTTTTCATTCATCGGTCTTTATTCTCTATGTGGTACTATGATAAAGGTTTGTCGACGCCTAATCCTATATTTATTATAATCATAGTTATCATAATCATAGTTTTATATCAGCGGAAAATAATGTGAATGATGATATGATAATAATGATTTTGATAATAAACATTTTTATTTATCTTATGTATAACTATTTTATTTCAATTATTTTACTTAGGAGAAATAAATAACTATTTTTTTATACAACAATTAGTTTTGATTTGCTATTTATTTTCAAATCGAAAAAGTATCGTTATATATATCGCTCCTATCTCTAGTTTGTTGAGATGTTTAATACTCCTATTATTAGCCATCTCACACAGGTCACCCTTGTTTACAAATCTTTCGCAAACAAGATCGTATTTGTAGGGGCGGAACAAGGATCACTAGTAACATAAATCTAATTTGCTGCTATTTATTTGCTACTTTATAAATCTCAAAAATAGCAAATAATGTAATTATTGCTACTGTTTTAACAATTCAGAAAAAAAAAATAAACCACTAAGATTTTATACATATTTCATTGGTGTATTTCTAGTTTTTTTATTTATTATTTTTTTGTGTGTGTGAAAAATGAGCGTACACCAAGTCACCAACAACTCCATTACTTGACTGGTTTCTTAATTTGACTTTTCTTTTTAGACAATGTCTTTTTTTTTTTTTTGAGATATATTTTTTTTTTTAGACAATGTCTTAATTTGACTTGTTGAGTGCTTTTTTTTTTAATGTCACTTGTTTAGTGATCTGGTATTCGTTATTAATTTTAAAATCAAATAATGTAGAGGACAAAAATTCCTTAGCCGTCTCCCTCTTATTTTCTCACTCCTTTAAAAAATTCCTAATCTCTATAATTGGTTTGAGGCTATTGTTAACCTTTTAGTTGCTGGTAAGCTCCTAATATCTACGTATTAAGCTTTTTGAATATGATTAGAATTATTATTTTACCTATATATTGAGTTTTAATCTCTCTCCTCATGAGAGTTTGGAGTTATGAATTTTGGCCTCTAGTTAATTTGTTGGTAGAGATTAATGCGATAATGCAACATACACCAAAATTGCAATTACCATCAACTACATCAAATTCAATTCTATTTCAAGACTACACTAGATCGAAAGATCCTCCTTGTAAAAGGCTGTATTAATCAGCGACGTGGAAGAAGATATTCAGAATTGTCAGATCTCATATACAACGATTGTAGTTTTGTTAATTTTGAATTATATTTGGTTAAAGTTTTTATGTATTTGTTAGCTTGTACGTCTGATGTAGATGTCGTGTGACTCTTTATTAATAAATCAGGTATTTTGAAAAAAAATAAAGTTGGAGGACTGCGGTAAAACGACAATTAAAGTAAAAATACTACTCCTTCTGTAAAGGCTTTTAAAATGAATATATTATTTAATATTTAGGAAAAATTATCATGAATAATACAATATTTTGCTTATTTCCCAACAATAATGCCAACTTTTGATTAACCACTAATAATACCAACTTTGAGGGTGCTTTTCCTAGAATATACCTAATATGTTAAAAATCAAACTATGGATCTTCAAAAAAATCAAACTAAGGGAGATTATATGATAAAAAAATTTGGTTAATTAGTTAATAAACTAAAGTTGGTATTATTCTAGGAAAAAAATCCCTTAAGTTTGTATTATTCATGGTTAATCAATAGTTAGTATTAATTGTAGGGAAATTAATGAAAGGTTATATTATTCACGGTAATTTTTCTTAATATTTATCCGATTTTATGAATTTAATAAGAAATTTATAATTATGTAAAATCTATTCTGAACATAAGACTCAATTCCTACTCAAAAAATCTGCTCTAAAATCATTTCAAAGATTCGAATAAATATCTATATCTCTATATCTTTAACTTTCTTTCTATCTAGAATTCGAGGAGGAACAAGAGTATAATAAAGAGAAATATAGGAATCATTATTAATTGGAATCATACAACCTAATTAAAAACTGAAATATTACATGTAGGTCTCATATAGCTCTATCATACATTCAATTAATTTTACTGTAAAAATACTAAAGTAAAATGTTAATATATTTTGTAGACTAAGATTCAATCTTATCTCACAAGTCACAAGGTCTCACAAAATAAGGTTTTTACATAGGTCGAGTTTGAGGTTCAAATTTACGACAAGTCCAACTAGGTATTGACCCATGAGTGTATGACTAAGGCCGACTCTAAAGGTGGATAAGAGGGGACTTCGCCCAGGGCCCCATGTTAGAAAAGCAAAATTAATGGTTGTAGAAAGTCTATATAGGTTGTAAATATAAAGAAAAAGGACCCCAATATGCTATTTCGCCCAGGGCCCCAGAATATTTAAAGCTCACCCTATGTATGACCATACTTCAATATCATGAGATTGAAGGAAAAATTTTAAATATCATTAAACCACAAAAGTGTAATTATTACGGTTGTAGTTTTGCAAAAACTTAACAAAAGTTTCCTTTAAAAAGAATTTTTCATAAGAGTTTTGGTTTATATTCTTCTTTTTTAAACTAAAAAGTACCAAATGTCACCGAAAAACCAATTTCCAAAATAGGAAAAACAAAAAGTGCATAATTGAACTGAATCATCACTTCAAAACAGTTTAATCAGATTTGGTTTAGAGCCAAAAACGATTTGGTCGAATTTAATTGTCAAATCGCATTAAACCGATTTAGAACCCATGAGTGTATGTCAAGTTTAGAAAGCAAAAAACTACCTAAATCGCTACTTTGCCGAATACTATTGGTTTCACTCGCCAATGGATTAAATCCCTCATTTTTTTCCTTGAGCTTCACTCAATGGCGGGAAGGATGACAATCTAAATTGTTCCACAATTTAGAAGTTAGAGATTGTTTCACAATCTCTTGCAATTTGGGCTGAATTGATATAACACACTCACAAAAAAAAGGAATGAAATTTTTCTTGAAAAATGCAATGTATTAGAAAAAATCTCAATGTAATGTCCTCCCAAGTCCCAATAGGAAATTTAGGCAAATATATGTAGGCTAGGATTTAATACTAGTCGTTGACTCTTAAATATTACACGCCTATTTACATGTGCGCTTAATACAACAAAATAGTGCACAAAAGGAGTGCGTCCAGCTGCTGTTTGGGACAGTTGTTGACCACGGGACTTTCGCCTTGATTTTTCATGGTGTTGCGAGTATCTTTAAGAGAGTTCTTGGGCCTAGATGGAGAGGCCCATGTGCAAAGATCATGTTATGATCCATATCATGATCGTGAATTGAGCCGTGTTGATCTTGAATTGAACCATCTCGAACTGAACCGTTGCTCGATGGACGTACACATGGTTCAATAACACAATCAATATGGAAGTCGAACCTTACCCATATATCAAAATAATACTCCCTCTGGTTGTTAATAGTTGCTACGCTTCTATTCTTCACGCTATCTTATACACAATTTTATTCTTTAATAATAGAAAATACACATTTTGACAAATCAAATAAAATCTAATAACATTATACATGTAAAAATATATAAATAAGATCAGTTGATAAACAATAATTGTTACAAAAACTGTAGCGATTAATCCGACTTGGAACTTGGGAGCCTCACGAACCTAACCAAGACTATTGATCGTATACGAATCCACACAATTGGAATCGATCAGTTGTCCTCTTCGTCGTGTACAATCTTATTCATTTCCTCTTCTCACCTTCTCTCTTTTCTCTTCGTATTCCCCATTTCTTCTACTTATAAACCCTAATATTTCCCCCTTTTTGGACAAAATCATTCCTATTTATACGCGTAAAACTAAATGGGTACCCTAGGAAGAGCTATTTACACCGTAGGCTTTTGGATCAGAGAAACTGGTCAAGCAATTGATCGTCTTGGATGTCGTCTTCAAGGCAATTACTATTTCCAGGAGCAATGTAAGTTTAATATCTTAAACTTCTTCATTTGTAGATCTGCTCTCGTTTTTCTTTTTGATTTGTTATTTTTTGAAGTTTTTAAAGCTGTATTGATGAATATAGTTGACTAGGCTGTCAAATTTTACATTATGAAGAATTGGAAATTTGAGATGTATGTGTTAGTTTGTTGAATTTTTTGTTTGTACGGAGAAAATCACTTTAAATGTATTAGCTTTTGCCAATTTTGCTGCTTTAAAATGGATGTTAATTTCCCCCTTTTTCCGGTAAATGTGTTTGGAACTTTGGTAGTATACGTTTTTTGATTGCATTTTAAGTTCCTTTATTGGTCTCCATTTTACATTTATCTGTTTATGATAGTTAAGGATAATAATATAAGAAGAGTCAGGAATTTCCTTATGTTTCAAGTCAAAGGGGTTATTGGCTATTGGTCTTTGGTTGTTGGTTATTTGCCGATAAAGTTGACTTGTTAAACTGGTGGGAAGCATTGGCTTTTTTGTTAGTGGGTACGGTTGCTGTATAACACAAATTGCTAAGAAGATATTGGTTTACATTAATGTGTTTGCTCTTTATTAGAGAAAAAGTGGATCTCATGAAAAGAAGAAACTCTTGTATGGAGTTAATTCACACCAAAATAGTGTGCAGGAACCTTAAAAATGTTATTAGGGTGTTGGAGTGAAGAGTAAGAAAAGTGGGTTGATGGAGTGGATAGTAAAGGGTGTGAGTTTGAAGTGTGGAGATTAAGGAGTTGTGTGCAAGGTGTGTGTTAGACTTTATCATGGGGAAGATACTTTGGACAAGAGTAGCATAATTCGTAGCTAATTTACCTTTTTGAGTGCGTGATTCGCTTAAAATGGCTCAAAAATAGTAGAACACTATCCATAATACATTTTTTTGATTCACAAATCTTGATGAAATTAGAGAATCATGTGACCTTACTTTGGAAAAGCTTTTGTCTTTGACTTAATAGTCTGCTTTTCATTGGCTTATAAGCCATTTGCCGAAAACATTTTTCGACTGAATGATCAACTAAAAAGTTAAAAGCCAAAAGTCAACCGACAAGCTGTACAAAAAGCCATTTTCCAATTCCCACCAAAAGTTATGGTTTATGAATTTGTTTCCATGATTAGGTTTTTAGTTGTTGCAATTTGGCCCTTTGGAATTGGAATCTTGTGTCGAATAGCTGACTAGATGCTTAAAGTTACACGAAGACATTAATGTAGTCGTGTTAAATGAGTGGTCGCTGGATAAAGACAAATTTCCCTTTCATATGTCAATAATGTGTTAGCATACAGAGCTAGGGAAGCCATAAAGCAAGGCCACTTCATATCTTATTAGCCAATTTTTAAAAGTTTTCCAATCCATCAATTAATACTAACCACATCATATAGGTGTAAAAAATTACATTTTAGGCCGTTGAAGGGATATCTTATAGTTCCAGCTCACATTGGGCGGTACGAGAACCGCATTACCCTAACTTGTTGATTACTATTTCACCTTAACTACTTTTCTATTTGCTTTTTTACACTATGTCTAAGGGTAAAGGAGAGGGAAGGAAAGGCTATGTTTCCAAAACTATCAGACACATTTTGGCTAAAAGGGAAGGAAAATGGTTATATGATAATTCCTTCTCTTCAATCTCTAATCTCTATATCATATCCAAGCACATGTGATTTATAGTTTAGGACCAATGCTTTAGATTTTTGAAATGTATGGGTATTCGCGCATTTCATTCTATTTGAAGTGTGGACCCACACTTCAAGTATTAGGAGTGTTTTAAGTAGCCCTTCGGAAGGGCAATGACTATTTGTTAAGATGTGTCAAATTTGGATTGAACTTTTCTTTGTTTTAGTTTCTAGATGATTACAAGAACTTTTCTTGTCATGTCTATTATTTAAAGTGGTCTTCTAGTCTGCATTGATGATAAATTTCAAAAAGGTTTGCACGTTGTCGGTGAATTAAGTATTAATTAATCGTATTGAATGATGGGAAATTATAAATGTTGATGTAAAAGAAGAGGGGTTCAATGAGCTCTCATATTTGTGGATGAATTATGCAAGGATTGATGATATAAATGTGCTTAGCAACTACTCCTTCCGAATCAATTTAGTTGTCTCATAATTTCATTTGCTTGAGCACAATTATTAAGAGTAGTGTGGAGTCCATTAAAAAGGTGATAATTAGGGTATTATAATTGATTAAATTAATTGTAAAGGTGGTAGTTGGAGTATTGTAAGAAGTAAAAGTGGGGGTATTTTGGTCTTTACTTGTGTGAACATGGGGTATTTAGGTAAAAAAAGATTGACAAAAAAGAAAATGAGACAATTGATATGAATTTGCCAAATAAGGAAATGGGACAACTAAATTGGTTTGGAGGGAGTATTATAAATGTTTACCTTTGGTAGCTTTTTGCATTCCCATGCCCATCCCACATTTCGAGTTGTATTGAGTTCCAATTAATAGTGGCTATGCGCCTATGATGGTACCTAGTAGTGGCTGGGGAGAGCTTGAGAGATGTACTCATGCGTGCAAAGCATGGGAATGAAATTTACCTGTCATGGTTAGTGGGTATGAAAATTTTACATTGATATGGGCATGGAAATGGGCTATTCACTCATTTTCCCATTTCTGCATGGGAAATGAGCCAATCTCAAAATAATTATAAGAAATCCAAAAACATTTTTTGTATTTTGGCACACGTTTTCTTTGAAAGCATATTAAGGCATGCCTGAGGCATGCACATTGGATTGGTGCATCCCCTTGCGCTTTTGTGTATCTCACGCTTTAAATTAAGGTTAGATTATGGGGTAAAGAACTACAATTGTATGAATGTTTCAAGTATATGAGGTCTATCTTTCATAGAAACAAAGATATTGACCATGTACACATAATAATTGGTTTATATAACTAAATTCACTTATGAAATTAAGGCACTGATATCTGTTTAGTATGAACAATGATTGCTTGCATGGAATAGTCATGTACCGAAAACATAACAAAAATGCCAGAGCCTTAATCCCAAAAGATTGGAGTCAACTACATGAACCAAATAGAAATGAAGTTTTGTGACTGTGAAGGTTAATGTTTAAGTAGAAGGTTATATAGAAGCTTTTGTTTCAATCATCAAGGTAGTGGCAAAATTGGAGGTTCCTGGACTGACTGGTTCTAGTTTGTGCTGTTTACTCAGGACTTTGGTAGAAATCTAGGTTCTCTTTTTGTTTCACTTGCCTCCTTGATTTTTTGCTGCATCATTTTGTTTTGCATAAGAATGATACTCCCTCCTATTCATTAATATTGTCCACTTTGTGTTTGGACCGCATTTTAAGAAAAAATGATAGTGGGGTGGTAGTGGGGTATTTTAAGTGATTATAATAATTGAAAAGGTGGTAGTGGGGTATTTTAAGTGATTATAATAATTGAAAAGGTGGTAGTGGAGTATTTTAAGTGATTATAATAATTGAAAAGTTGGTAGGTGGGGTATTATTTAATAATATAAGTTGGGGTAGTTGGGGGTATTTAGGTAAAAAATTTTGCCAAAAATAGAAAGTGGACAAGTAAAGAGACTTTACCAAATAAGGAAAGTGGACAATATTAATGAATAGGAGGGAGTATTAGGTGGATGTTGGTCTGATAAAGTCCTGTTACACGAGCAACGTGAGATTTGTCACTGTTTTTCTGACATCTTTTTTACTATGTATCAATTAATCCCTTTAAATTTGGTCTACAATGATTGATATCTTGTCTCACGAATTTTTTTCTCCTAATGATTTTTTCTTTATCCAAGTATCTCGGCATCGGACCCTTATGAATGTTTTTGACAAGAGGCCCATTGTTGACAAGGAAGCATTTGTGGCACCTAGTGCTTCCGTTATTGGCGATGTGCAGATTGGACATGGTTCTTCCATCTGGTATGGATGTGTCTTGAGAGGTAAGTTGTATTAAAACCTTAGCCAACTGTAAATATTCTCATGATAATCTTGTTTGTCAAGTTGGCGAAGGGCATGTTTGTCTTTGGGTGTCTATATGTATATGTTCTGCCAAGCTAATATATAACAATGCTTTAATGTTTGTCTGTTGAGTGTGCATGCTTGATGACTGTGCTTGAAGCTTCTATTGCCTGATCTCTGCACCTCTTTTTTCTTAAAATTCTGATCATTGTTCATTGCAATAAAGTGATTGTATTTTTCCTTCGCCAAAGCTAGCAACCCTTGTGAACTTATGCTTCACTTTGTGCACTTTTTAGTCTATTTGTGTTCGTATGTTAGTATGCTTCGGTCGGAGTATCATATGGTGTTTAGAACAACTCTCTTATTTTCTTCTAGGTATACTAATATAAGCTACAATTTCCTCTTCCTCTCCCTTCTTTTTTCCTCCTAATCAAACAAGGGAAGCTTTTCTTATCGTTCCCTCTTCTTGCTTTTCCTTCCCTCCTTTCTCCTTTCATTCTTTTTCTTTCCCTGCGAAATTCTTATCCAAGCATAGTGTTCATTGCTAACAAAATTCTATCCGCTCTTTGAATAAGCAACACTAATTTCTATTTTTTCGACCTATTAACAAGATATATATTTCTGGGTAAAAATTATGGATTTGTTGCTTTAGTGTTTGTGTTTCACAACGCCTTCATATTATTTCATTTCCATTTGCATTACATTAATTGCAAGAGATATATATTGTGACAAGAGGGTGAGTGAATCCTCTTGTGTTGTCTATCTAGCTACCTTGACTGTCATCTTTTGATCTACTCCATACAATTTAATTTAGTTAACGTGTTAGGGTTTACAATTTACACTTTTTTCTTACGTAAAACTTGACAATTATTTAAGTTCGATAACATATTGACAATATGTATTTAAACAAATTTAATAAAATATAATATAACAATTTTTAACAAAGTATGAAAAATGTGCAATTATGAATAGTCTCAAATACAGAAATGTGTGAACTAAATTGGGAGAAAGGGAGTAAGTTAATCAATTCATTGGAAAGGTGGCTTCGTTCAGGTTAAAACATAATAAATTGTATTAAATTTTACTTAGGGTTTAGGATCTGTTACCTTTTCTGATCATATCTTATAAAAAACATGAATGTTGAACAGATAGTAGCTATGTATTAAGTGACGAGTGTCACTTGGAGACAACGAGTAATGTTATGAAATAAGAATTTGGATCGCACATTTGTTTCTCTTTCTCATCTGTGTCTACTTCAAATCTCTTTTTTGATTTTTAAGTATTCTTGTGCTTTTTAAGCAGTTTTGTCTGCTGCTGGCTCAGACTCTATAATTTGTGCTTCTGTTGCTCAGTTTTGGCTTTATACCTCTTTTCGTACAGGTGATGTGAACAGCATTAGCATTGGATCTGGGACCAACATTCAAGATAACTCTCTTGTTCATGTGGCAAAATCTAACTTAGCCGGGAAGGTATTGCCGACCATAATTGGAGATAATGTTACTGTAGGTGAGTAACCAAAGACAAACCTATTACACTTTTTAACCATGTAACAAACTTTTTTGACCGTTAATGTGTCTTGAACAGGTCATAGTGCTATCTTGCATGGCTGTACTGTTGATGATGAGGCATTTGTGGGCATGGGTGCCACTTTACTCGATGGAGTAGTTGTTGAAAAACATGCTATGGTTGCTGCCGGTGCCCTTGTTAGACAGAACACTAGAATTCCTTCTGGACAGGTTGAGATTTGCTCCCTTTCTACTACAAGGCCATTATGAGTGCCGTTTTCTTTTAGTTGTGAGTTGTGACCTATGTTACTTGGACTCTTCATTTTGCTTCACGTACCCGTGTACGATCCATGATACTCGGACGTTGGTATGACATGTAGGCAGTTCATTTTAGGCGTAAAATTGAAAATTTAGACGTATTCGACTCGTGGGCACGTACCAGTATTCAGTAGCAGTACCCGAATCCAAGTAACATAGGTTGTGACATACTTTATATTTAATGATTGGCTAAATAATCGTGTTTCCTCTGTTGGCAAGGAGTATTGTTTAAGAAAACAGTTCGCTTTATGTCTCATAACTGTGCAACTTTCCTGAATGCAGGTTTGGGGTGGCAATCCAGCCAAATTTCTCAGGAACCTTACAGAGGAAGAGATAGCTTTCATTTCTGAATCTGCCTCTAATTATTCCAACCTTGCGCGGGTTCATGCAGCTGAGAATGACAAGGGCTTTGATGAGATTGAATTCGAGAAGGTGTTGCGTAAGAAATATGCCAAGAAAGATGAGGAATATGACTCAATGATCGGTATTGTGCGAGAAACACCCCCAGAACTCATCCTTCCCGATAACATTCTACCTGATAAAAGTGCGCAAAAGTCTTCATAAATCAGGCTTTCCAGCAACGCTCGTGCCATTGCTGGGGGTTGTTAGTGTTATTTAGTCAGCTATGCTCAAATATTACCAAGGATGGCTGCCTCACTTCCAATAATTCAAAGTCCAGACAGTTGTTTACTTACAATTTTTGGTTTGATATCCGTTCGGTTTTTGTTGTAAGAGTAATTCGATTCCTTGCGCTATGTAATTCTAATGTTAAGACTATTCTTTTAGGGTATCAGTTCATCTACTTATCTTGCAGGCAACGAAAATAATTGTCGTTTATCGACTTGTAAAACCAGAAATTGTACTGTAACGAAGTAGAACTAAAAACTTATTTGATTGCCAAATTATACTTCTATGGAACTACCATCGTGAAACAAGGTCGTAGAGGCAGAGAAGCGACGGGTGACGGCAGATCAGTAGCTTATCATGGGAGAGAAGTGAGTGACACCGAAAGCACAATCGAATCGATAGAGGCTGATGGTTGGCGGCGACTGGTGAAGTTTTAGGTTTTTTAAAACAAGAAGAAAAGGGAGAATGGGAGGGAGGGAAGGGAAATACTAATCAATCAAGTGATAAACATTGAATTCAAATTCAAATTAAATAATTAAATTATAAAAGAAAGGAAATAATTAAATTAGAAATTTATTGTACATTATAATATATAGAAACTCGTGCAATGCACGAATAATGTAAGTATTTATCGAATATATCACTTTTTCATTCAATCAAAAATATATCAAATTTTAGATTAGTTATATAGAAATTCTATAATAAATTATATTTCATAGTATACCTAATTTAGCTCTAATTTTTAAACTAACAAAAATCTAAATTAGGTAAATATGTTCATATAATCAACTATCATCCACTAAAATAATTACATTTGTCATGCCTCCTTAGAAGATGACACATAGAATTTTCCAACACTTTTATAGTATATTTTCATATAATCAACTACCATCCACTAAAATAATTACATTTACCATGTCTCCTTAGAAGATGACACATAGAATTTTCCAACACTTTTATAGTATTGTATGATTTCACTCTGAAGCATCGTATGTATCATATACATTGTATGATATTTTATATTGTGCATGTAGATGATTACGATAAATAAATCACAACAAAAGACAAAAAGTTTATTATGCTTTAACTTTTATTATTTGAGAACAATTCAAAGATGAGTTTTTTTTCACATGAATATATTTTTAACTTTTATTATTCATGTAATATAAAGTCAATCTCCTAATATAGAAGGCAACATAAAAAAATCTTCCTTCGGATCTTCACTATGAAGCTCATGCACGCACGACATTGAATTTTCTATGGGTGATCTTACACGTATCTCACTGATGTCAATATATCACATTTAAAGAACTTGAGAGCTCAACAATTCTAATTTTTTACTTAGCCATCAATAAATAATTAATTACAAGACATTTTTTGCAAGAAATGTTATTTAAGTACTGATAGTACCAGCATACAACATATTTTTAAGTAAGTCTTTTATGTCTTGAATATTTGTTAAGTTAATAGTTGAAGCCCATATCATCATATCATATCATATTATATCATATGATCATATCATATCATATCATACAATACTATAAAAGAACTGTAAAATTCCACATGGCGAGTTTACAGAGTTTTGCATTAATTATGATTTTAAGTATTAAAGGTAAGTTTTTAAAAAGATTATATTATATTATTTTAAGTAAAAGAGTAAAAAAATTGTAAAGGATGATTTCACATAACTTTACCAACTGAAATCAATCTTACAGTTAAAATGTGATTGTGAGATATTCAAATCATATTCAATATAATATACAATTGTATCTTTCTTAAAAAAAATTTTATTTATAGGTATTTATATACTAGCAAACTTCGTGCAATGCACGAGTTTATATACTACTATTATATAGTCTAAAAATGATGAAAAAGGATGTAAAAGAAGTTTGACCATTATAAATTCGTCCATAGCATCAATCATTGATGTACACCATACACGTACACTATACTATTTCCAGCAAAAATACAATTGTCAAAATTAAAAAAACAAAATGATTAAAATATAAAAATACATAAATAACATCTTATCTCATAATCAATAATCTTATAAAAGGGCTACAATTAGAAACAATACCCCACAATCCCAAACATAAAACTCACCTTAATAAACCAAGCCAATAAAAAAAAACACAAATTCTTGTGAGAGACGGTCTTTTTGAGAGACCATCTCTAGTTGGGTTGGCCCATTAGAAAAAACGTAGAGTAAATATTGACAATAAGCTTTATTGGATTGGGCCTAAGAGACGTCTATTAGAAAGACGGTCTCTTATAAGACTAGCTGTAAAAAAAATGGAATTTTCATGGATACTCTCACTAATAACAATAATTATTTCCCTTACTATTTTTATAAACCATAAAATAAAAAACCCACAAAAACTACCACCAGGACCACCAAAACTTCCCATAATAGGAAACCTCCACCAACTATCTTCCAAAACCACCCTCCCACACCACCGTCTAGCGGAGCTAGCGAGGGTGCACGGCCCTATCATGCACCTTCAGCTAGGCCAAGTTCCGACGGTCGTGATTTCGTCGTCGGAAATGGCGAAAGAAGTGTTGAAAACACATGATAATGTTATTTGTAGTAGGCCTAAGATGTTGATGCCAGAAGTTGTTTATTATAATTGTAGTGATATTGGGTTGGCACCGTACGGTGAGTATTGGCGAGAAATAAGGAAGATTGCTACGTTAGAATTGTTTACTGCTCGTCGTGTGGAGGAGTTTCAGTCGCTAAGAGAAGATGCTGTTTTGGATTTTTTTCAGGATTTGGTTTGTGAGGTTAAGGATGGGTCTGTTATTAATCTTACACCTAGACTTTTTAGCCTTAGCTTTGATATTATTTTGAGGTATGTTTTATTAGTTCACTTTGTTATTTATTTAGGTTGGGTTGATTTTATTAATTAGTACGTCTGATCTTATTTGTTTTTCCATTTTGGGTTTTTTACAAATAGTAAGGTGGATAGAAAAATTATTTTAATTAAATAGTTGTGTGAAGTAATGATTGTATTGGAAGTATGAGAGAAGAATTAATTAAATAGTAGTGTAAAGTAATGATTGTATTGAAAGGATGAGAGGGAAAATAATTAAATAGTAGTGTGAACGTAAGGGAAGTGGGGTTTTAAAGGGTAAAAGTGAAATGAAAACTTTCCAAAAATAAAAAGTAGTCTAAAGTGGAAGATTTTTTAAAACTACCTGTTATAGTAAGGTGGAAGAACTTAAAAGAACTGGGGGAAATTTTAATATTTTGTTTATTTTACTTTTATATATTCCTTGTATATGTTTGTTGTTTAGGCAAATACTTTGGGAAATTTGAAAAGAATATGCTTATTATAAAAAAAAAAATTAAAATAAGATTGGAGAAAATTTAGTTTCACAATAAAGTTAGGTATATTCACTTTTACTAACAAAAAAAATCCAAATCTTTTGTTTGAACAAAAGAGAGATAATGTTATGGTGTTGGAAAGGACAAAAATTAAAACAAAGTTTATTCGCTATTATTTTGTTTTTTTTTTTTGTCTGTTTTAATGTTATGATATTGTCTCCTTTTGTTTATTGTTAAATTTTGAACTTTTTTTAACTGTTTTTTTGTGCTAGTAACAACGAACATACTTGA
Source organism: Amaranthus palmeri (assembly GCA_019776075.1). Lineage (NCBI taxonomy): Eukaryota > Viridiplantae > Streptophyta > Magnoliopsida > Caryophyllales > Amaranthaceae > Amaranthus > Amaranthus palmeri. The sequence goes on from JAAKBH010000008.1 coordinate 2,023,893, forward strand.
CCTCAACTTTCGTGTGACATACTTATTTTGGGAGTTAAAACTTTCTGAAGCTTAAAAAGTTATTGATAATAAGTTTTTTTTTTAATTTTTCACATTTTCTAGAACTTTTGCCAATGATAATAATAATAATAATACTTTACTTGTTCTGTTTTCTTATTGGGTAAAGTCATCTTAGTAGTCTTGTTTTCTTTTTTGACATGGATTTTTTATCTAAATACCCTATGTCTTCACACAAGTAAAGAGCAAAATACATTCACTTACACTACTTAAAATATTCCAACTACCATCTTAACAATTAATATAATCACTTAATATACCTCAACTAATACTCACTTTTAGGTGGTCTCCCCACTACTCTTAATTTGCGTGTCCAACCCAAACAAGACAAGTAAACAGAGGGTCTCCTGAGAGACCGTCTATGGCATAAACGGCACTCTCAGCAGCCCAACCCAATGGATATTTCAGTGTTTTTTTTTTGGAAAGCGTAAAAATGGGCTGGACCATTACACCCGTCTTACCGTCTATGCTATAGACCGTCTATAGCACGAATTTGTGTTTATATTATTTCACATTACTTATAAGCATATTCAAATTTATTTAAACATTGAAATTCAAACTAATAAGTTATAGATCAATTCTAGTCCTTGAAAGTAAGGAATTAAATTTTTCTAGTGTAGGAGATGATTTATTTTGATCTTCTCATAGCTTATTCTATGGCTGCCACATTTAAGAAGTTGTTCTCAAAGTTTTAAAATTTGGGTCATTAATAAAATGTTGATTAATTAATGATATACAATTTTATTTGAGTGAGAGTTATCCAATTAATCATTTTTGTATTGTTTTATAATTTATTTTGTGTTTATTGACTTACACGTTGTTTTCTCATTTTAATTTTCATCTTGACAGTTGTGAGGCCCTTAGCCTTTCACTAATTTTAATCATTATTTAATCACAAATTCTTGTGAGAGACGGTCTCTTTGAGTGACCATCTCTAATTGAACTGGTCCATAAAGAAAAATGTAGTGTAAAAGTAATATTAAGCTTTAATGGGCTGGGCCTGAAAGACGTCTTTCAGAAAGACGGTCTCTCAGGAGACTAGTTGTTTTTTAATATCTTAAAATTCCTTTAGTCTTAGTTACATTGACTGTCATCCTATAAGTTATAACGAATTAAAACCAACACGTCGTTAACAAATTTATTAAAGCTAACGTGAATAATTGAACTAATTAAGTGTTAAAAGTGATCATTTGTTATATATACACATATGAATTGTCTCACATCTCAGAAAAAGAATATACACCACTAGTAAACCTCCTTAAAATTTGTAGATAGATTACCTCTTTTTTTTCCTTATTGGAATGACTCAGACTTATTTTTAAGATTCTACATTAAGTTACAAATAGTAGCGAGAGCCACATTGGGTCACCCGGGGTCATGTGCCCCTAGGCATTTTTTTAAAAAAAATATTAAACGTAGACTTTTAGTAAAGTGTAAAATTAATAATGAAGTCTTTTGATTATAAATACTCCCTTATTTTAGTAATTTTGTCTTATTTATTTATTTTATCACATTTTTTTAATTAGGTTAGTTAATTTAATGTGTTCAGTTTCTTTTTGTGGTAAGTCGTAATTAAAATTTAGCAAATAAGAGTAAAATAGTTGTTAATTTTGCAAATAAAACTCTGCCGAAATCTCGTCCACTAATTGGTGCCCCTGGGACTCCGGACCCTGGATCCGCCACTGTTCTTACAAAGATAAGTAACGATGAGTGTTTGTTGAATCTTTCTAGAGGATGATCTTATACAGTTAGTTGTTTGTCATAACAGATTAGCTTTAAATCAAAAAGGCAAAGATGGAGAAGAATTTAGAAGACTAGTAGCGGACTCATCGGCGGCGGTCTCCGGCTTCTCGATCGGCGATCTTTATCCATCGCTAAAGTTCATAAGTTCAATTTCTGGTATGAAAGCAAACTTGCAAACAATGGTGAAGAGGCTGGACAGATTAATGGATCCCATAATTGAGGAGCATTTGAATAAAAGCAAACAACCCAAAGATAATAATAATGAAGATTTGGTTGATATTCTTTTAAAATATTACAAGAATGATCAAATTGATCATGATCACAATGGTTTTTCTCTAACAAAAGATAACATCAAGGCTATTGTTTTTGTAAGTATATCTTCCAATACCTCCTGGTTTTTCTCTGCTCTCATAAAATTTGACAGAAATATTAAAATAAAATAAATTAATTTTTTGCTTGATCAACTCAAAATAAACTCAATTATTATTTATTTTTAGATAAATTCACATATTTAATATAATTACTGATTAAACTCAACTATTTTTTATTTCCAATTCTTCATTTACAAAAAAGCTTTGTAGATGGACATATGGTTATAAACAAAATGTTGGTTATTTTATGTAAGTCAGCCCATCTTGTATGAGTCAGTATCATGGTGAGACAACCTTAAAATAAGAAGTCCATAAACAAGAGGTTTCTATTATTGCGCTATATAAGCCAAGTATATGATGCATGTTTCACGTTGAGACCGTCTCATACAAGAATTTGTGTAAGTAAATATACTTAGGGGCTGTTTGTTATCAATTTTTTTTAGATTGGAAAGGGAATCAATTAACCATTACCATTATCATGTGTTTGGAAAGACTGCTCTGGTAATTGTTACCATTACTTGATGGTAATTGTTTCCCTTACAATGTTACCTCTCAGATAATTGCAGAAACAAATTCTATTATCCTTTTCTCTTCTTGAAACTCCATAGTTCAACACTTCCTCTCTAATGATTTTAAATCAAAACCACCATTGATGATAGGTTGATATTTTTTTCTTTAAGTACTGAACTAACAAAGCTAGTAACCTTTTTCAATCACTTTATAATCTATTTTAATTTTTAATTTTTTTCTTGCATGCAATTAAAAATTTCTGAAAAATATTACATTGCTTTTTCGATTATTTTTTTGATTTGCAATGATATTCAATTGAAATGATTATTATACTCTCGTTTTTCCACAAATTAGCTGGATTTCTCACATCAATCTCATTTTTTTTGTCAATTTATGGTTGATTTTGCTAATTTTCAAGAAAATTTACATTTTATTGATTTGTTTATCCCTGACATTATCTCTATGATGGTGCTATAGGCGATCCATGGCTCGGGGGTTACTGGTTTAGATAAAATTAAGTTGGTTTTTGGTTTTAGGAGAGAGAAACCATAATTATGGATGATTAATTAAATATTTCACAAAAATTGTTTCCTTTTCTTTAAATACATACCAAACAACCTATAACAATAATGCTTATTATTACCGTTACTCTTGTTAACAAATTCCCTTTACGTTATTTATATAGTATTCATACCAAACACTCCCTAAATGGGAGAGTTTATTTATAATTAAATAATAATTAGTGAGTTTTTTTTATCAGATTAACCAAAAATTAGTTTATTAATGATAATTTCCCTAATTTAACATTGACCACATTTTACTTCAAATCGAAGTGCAAGGTATCGGCAATTTAAACTTTAAATTATTTTAAAATAAATTACTTAAGGTAGCATATAATGTCGAAGTATCAACTCAACTAAAAATTTAAACTAATATTTAAAACTTCAAAATATGTTATATAATACTCCAACAGGCCTCCCTCACACGTAAGCCTTTGAGTTTTAATTATTTTTCTATCTAAATAAAGCCTTTGAGAGACCATCTCTAATTAGGTTGGCCTTTTAAGGAAATTAATATAGAGTAAAAATAGACAATAAGCTTTAATGGATTGTGCCTGAGAGACGTCTCCATGAAAGACGGTTTCTCAGGAGTCTGACTGTTAATTAATATGTTAATTTTTGTGTAAATTTTATAGGAGTTGTTTGGTGCTGGAGGTGAGACATCTTCAACCATAATAGATTGGACAATCTCAGAATTATTGAAGAATCCAAGGGTAATGAAAAAAGCACAAAATGAGGTTAGACAAATATTACAAGAAAACAAAATAATGGTGGACAAATCAAGTCTAGAAAAGCTTACATATTTAAAATGCATAATCAAGGAGACTTTAAGGCTTCATCCTCCCCTCCCTTGTTTAATACCAAGAGAATCAATGAAGGATTGTGAAATTAATGGATATAATATACCATCAAAAACTCGAGTTTTCGTCAATGCATGGGCTATCGGAAGAGATCCCGAGTGTTGGAAAGACCCTGAAATGTTTTATCCCGAGAGATTTGATGGGTGTTCGATAGATTACAAAGGAAACAATTTTGAATTTATACCGTTTGGTGCTGGAAGAAGAATATGTCCGGGAATGACACTTGGTGTAGCTACCGTTGAGCTAGTTCTAGCTATGTTGCTTTATCATTTTGATTGGAAATTACCTAATGGGTGTAACCCCCAAGATCTTGATATGAATGAAGCATTTGGTATAATTGGGAGGAGGAAAATGGATTTAGAAGTGATTCCTATGCTTCAATCATTTTCAGGATTCAATAATTAATTTGTCTTTACTTAATTATGTAATTAATGATTAAAGAGTGATGTTTCATTGTTTGAATGTACTTTATATTATTATACAATATTAATGCTTAACAATGAAATTTGTACTTCTTTTGAATGTGTGTAACTATGGAATAGTGCTTAGATTTTGTTGATCATATTCGTACCTAGGGGCGTTCAACAAGTCGAAAAGTTATTTTGAGCTTGAATTCGATTTAATTGTATAAGGAGTGTTTTGTAAGGGTATCAGGCCGAAAACAAGTTCTGATCTATTATAATTAAAACACAAAAACATAAATGGTTTCAATGGCGGGGGGCATTAGATTTTGATTGATGGTAGTACATATGGCCTGATTAAATCGCTAAAATAACTTGAACTTTTTTGTTTAAGCTTTTTTATTAATAAAACCGTAAAAAATTGTAATATAGTCATGGGATTGAAGATTATGTTTTCACCATTGTTAAACACGTTTATATATATTTGTAAATAGTTCAAATAAATATGTTAATTGTTAAATTATGACGAATAAATTGACAATTGAGGTTTTATGATCTAACTCATTTTTTAATATATAAGCTTTAATTATCGTTTTAAAAATAAGCATTCAAAGTCTATAAAGATATTATATAGGTTTTAGTTTAAATTTAATATGTTAATAGTTGAATTACGACATATAATTTGAGAATTGATGTTTTATAATGTAACTCAATTTTGAACTTATAATCTTCAATTATCGTTTTAAAAATAAATATTCATATTGTATAGATATATTGTATAGCGCATATTAGCATTTTTAGTTCAAATTTAATATGTTAATAGTAAAACTGTGACATATAAATTGACAATCGAATCCTCGTCTACATCTCTTCGTAATGTATGTAAAGTCATTTTTGGAGTTTTATAGATAAAATGTCGATTTTCTTGATAGTTTCTAGAAGATTTACAGAGATTTCTGAAGAATTAAATGTGCAAATCTTTTTTTTTTCTTTCCTAAATGTCGAGCTTTAAGTTTTTGTAGCTTTAGATTCATTCCGAGAATAGCGCTTTCAAATATGACAGTTAATATATTTTCCTTTTTCTTTTTTTCATATTGAAAATAGAGTTGGTCTAGGAAGATGGGTCATCTCATTATGAGAAAGTCTCTTCTAAGACTAGCTGTAATTAAATTGAAGCGAGCTATAATAGTGCTTAATAAGGGTTGAAAATGGGCTTTTGTAAATAGCATAATTAATGATAATTTAATTATTAAAATAGAATATTCCAAATGAGAAGAAGATAAAATAATGGGGTCAGTAGTAGTTATTAAAATACATTTCTATGTGAAGGAAAGGGGTCCAAAACACCCTTAAAACTTGCATTTTTCCTAGTTTGATGTTTTGCTTAATGTGATTGATTACTCCATTAATTTGCTTTATTTTTTTTTTTTAGTTTTCTTCCTTCCCATCACCTTGATGGTGATTTTCAAATCCTTTCATTTCATTTTCTATCATCATCATCATCATCATCATATCCAGTGTTCCCGCACATAAATGATGATGGTGATTTTCATTTCATTTTCTATAATATTAATTAATGAAAGTCAATCTTAGACATTGACTTTTATAAAAATGACATCATACAATAATTCTATATTATCTATCTAAGCTTCCACATATTCTATGATGTATAGAGATTGTATTTGTCCTAATACCTTCCACACATTTTATATTAATTCTTTTTTGCTTAGTCGTCTGATATTTTTATCTTCTACGACAACGGGCTAATTAATTGCTTTTAGATCTAATCTTAATTTAATATGCTAATATCTGTTGGGATGTTTTATCCCACTTTATACGTTTTCTACTAACTTTATAAAATGCATAGATCATTTTAATATTCTAATAATGTTTATGGACAAAAATACCAAGCCATGTGAGTAAAGATCAAGCAACAGGATCGAAATCAAGTTTTTAATGTGAAATCCCCTCCATCAGCCGCTGACTCGGTGGTAATTGAAAGAAAATACTCTTTAACACTTTTATAGCAGTCCCAGCATATGTTAAATACTTTAACACGCTCCCTCACACGAGAGCTCTTTGGGCTAGAAGCGCAGATGCGACACAGACCCTCCTCATACCTGGCGCTGAATATTCCACTTTAAATGAGGGGTGGTTGAGAATCGAACCTGTGACCTTTTGTCACACTGGCTTCTGATACCATGTCAAGGAACCAACTCAACCAAAAGTTTAAGCTGACGGTTGAAGCCCCAGGATATGTTATATACTCTAGCACACTCCCTCACCCAAGAGCCCTTTGGGCTAGAAAGGTGGATGCGACAAGGGCCCTCCTCAGACCTGGCGCTGAATATTCCACTTTAAATGAGGGGTGGTTGAGAATCGAACCTGTAACCTTTTGTCACACTGGCTTCTGATACCATGTCAAGAAACCAACTCAACCAAAAGCTTAAGCTGATGGTTGAGGCCCCAAGATATGTTATATACTCTAACACTTTTATGGCAGCCGACTCGACAGAAGATCAATTTCGCACGAGTTTGTTTAGGGGCGGATTTTCTTAATTCTTTCGTTAAGTTTCTTGGTTAATTTTATTAATTAGTATAAATAGCTTTTAAAGCTTCATTATTAGGGTTCCTTCGTTTGACTACTTTTGTTCTTTCATTTGTTTATCTTTTAGCGTTTTGCCCTCCATTAAGAGTTATCATTAATCATCCTATGAGACATTTTAATAAGCTTTCTTTAGTATTTAATTCCTTGTCATTTAATTTCTTTTATTAGTTTAACCTTTTATAAGCAATTTTTTTACTTGTTCTTAGTAATCATCCTTCAATAATAAGTAGTCGTATTCTTCATTATTTGTTTTTAAGCTTGAATCATTGTTTGTGTTTCTTATTGTTTAATTATTGCTTTCCTTGCAAGTTTCATTTATTATTATATTTATAATATATGTTTAGCATTTTTTATAGAGTTTTTGTAGGGTTAGGGTTTGAGCCTATAGTATGATTTGATTATTGAAACTATTTGAAATTGTCTATAAAATTAGGATTAAAGTAATTAAATTGTGCTAATAACCTTATATTAAATATACTTTGTTGGACTAACATGTGAGATTAAGATCAACTGTGTTTTAGGGTAAATTTTGGTTCAATTGTTATTAATTTGTTTGATAAGACTTCCGTATGAGACTTGAATTAATGGGATCTAAATCTAATTACTAATCAACAAAGTGATAGTTTGAGATTAAAAAGATTATATTTAATCACATAATTAATCTGACATGTTATAAACACTAAAAAAAGTTTAATCATACGAGAATTTAATGAATTTCCGACACCTTAGATTTCTTCATCATATAGTTTCAATCCAAATTCTTATTAACAATCAATCAAATTATCTTTTTCATCAAGCGTTATATGTTGAAGTGTCCATGTGTTACCCACATGTGAGTTGTCCCACATCGGAAAAAGAAAAGAGTATAAACTCAAGGAGTAACTCCTACTATCACCAATTGGTTTTAATAGTGAACCTTCTTTGGGATTATGAGTGGACTACTTCTTCTCTTCCTTGTTTGGGTTGCCCAGGCTTATTTTCTAAATTCTATCATATACGTAATTAGCTAGTAGAAATTAGCAAGTTTTTTTATCCTAACTTTCTTGTGTTCGACCCGGATCTACACACCGGACAATTGCGGTTAAATAAAATTTTACAACATTACTACATTAGGCAATGTTTTTGTGATGAAATATACTTCCTCCATTCTTTTTTACTTGCAACATTGTTGACTTCGGTACTATTCATTAAGCAAATTGACTTTTATATTGTCGGTAATCTAAAAGTTAAAACATAGTCATATGAGATCTTGTTTGAATCATCTCGATTCAAAGTTTATTAATTTTAAGTTTTTATAATTTTTTGATATGTATAATTAGAGATATTAATTATTCAATTCGTACATTGAGAAGTGTGAAAAAATAAATGGTGCAACTAATATGGAACGGAGGAAGTATGATTAAAAATTTTTTTTTTGTTTGTTTGTTGTAAATTACATCACCCTACATCACGAAGTTCGCTTCATAAATCTTAGACGATCGACGTATTGTATACTGGTCTATAAATGGAAACACGACGTGGAGGCGTGAAAGCTCTAAACAAGAACAATACGTTTTTGGGTAGCTTGATCACTTGGTGTTTCTATATACCTAAGAGAAAATATAATCAAAGATTGTTGATTGTGATTGTATTAATTAAAATTTGGATTTTTTAAGAAAATAATGAATATATATATATAATTTGATAATAAATGAAGAGCGGGATAATGAATTGTGTTGATGAAATTAAAACAAAGTTAAAATATATAACTCCTCCTTTCTGAAATACTTTCTACATTTTATTTTGGGTACTATTCATCATTTAAGCTTATTTCATATATTACGGCTAATATGTAAGTAATAATATAGTCAAGTGGGGTCTTGTTAGAGTCGTCTAATCGCATACTTTCATAATATAAACTTTTTATATTTTTAAAAGTGTATAATTCGACATATAAATAAACAAAATATCACATTGGATTGTGTAAAAAAGTTAAATGTAGCAAGTACTATAGAACGGAGGAAGTAGATGAGATTAGAAGAAAATAACTGGTTATTATCTAAAAATGAAAATAGTGCAAAATGAGTAAAATAGACTAAATATTAAATAATATATTAGATAAGTAGATAGATAATTAAAGGATATAGCTCGTGCATGCACGATATTGATCATGTCAATAAGATTAATTAAAAACTTATATAGTTGAAGAAATCTATAAATAAATTCTAATCTTATCGCTAGGTGGCCCTTACACTATAATTAAAAGTATAATAATGTCATTATTACATACACGAAATCCCATTCATATCATTAACTAGAAATTTGACTATGACTAATTGTCTCATTCTAATAACCATTTGTCTAATTCATGTGACATGGAAAAGGCATAAGTTAATTAAGAGTATAAATTGTCTTATTTAAGCTAATTTGTTTGAGGGCATCATCATCATACTCAGTGTATCTTGAATATAGATAAATCTATGTTCAGGGTCTGGAGAGGAAAGATAGACGTCGTCTCATACCCATAAGAAGAGGGCGGACGAAAGAGTCCCTCAACTCAAAAAGGGTCTTCAAGAGAGAAACCGCAAGAAAACCGAAAAATATTTAAAAGAATCTTTTGAAATAAAATTGTTTAAATAATGAAAGTAACGACTTTTTAGTTTTAAGGCATAGGTTAGATAAATCCTTCAATTCCAATAATACCAACAATGGTAGTATAATGTATTTATGAGTTATACTTATGACACCGTCATAAGCATCATTAATTTTAAATTATTCTAATGTACAGGTGGTGATAATATATACTCCCTCCGGTCCAGTTTACTTGTCCCATTTGATCAAACACGGATATTAAGGTAGTAGTGGGGTCTATTGGAAAAGGTAGTAGTTGGGTATTTTAATTGATTAAATTAATTGTAAAGGTGGTAGTGGAGTATTGGAAATTGGAAAAGTGAGGGTATTTAGGTAAAAAAAAAAAAGGATAGCCAAAAAAAGAAATGGGACAAGTAATAAGGAATTGCCAAAAAAGGAAATGGGACAAGTAAACTAGAACGGAGGGAGTATTTAATAGGAAAAATTTTATTTTATAAAAATTTGACCCTTCCATCTAAAAGTGTTGAGAGGATATAGGACGATTTCATATTTATCCAATATATTAATTAAACTATCTTTGATTTGCCAGACATAATTTTAAATGGATTTTCAATTATGTAAAAACGTATATGAATGTCCGACTTAATTAATCTTAAACCAATATTAAGTATCTGTTTTGAAATTAACTCAATAACCAAAACAAAATTGTTCATTAAAAAGACTTTGATTTGAAACACTCCGATTCTTAAGTTAGAAAATACTCCATACTATAATGATCAATTTTTATAAAAAGTAAAAATAAAAGATTGGATTTTTAGAACTTAATTTTTCTACTGCTATATTTTTCTTATTTAACTATTTTAAATTACTTGCAACATTATAATTTTTGACAAAAAATAACTATATGTAAATTTCTATTTTGCCTCTATTGTTTGTTATTTCATATTTAATTAATTTTTACGCATATCTCGTTAGAGATTATAATAGTGTTTTTAATACAAAGACACAAATTTTAAATTTTTTACGCGAAGCCCTTCTATAACCAGTAAAACAGAACATAAAAAAGATCCTTAATATTTTTTTTGACAATAAAAGATATTCATTAATACCAATACCAAACCATACAAAACAAAGACCAGCAACCATTCTTAGGATAGGCCAAGGAGCTTGATCAATCTCCAAGACCCTTTTGCACCAAGTGAAGCTAAGATTTAAAAAAAACTTAATAATTAATAATTAAATTAAATGATTGATTTATAGAAAAGAAAAGAAAAATCAAAATTACTTGGTTGTTAACGACTTAAGTCACTTAACAAAGTGTTTCCTATATACTTGCTTTGTTCTAAATTGCTCGCTATATAAGGATTATTGACACTATTCATCATTTAAGATTATTTTATATATTACGGCTAATAAAGGATAAGAAAAAATACAGTTAAGTGAAATTTTATTTGAATCTTTTAGTTGCATAGTTCCATAATATACCTTTTTAAATTTCTTAGATTTCTATAGCTCAATATTTGTGGAACAGAAGGTTTGAGGTTCGACCCCTACTGGGCGTAGATATCAATTGGGGGACTGGTATGATTTGTCCGCATCTTTCAGGAAAAAAAAATCTCACCCAAACTCTGCCTGTACGGGATACTGGGAGTGATCTTTACCTTTACCTTTACCAATAATTAAAAAATTATATTAACATTTAAGATTATATTAAAAATCAAATATAGCAAGCACAATAAAAAAAAAAAAAGAGAAAAAAAGGTTAATTAAATTATATGGTTGACAATGATAAGTTTCCTTTATAAGTAAGAAAAATTGGTACATATAAGCAACCTAAAAATAGAAAAACAAAGACAAAGCATTCAAAAAACAAAAATCAATGGAATTTCCATGGATACTCTCACTAATAACAATAACTATTTCCCTCACAATTACCATTTTTATAAAATTTATAAACAAAAACCCATCAAAAAACTTACCACCGGGACCTCCAAAACTACCATTACTAGGCAATCTCCATCAACTAGCTTCAAAAACCACCCTCCCACACCACCGCTTAGCGGAGCTAGCGAGGGTGCACGGTCCTATCATGCACCTTCGGCTAGGCCAAGTTCCGACGATCGTGATTTCGTCGTCGGAAATAGCGAAGGAAGCGTTGAAAACAAATGATTCGGCTCTTTGTAGTCGGCCTAATTTGTTAACACCGGAAATACTTTTTTATAAATCAAGTGATATTGCATTAGCGCCTTATGGTGAGTATTGGCGACAAGTGCGTAAGATAGCGACACTGGAACTGTTTACGGCCCGTCGGGTTCATGGGTTTCATTCATATAGAGAAGAAGCTGTTATGGATTTCTTTCAATCTATGATTCCTCTGGTTAAGGCTGGCTCTGTTATCAATCTTACTAGCAAACTTTTCATCCTTAGTTTTGATATTATGTTGAGGTATGTATTAGCGTCGTCTCGTTTGTAGGGATGGTAATTTAGTCCGAATTTGACCCTAGTTCGACTCGATCCGAGGAATATAAATCGATTTGAGTTCAAGGAAAAAGTCATCCGACTCCAACTTTACGATCAGAGTCAGCATTAGAGACGGGCCGGAGTTGGACCTTAATAAAAATCCGACACTTCGACCCGACTCCAACCCTGAATCTGACTTTGAAATTGACTTTCACACCAATATTTTGTTTCTATTAAAACACTAGAAGTGACTAATTCAAACTCTCTTATACTAAATGTAATTTTCAATTTTGAAAAATTATTTGGTATTTATATTTGGATTAATCAATCAGAATACGACAAATTAGATCAAGAGAAATAAAATACGCCAAATCAAAATGCGAGAAATTTTTGTTAAAATTGTAGTAGTAGACTATTTCTCTTGTTAAATTGAATTTAAAGTACATATTTTTTTGTTAAATTGTATTTGAAAAATATATTTTGTTAAATTTGTATGTTTTTAAATCATTAGTACAAATTCACAACGATATTGCTTGATAATAATTTGACTCCGTTGGAGGTCCGAGAGTTCGAGTTGGGGTAAACTTGAAGTATGTATAATCCAACTCCGAGTGGAGGTGCACTGAAAAAAAAACTCCAACTATGATCCGGAGATCCGAGTCGAGTCCGACCCATTGCCATCCATACTCGTTTGTTTTAGGACTTCGTATAAAACGTTATAAATTAAATAATAAAATATTTTTTATTGTTAATAATCAATAAGAATCCATATTCATTAGAAAATTAGTTATTATTTAAATTTAATTATTTAGATATACTTTATATGTTTTTTTTGTTCTTCTCATTTACTTTTTGCACAATTTTTAATGCAAACTTTAAATCTCAATATCTCTAAATACATATATGATATAAATTTATAAAATATACAAAATAAAAAGTATACGTTAAGACGAATCTAAAGAGATCTCACATGAATATATGTTATCTTCTAAATATGTGTCAAAAACATTAATTAAATTTATCTCTCCTTATATATGATGGAATATTTCAAATGAGAAAAATATTAGAAAACAAAGAGAGTAATAATTTTTATTGTTGATGATCCCACTGATCAAATATTATTAAGCGCCAAAACACATGTTTAAAAACTTTATATAAAGCAAATAAAAAAATCAAATAAGAAAACACAAAGCGAGAATATAAATGTTAATTCATTGCTTAATTTAAAAAATTAATGTCAATTTAAGTAAAATACGTCTATTGAATCTTAGATTTTGATTTCTAGTCATGTCACATAAGTGAAACCGTACCGCAATACATTTACTAGCAAATCATAGAAGTATGATATATTTCCGACATATAATACTCTCTCCTATTCAGAATGAAATATTTTTTTATTGATTCAATTCACTGAAAATGTCTCATTTTTATTTTTATTACTCCCTCCTATTCAGCACAATTGTCCCATTTGACTTTTCACACATGCCGAGACAACATTTTAACCACTTATATCTCCAATTATTGTTAATTAAAAATTATAAAAATTTGATATTAATAATCATTGTATTGAGACGAATCAAACAAGATCCCACATGACTATGTTTTGACTTATAGATTAAGAGTAAAATACAAATTAAGAGTGATGAATGAATAGTGCCAAAAGTCAAATGGGACAATTGTGCTGAATAGGAGGGAGTATTTTTTTTACACTTTTACCCTTACTACAACAACACAACATCACATAAATATCAATAGCTTTATGGAAAAAGGAGAGTTTACTACTCACTTTTAACTGATCCTCCACCCCTTCTTGGTTCTGGTGTAAAACTCAAATGTCTCATTCTCTATGAATAGAAAGGAGTAATTCATTTCATTTAATGAAATTTAATTGATGTCTAGTTGTCAACTGACCTCATTGACATTACGTTGAATCCGCTGATGAATCTAAATGGTTACTTGTAAAAACAGATTAGCAATAAATAAAAAGGCGAAAGACGGAGAAGTATTTAGAAAACTAGTTGCAGACGCGGCGGAACTAAGCTCTGGATTTTCAATCGGCGATCTGTATCCATCGCTAAAGTTCATAAGTAGTATTTCTGGTATGAAAGCCAAATTGCAAAGAATGGTGAAAAGGATGGACAATGTAATGGATCCCATAATTGAGGAACACATTATCAACAACAAACATAAAGAGGAAGATGGAGATTTGGTTGATATTCTTCTAAATTATTACAAGGATGACAACCATCTTCACAATAAGTTTCATCTCACAAAAGATAACATCAAGGCTATTGTTTTTGTAAGTACAATAATTTAAGAATGAATTTGCGAATTATTGCATTAAAGTTTTGAAATTTTGCGCATTACATAATCTTTATTTTTTACGAATTATAATAACTAAATATGAAAGTCTATATCGTTCAGGTCAAATCATAAAGTTCTGACCACTTGACTTAAAATTAAATCTGAACACCAAAATGGTCGGAATTTCGTGATTTGGCATGAATGTTGTTGACTTTTGATACTTGGTGGTTGTAATTCGCAAAAAATAAATATTAATATTATAATGTGTAAAAGTCTAAAATTTTAAGGAAAATTTGCCAAGAATAATCCCAACTATCACCCGTTGGCCAGAAATAATCCCAACTATTGATTAGTTTTTAATAATCCTAACTATTGATGAAGTTTGCTGAAAACCCTAAAAGCTTCCTAACAAATCCTTCATAACAAACCCTAAAACTTCATTCATCCTTCATCCTTCCTCCATGGTCAAGATCTAAAAGCTTCATCACTTAAAATTCAATAAAAGCAATGTTTTGTGATTATGAACAATGTTAATGGGATTGATGAAATTTTAAGGTTTGTTAATGGAGGAAGGATGAATTAAGAAGAAGATGGAGAGGAAGAAAGGATAGGTTATACTAATTTGATGAAGGAGAGTTAAAAATAAGTAAAAAAAAATTAATAAAAAAAACCTGCTACAACCAGTTAAGAATAGAATGGGACTGTTTTCAGCAAACTTCATCAATAGTTAGGATTATTAAAAAATAACCAATAGTTGAGATTATTTCTGGCCAACGGGTGATAGTTGGTATTATTCTTGGCAAATTTTTCAAATTTTAATTATGTAATTCGCAAATTAGTCAAAATTTAATTTGCTAATTTTTTCTTAAATTTATTTCAAACTAGGATTTATTTGCTCAAAACAAGCCACTCAAATAAATTTTCTTGATATGATATCAAAAGCCAACATGCATGATATTTTAAATGAAATAATTAGCGTCATGTATGAGTAGATGGGCTTATTAGAGTACAAAACATATCTTGAAACCTTGACCATTATGCATCAGTTTAAACATTTGGTTGATCAATTATAGTTTCTTAAATTGTGTAATAGAGATATTCAACCCAAAATTAATTACACTTATTTTTCATCACAAAATCTCACAAGAGACGATCTATAGGATAGACCACAAAATTGGGCCAGCCCATTTCCATTAACTGATTTTTTTTATTATAATATCAATTATATTATGTTATAATCCTAAATGTAAGATATTATAACCTCGAATATACTATTCTATAACCCCAAATATAAGTTATTATAATCCCAAATAATTTATTATAACCCCAAATATACTATGTTATATTTTGGGCTGGGCTTCAGCTTCATGGATTCTGTCTATAGAATAGAGCGTCTCCCATGAGACTTACTGATTTTTCATTGCTATTCTCGCCATAGATTGAATATATGTAACTTTTATAGGAGTTGTTTGGTGCTGGAGGTGAGACATCTTCAACCATCATAGATTGGACAATCGCAGAATTGTTGAAGAATCCAAGGATAATGAAAAAGGCCCAAAATGAGGTTAGACAAGTATTACAAGAAAATATCATAATGGTGGACAAGTCAAGTCTAGAAAAGCTTACATATTTAAAATGCATAATTAAAGAAACATTGAGGCTTCACCCACCCGTACCTTGCTTGGTACCAAGGGAATCCATGAAGGAATGTAAAATAAATGGATATGATATACCTTTAAAAACTCGAGTTTTCATTAATGCATGGGCTATCGGAAGAAATCCTGAGTGTTGGAAAGACCCTGAAAAGTTTGATCCAGAAAGATTTGTTGATTCTTCGATAGATTACAAAGGAAATAATTTTGAATTAATACCGTTTGGTGCTGGAAGAAGAATGTGTCCCGGAATGGGACTTGGTATAGCTACCGTTGAACTAGTTCTCGCTATGTTGCTTTACCATTTTGATTGGAAGTTGCCTGAAGGGATTAAACAAGAAGATATTGATATGAATGAAGCATTTGGTATAATTGGGAGGAGGAAAATGGATTTGGAAGTAATTCCTGTGCTTCAGCCTTTATCTGGTTTTAAATGATTAATTTGTCAAATGACTCGTTAAATGTCTTGTGAACTGCAATTTGGGAATCGGAAAAAGTGAGTTATGATCAATTTTATTAGGTTATTTTTGAACCATTTTAAGCGAATCGCAAATTTAAAATACGAACTAACTATCGAATTATATGTACGTTTCAATGATCTATCTATCTTCTACTCATTCATGTCAAAGTAATTTATATTTTGGAGTACTAACAATGATATTTGTGACACCATATGGTACTATATATCACGAGTGTATTATTATGTATTCTAAGGTTGTAACGCTTGAATAATGAAATATTAATGTTTTTAAACTTTGTTTCGTTTAGTATTGCATTTATTTGTTTTATTTTTTTTGAGATAATTAGTATTGCATATATTCTAGAAATATGCCAATAATATTTTACAGCTATATTTTATGTTAAGACACAATAAATAATCAATGTGGTTTGATGAAGGAGCTAGTGAATCCAATGTCAATAGAAGAACTATCTCAAGGTTGTTGTCACTAGTAGTGTCAATATGCAAACAAACTCAATTAAATTCAAAGATTCCTCTAATTTCAATCAAAATAATATATGTCCAAAAATAATATTTATGTGTTGAGGGGCGCCGGCTAAACCCATTTATTTAACTGATGGAAATCACAAATTCTTATTTGAGACCGTCTTTATATAAGATGTGTCTCAAACTTGGCCCATATTTTAGAAAAAACAACTACCAAAAAAGGCGATATGTAACTCTATTTGGAGTTGGTGTTATAACCTATTGACATTGGTATTATAAACTATTAGAGTTTATATTTTAACCTATTAAAGTTAGTATTTGGAATTGGTGTTCTAACCCATTAAAGTTGAAATTTGGAGTTGGTATTATAACCTGTTTTGAGTTGGTGTTTTACCTATTAAAGTTGGTATTATAACTTATAAGAGTTGGTATTATAACCTACTAAAGTTAAATATAATATCAACTCTAGTATGTTTTTTTTTTTTTTCAGAAAGTAGGAATATGTATATTAGAAAGAAATCAACTCTAGTATGTTATATAACGTATATAACATACTAACGTATAACTCTAGTATGTTATATACGTTATAATATGCTAAAATGCAATTCCAATCACCAACTTTAATAAGTTATTAGGTTATAGTACCAACTTTAATAGGTTGTAATACCAACTTCAATAGGTTATAACACCAATTCCAATAGGTTATAACGTACACCAACTCCAAAAACCAACTTTAATAAGTTATAACACCAACTCTAAATACCAACTATAATAGGTTATTATAACACCAACTCTAAATACAAACTTAAATAAGTTATAATACCAACTTTAATAGGTTAGGACACCAACTTCAATAGATTATAATATCAACTTCAAATAAGGTCAAACACGCGCGTTAGTTTTTATGTTTTTCTTTTTTTATTATTGGTTGTAGTTTTTAGGACCTGACCAGGGATAGGGCCAAATGGTGGCGCCTTATACACGTCCTAGACTACGTATTATTAATCTTGTTTGTTTCTGTTCTTTGCATTTCGTCATCGCTCTTTACCGTCTCTCTTACCTTTATCGTATTTTTTTATGTATCCTTTGGGTGTGTAAGTCAGTCACTATGCTTTCAGTGGGTTGATTTCCTATTCTTGTCTAACGTGGGTGTAAGATGCAGGATAACGGCTACTTGCAGGTTCCTCTCTTTAAGACACTTTACGCCGTTGATCTTCCTTCCCCAGACCCTGACCATAGATATATTTATGTGCGGGAAACACTGGGTATGATGATCATGATGACTATAATTTTTACAATTTTTTAATTTATTTTACGCGAGAATATACACATTCTAACAAATTATTTTAGTGAATGATTAAGCATAAGATAATGCATCTAGTGGGACACAAGGAGTATTTGTTTAAGGAGTGAATAATTAAGCATCAGAATAATGCATCTAATCATAACATAAGCCTGCAAATACATTCTCTTTAAGACGTTGGATTACAACTTACGTTAACTACCATATTCATTATGCAAAATCATGATTGAGCTACCTAAATAAAGTTAGTATATCAAGTAGACATGACCACCAAAAAGTAGGAATATTATACTTCCTCCGTTCCATAATACTTGCTACATATTCAATTTTGGGAAATTTCTTATTACTTGCTACATTTCCTTATTTGGTAACAAACCAATCATTTAAAGTTACACCTACTCCTACTTTTATCCTACTCTATATCTAATTATTCCTATTTTTCTTTTTCATTTTTCAATAAATAATATTAAAAAATTTCAAAAAGCAACTTTTCACCTATTGCTAATCATTGCATAGTTACTCCTTAGTATTTGTGCCCATGCAACGGTAGCAACTAAATAAGAACGGAGGAAGTACTCATTGTAAAAGAATAAATGGTTCGACTAGTTGCGGGACCCATAGAAGATATATTATTATACCTGATGTATTTCGCACATAGAAAACTATGGTTATGGTTTGAGGAGGAAAGAAAGACGGCAGCTCATGTCCATAAAAGAGAGTGCGGTTAAAGAGTCCTTCAACTCGAGAAAGATCTTCAAAAATAGAGATACATACAACTTACAAGTAGAACAAATAAAATACGTATAAATAACTAAAATTAAAGATGAAAATAAAACAAGAGAGTAAACAGATAATTAAACAAATAGTTGGAGTGTCAAAAACTTTTAAAATTGATTAAACTTAAAATAAATTTTGTCTTCCTCTAAATTATAAAAGCTAACTAATTTGCAAAATCTAATTTTCAATTTAGATTTGCCTTTTGGTATATGTCATTAAGCTTCTAGCGATGTTTTTTCTATATGTTTTAGTAGACTCATTGTTTTATGATGATATAAATTATGTTACATTTTCTAAAATAAGGTTATTAGATATTCATAATTTTTTACCTTATCTCGAAAGAAAAAGATCCTTATAAATTTATATAGTTTTGCTATAAAATGTCTAATATCATAAGTTGATGAAATTAAAAGAAAGTGATAGATTTATTTCGGTTATAAAAATATAACAAAATGAATAAAACAATCTAAAATTACAAAATGTTGCAAATTAAGTGGGACAAAAAAAGTATGTTCGTAACACATGGTTTCACTTTTCATTTAAATTAGTCCCTTTAACTTTATAATATTTTTATTTTAATTTTATTCTTCAACTTTCATTAATTCTTATACCCATATTATTCTTTTATTTCTCTAATCTTAATCCTACCAACATTATTTAATGGTGTCGTACTTATTTTATTAGTTAGGGATGTAGGGCCGGGATTACTAAAATAAATGAAAGCATTTGCTTTATTTGGATTTTAGACCAACATTCTTTATCCTAGTTCTTTGTGCATGCTAAAATAGTCATAGTCCAAGGATTCCAGCATAATAAAAGTACTTCATATATATATATATATTGATGAATGTATATATATAGGCTTTATCCAGTGATCCAATCAATTTACTACATTAGTTTTTGACATGGTAGTTTGAGTACTGATGACCTATTTGGTAAGTGGTAATAAATAACGGTGATGGGAATGAAAATTAGTATATATTTTTGTTTGAAAAATTTCTTGGCTACTTTGATGGTCATGCTTGTCCAACTTCAATTATCTCATTTTCTTCACAAAATTTATTTCAATGCATTATCATTAGGAGAGGTGGTATAAGGTAGTAATGAAAATTTGTAAACAAAAAAAATTTTTTGTGATCAAAGTTTCATTACCATGGGAATAATACAACTTCTGATGAAACTTTACACCACAAATCATTCTCATTTCTACCATATAGTACAACTAAATAAATGGACTGTAAAGGTTAAATCAGTGAGATACTTAGAAATCGACAAAGAACAAAAGTGCTGAGTAGTATTCAAAATTATATATAAAATGAAATTATTAGGTCAAATTAAAATGAAAAATGAGAAAAAAATAAGTAGGCCCCAAAAAAGTATATTGGTAGGTTTTCTTTTATACCAAACGCTTCCCTTATTCTATTGAGACACTTGTTCCAGAACACTATAATAATGAAAACTTGTAGTACACTAAGTATCTAGTTACATGATTTGACAATTGAATTTTATTTCATTAGAACAAATATTACTTTTTCAAACAAAGATTCTGAATTTAATTCTCACTTAATTCTTCCCTTTTCTACGCTGTAATTCAAAATCAAAACTATTTACATGATTTTATGAGCTTAGTTTACCTAAGGTATCAGGGATTATAGTAAAGATGATGATAATCATGGGTGGAGCATAAATGTTCACATTGGAATGGAGTTTCCCCCATCAATTAATTAAAAATGATATAAATAGTTAAAAGTCACTAGAGCTCTTTCTCTCGCGATCCATTATCATATGGTTTTAGAATGATCTTCTTGACTTATGAGATATCTGCACATTGTGTTTTCTTAATTATATGTTAATATTGACAATAAATCTAGTTCAATTTAACATATCAGAGTTTAATGTCCGATTAAAGAAATAAATGGTGAATATGAAAAGAATATATACCCTAGTTGACTTAGCTTATTTTTGAGTTTAGTTAGTCTTTAAGTCCGACCTGACCCTAATATTTTGTGGAGCCCGCCTATAAGTTTAGATAAACCACATATATAAAAGAGCTGAAATTGTAAAAAAAAAAAACTTGACCATTATAGTCTGAAACGAAACCTATTTGAATGAATTATGATGTATTGACAACGGTGAAGTGTGAACTAAAAGGATGCTCATGAAATAATTAATTACACAAATTTCTAAATGATACATTTTTATATAGTAAGATTATTTTTATTGAGCTGACAAAATATACACTTATAATTTTAAAGTGAACACTTATAAAGTAAAGTGATCACTTTTAATGTTAAAGTGATCAATTATAAACTCGAAGTGAATATACTTGCAATCTTAAAGTAATTACTTGCAATCTTAAAATGATCAATTAAAGAAATGAGTAGATTGTGTAGGTCTGTCTCATGAAAAGACGGTATTATACAAGAAATTGCTTAATTAATTAAAAGTGATTCTGTCATATGAAAATTGCTCCATTGATAACTGGTGAAAAAATTAAGAAAATTGAATAAAGTAACAATACTTTATATAAAAGTGGGAAAAATGTGATAATGAAATGAAATTTAGGTTAAATGTTTGAATAAGAATGAAAGAAAGATTAATTATGATTAAAAATAAAAATAAGATAAATTTAATAAGTTAAATTATAAAATAGAGCAAATTTTTCTTATAGAAGAGGGGAATATGAGTATTTATTTATTTATTTTTTTGAATAAAGGAGGAATATGAGTATATCACTTTCTA
This sequence comes from Amaranthus palmeri, assembly GCA_019776075.1. NCBI lineage: Eukaryota > Viridiplantae > Streptophyta > Magnoliopsida > Caryophyllales > Amaranthaceae > Amaranthus > Amaranthus palmeri. The sequence goes on from JAAKBH010000008.1 coordinate 2,045,758, forward strand.
AATTCCTGCTCAAGAAAAATGATTGTTTTTTTTTAATATAGAAAAAAATGATTGTTTTTTTTTGAATAATTTTTTTTTTTGAATATAGAAAAAAAAGGAAATTCCACGTGGTAACCCTGAGATTTTGGGTTTTCCACGTGGTAACCAAAACTTTCAAAAATTCCACATGGTAACCCTGAGGTTTACCAAATTGTTTCGACATGGCCTTTTTGCACATAAAACGTTAGCATAACGTTAGGAAACATTAATTTTGAAGCTTTAAGGCTATTGTACGCTATATATGCGACTCACCATTTTAAACGCCCTCAGTTTTAACTAATTTTCCCAAAATATAAACCCAAACTCTACAATCTTTGAATTTGGAGGAAAAAAATATGATTTGGATGAAAAATGGTAGATTTGAGGTTCAAATTTTGGGAAAAAGGTTCAAACAGGTGGCATTTGAAATCGTGAGTAGTATAAATTTGCATACAACAGCCATAAAGCTTTAAAATTAACGTTTGCTAACGCTTTTATGTGCAAAAAGGTCATGATGGAACATTTACGTAAACCTCAGGGTTACCGCGTGGATTTTTTAAAAGTTTTGGTTACCACATGAAAAACTTACAACCTCAGGGATACAACGTGGAATTTCCAAAAAAAAATGATTGTTTTAGTTTAATACTATTTCGTTACTCTACCTTCCATAACTACCGTGGTCACCACTAAAAACAAAAAACAAAAACAAATTTCTTAAATATTTAATAATGCACGTCCAGTATGATGGTCTCAACCCACCTACTTCCATGCCTCCAAACTCCAACTATATTCGACCTCTACTTCTTTTTGTTTAGGAATAATTATTGTGAGTTAATTTTAAATTATGATAAATTTTTAATTTAATTAATAATTTTTTAAAATCATTTGATATTTAATACTTCCTCCGCTATGTTTTACTTGCTCCATGTGGGGGTTTCTTTTTAGAATATTTGATGAAAAATGAAAAGAAATATAGCTTTTTTTAGATGATTGAGAATATTATAAAGATTATATATGGTAGGTACAATAGTTAATGAGGTATAGAGTGGGATAAAAATAGGAGTATGTGGAACTTTAAATGATTGTTTTTTTTTTACTAAAAATGGAAATATAGCAACTAACAAGTAATATAAAACTTTCCAAAATAGAAAATGTAACAAGTATTATGAAACGGAGGAAGTATATTATATTAAATTTAAAAGTTAATACTTTAATATTCAAAAGCCTAATTTTAAAATTAAAATTTTTATGTAAATATTTGTTTTACCGTGATATAATATGAACAATAATTGCTCACATTCCTCCCACTAATTATACCAACATTCTTAATATTGAGGATTAATCTAAAACTATATAGCCGGTTTAGGAGTACCCTTTTCCGTTTATTAATTAACCAATGAAAATAACTTTCTAATAATTTGAATTGAGTAAAGAGATGTTGACTTATGATACTATATATACTAACCTCCAACTTATAGATAATTTCTTGTAGTTCAAACCAAAATTTTCGATCAAATTTAAGGCAATTTAATTCCTATATACTTAATAGTTTCAAAGGAAAAAATAAATTATAAGAATAAAATTAGGGTTCTTATGGTCTAAGATAGAGTTTAATATTATTTTCAACTTATATGGGTAAAAAATCAGTAGCAATCTAAAAAAATTTCTTTATAGACTCGAAATTTATCAAATCACATAATTTACACAACAGTTCAGAATTTTGTATTTCATATCAAAATAACAATATGAGTTAGCCAAGTTTACAAAGGAAATTTTTTTTTCTAATTTTAAATCAGTTTTCAGTTTAATTTTTTAGTGAATTACCTACTATAGCTGATCATCAGATTACCCAAGTTTACTTTACGCAAATACCCTCTAAAATTAAAATTATTCATAATTAATCAATATGTATGATTATTGTAGGAAAATTACGAATAGACTATAAATATAAAATGAGATTTTTATATTTGAAAGGAATTTTAATTTAAAAAATGATCACTTGTGGTGGCCTAATTCCCATGATACCCTTCTCCACTCCACCAATCTTCTCACCTCCCTCCTCTTCTCCTAGTCCCCACCATCTGAGCCCTGCCTGCTCCCTGTAAACATCAACATTCAACAAAACAACACAATTACTCATTTGATCATTTTTACTCATTTTTTACAATACAGCCAAACCCTAACTCTCTCTCTCTAAATCTTCCATGGAAAGATCTTACTCTCTTTCTAGACCTCCTCAGTTTTCCAAACCTAAACCTCCACCATTTTCATCCTCATCGTCTTCTTCCTTCCACAACAATGGCGGATTATTTTCCACCTCTTCATACGACGACGTTTTTGGTGGTCCTCCGAAATTCGCTTCGGCTTCTTATTTGGCTCCTCGAGATGAAGATTACTCTGAAATTTTTGGTGGTTTTAGGTTGTCTTCTTCCTTTTCGTCCACCTCGTATGCTTCTTCCTCGATTCCTGTCCTTGATCTTCCTGCTGTTCCCGATGATCTTCATACTGCTGCTGCATTCTTTGATTACTCTGGTGTTTTTGGAGGTTTTAATGCTGTTGATTTCGCTGTTTCTTTTGATGAACTCTTTCGTCCTTGTGATGACTCCTTTTGCGACGATGATGGCGATGGCGATGACTTCTCTGATGAAGCTTGGTATATTTTCTTCCCTTTTGGATAGTTTTGATTTTAAGCTTTTTTTTAAACCGATTTTAAGCTTTGAAATGCCTTTTTTTTTCTTTTTCTTTTTTGTTTTCCGGTGAGTATTGAAATTTTCAGTTGAAAAACTCACTCAAATTGGATGTAAATTGTTAATTTTCCTTTTTGTCTTTTGGTTAACCTGAAATTTGAGTTTAAATTTCAGATTTCTTTATTAGTTTTTTCCGTTTTAATTTTATTTTTGGCAACAACTACTAGTAAATTTTTTCCTGTAAGTGGGAATTCCTATTTTTTTATTTGCAAGTTGCACCCACCAAAGCAACTTTTATGCTTCTCATTGCATATTTTAATATTTTAATATTTAGCTTTTATAATGTTTAATTGCGTAAAAACACACTGTAATAGTAAAAAGTTGCTTGGGTTTAAGAAAAAATCGAAAGTAGTTCGTACTTTTCTTTAGTTTTTTTCTTCCATAAAAAAATGAGTTCTCTAAAAATTTGTTTTATTACAAACAATGAAGATATTGAAGGTAGCTTGTTATTAATTTATTAAAATCAATAGCATAATATCACATGTGACTATATTTTAATTTATAAATTCACTACAAGAGTGATAGATAAATGGTTAATTAAGGTGAACAGGAAGACGTACTCTTTTCCCCTAATTTCTATTTTTGCTTGGTCACTTTGAATTACTGTTTCTATTCATGGTGGTTATTACTATTTCAGTTACAGTTTTTATTTTTGGTTTAGTATAGAGAGTAATTTGTATACTTGTTGAATAAGAAATATTACTCGTTTCAGAGAATCGCATGTGGTGGGGAAGGAGGGAATGGTTGAGAGGTGTTGTGGCCTTGTGGGCTTGTAGCCAATTAAGTCATATGCCTTAAAATTTAAATTTTGCCTGCTTTATTGCTTGATTTGAAGACAGCTTGATTTGAAGACAGCTTGATTTTTGGGGTCTTTTCAATGTCATGCCTGGTAGCGAATAGTCGACATACAAAATCAGTAGCTTAAGATTGAGTCAACAGGGACGGTGGAGGAATTGTAAATGTATGCTTTTGGTCCTCTTGGAATTTTGTTTTGCATTTTGTTAATTTTACTTTTGGACCATTTGGTGTGTCTTCAAGTATTATTATTGTAATAGTAATGAGAGCATGAGACTGAACATGTTTAATGATGGACAATGAAGTAACTAAACAGGTTGTCCTACGATTAGTTTTGTGGCTTTGTTTTACTCCTTTTGACCTGAAATATAGGCTACATTTCTGTTTTTGGCACCATAAAAATCACGAGACTTTAGTAGCCAAGCTTGAATTTGAGGCTTTCTGTTTAATAGAGTATGTATGTCTTTAACTTGGGTCTGCTCAAGAATCAGAAAGAAAGATTAGTCTGAAGAAGTAAAAATCAAAACTTTGAAAAAAATATTTCAGTAAAAACAAATCAAAGCCTATGCATCATCCCATGGGCTGTGTTGTAAGATTTTCAAATCAAATGAAAATTTTCACTTTTGTAAAAAACTGTGTTTGGGCTTATCTAGAGATACTTATGATTCGACTGATTTTTAGGCATTACGGTAGCCATATGACTCCTATTACCGTATCGCCGTTACCGTGATTGAGACTATTACCGGATTTTTACTCTATGATTGAGATCCTCATGATTCATAAATGACCCCTACCTGAAGGGGCTAAAAATCTAGGAAGAAGGAGCTATAGGTTTCCGTGATTAATACATGGTTTACATTGCTACTGCTTGATATTGACGCGGAAAAAACAATTTAAAAACCAAATCAAGTTTGAAAAACTATTTGTGATGGTCATGAGCTGTGAAGGATAATTTCTGAGATGGGACTTATGGAAGAGTATTTGTTGTAATAGCAAAGTTAAATGTATCCTTATGTGGTGGAGCTAAGGGTGTCGTGGTCGGCCATAGCCCCCCTTAATTTTTGAATTTTCCCGTTTATGATGATTGAGGTATGAGTTTGACCCCTCGAATTACTATAGTTTGGTCTTTTTGACCAACCATTACCATAAGTTTTGGTAAAACCACTAAAAATGGATCATTTGTTTGTGACAGGACTTGGATGATGTATGCTAGCTTTTCATGGTTTGAACCTTGACTAAAACTGAAATGAACCTATGTTATCTTTGCACTTCTCAGGATACCTCAATGTCTTAGGAAACCACTGAGTAATTATTTTACAGGCTTTTTGCAGTTAGTAGGAGAATCATTAGTGCTTTGATAATGAAGCGCTTGTCAATCCACTAATTTTTTTTTTCTGAGGTGAAGCACATTAACTAGTTTTTGAGATGGTTTGTTTTATATTTTATTTTATTTTTGGTTATGCAAGTCCATATGACAGTCTGCAGAATGCAAGTATTGCTTTGCCTGATCTTTGATTTCATTTATATTTTCTGTTGTTGTCCTTGTTTTCCTATGTGTTCTCACAAATACAAATAGTATAGTGAGTCATTTTCTTTTTCTTTTTACGGACAGGACCCCAGCTGGCTCAGAGTCTCATTCTGATGATTCAGATCCATTTGCCTATACCGAAAAGTGTGAAAGCTTGTTTGATGAAAATGCTCATCAACCAACAGAAAGCAAACAATTTAATGTTTCTTACCATAAAGTCAATCCAGGAACCAGCACGTATTTGCCTAACAGTATGCATGTAACTCAACTTAACGACGTGCCAGGATATACTTTTGTTGTTGATGAAGACATGACTAGTGGGATATGCGCTCCAGTTGTTGATGACATTGTTCTTACCATGGGTTCTCCATCTCACATCACCCAGAATCATACTAGAAAAATTAGGTCTCATGCTTCATGTCATGATTTTGGTTTAAATACATATGATCATGATTTGAGATCTGGAAAAGCATGCAGTGCTAGTACATCTAGTATGAATTCTACTTTTGCATCTGTTTCTAACATCAATCTCAGAACAGAACCATCTAATTTGCCGCCTCCATCAAGACCTCCACTTATAGTGGAAGACAGGAGCGGAGATTTTAGTGAACAGAATTCTGGCCCTATAGCTTCTGAAAGAAATGGATTGGAAGCAATTGTTGATGGTGGTTTACCATCATTCTTTGACATGGAGGTGGATGCAAATTCTTCTGCTGCAGTTTCTGCCGCTGCTACGAAGAATGCGATGGTGGAGGCTCAAGTAAAACTTAGATCTTTAAAAGAGTTGAGAAACAAAAAGGATAGAGTTCAGAGCAGTGTCAAGCTGCACTTAGAGACTGGCGTAAATGATGGGGAGAAATTTCAAGGGCTATGTGATGAAAGCCTTTCTGGAATGACTGGAGTGCACACAACCAATGATAGAGGCCCTGCTAAGATCAAAGTTTATTCTAAAGCTATCCCTTCAAAATCTACCTCTCAGAATTTACTAGATATTCTGGGTGCTGAACAGTGTACTGGTGTATCTGGGAAACCTGCTGCAGCAAAGCAAGGGAAGAAAAGTTGCTTGTCCAAGGATACTGCGGTTACTGATGAAGCTGCTCAATGGAAAGAAGCTAGGCAATGTTATGAATTTTTTAGTGGTGATAACACTCGGTTAGATCCTCATCTACATAAGAGTAAAGGTGATGCAAAGACAGCAATCATGCAGCTGGGTGATGATGATCACAACTCGGATTCTGCTGCAGAGACTTTTGTAATAGGGGGAAATAGGAGAAGGTTGAAAGCAACAAAAGTAGTATCTAGACAAGAATACTATGAGAAAATGGTCAAGGTGGCCCAAGAAGTTCATGACAATATGACTTGTGGGCATGTGGAACCCGGCAAGAGAAAGAAGCACATGTCTCAAGGAAATTTAAAGCAGCAAAAACCTGAGCCAGTCTATGGACCAGAGAACCTTCAGATTCCACTTTGCAAAGCTCGAGAAATAGAGGAAACCTTCGGTGTTGGTGTCAGAGAAGAGGAAGCTTGGAAGAAGTCTAATAATTTACTTGATAAAGATGATAATATGAAGAAAAGTGCCTACAGAAATGCAGAAGGCCGTCCTCAGAGGTTGCTTAATGAGGCATCTACCATCAAGCAAGCAGAACTGGGAAGATCAGGTGACAGCAAAAGATATGAGGATGGCTATCATGCTCAAGAAACTGCAAGGAGAGAATTCCATGAGATGGGAGTGGAAGAGTCTTTTGAAAGACAAAGGACTGAGAGCAGAGTCGCAGAGTCTCCTAAGCACAAAAGGAACATGGAGACGAGGGTAATGGTGGACAAGTATTCGAAGGAATCTTCTAAAGGCGTGCTGACTGGAGACAGAGTGCAATCAGCTTGTGAAAGTGAAGAAAAGGACAACAAGAATGATCTACAGAGAATGGAAGTAACTGATACGAGGTTAGAGGAATCTTCTGAGAATGTTTCCGGCAGAAATAGACTGCAAGCATGTGAAAACCAAGATGATAATGAGTCGAGAAATATGCTGCATAGAGAGGAATTTGAAAATCATCTTGAGGAAGCAGTTCAAATGAAAGAATCTAAGAAAACGCTCAAAAAGGGTGCTGAGCTGGATGAGGGTCAGAAAATCAAAGAATTTGGAAAGCAATCAATAGAGGTCCAGATGCTCTATGAATCTTGCAATCTGGCAGCTAAAAACGACATGTCAGAAGAGGGTCAGATACAAAGTGATAATAAGGAGAAGCTTGTGAAGACTTCTGAACTGGAGCATGTGGTGCATAAGTCATTGCAGGAACGTAAGCTGGAAGAGGTCAATTGCAATAATGATCAAGCAATTGATGATCAAGGATTGAAGACTATGCTAGAAAAGTGTGATAAGCTGGAGAAATCCGAGAAAACTAATGAAGTCTCAAAGCAAACAATAGAATTGCCGAGACTTGCCGAGGCTAGTAATCTGATAATTAAAAACAAGAACACAGAAGACGTTCTAAAAGAAAATAAGGAGAGGCTTGAGAAGGCTACTGAACCAATGCACAAGTCTTTGCATAAATGTGAGCTTGAAAAACCTAGGAAAATCAAGGGAAACACTGAGAGTAAAGAAGATTGGAGGGATGCTGACAGACGCCACGTAAACATTGATTGGGATGAGGACCTGTGGCCTAATAGCTCCCCAGATATTGAAATTCTTATACAGGGCAATAATTTGAACTCTTCAAATGGGACTAATGTCCCTAAGGATACTTCACTCGATGTTTCCTGTAAACTCAAAAAGCCACTGATGAAGAATGATGACTCCAAGGAAGTGTCTCAGAAAGAAAACAATGAGATTCATACGTTGATTTCAGACAGAACAAGCACGTCGGAAGCTGCTAAAACATCAGATTCAGTCACTAATGAAAAGAAAATAGAACCTGAAGCAGTTCGTCTGGGTCCTGAATGCAGTGAACTAGAGGAAAGAACTTTTAATGTCTCAAACACACTTGACTTGCATAAAAATAACATTGAGACAGGTAGTACCAGTACTGGATACGATCACACTGTGAAAGATGAGATAAAGACAGTTTCTCAATCAACCTCCGAGCCTAGTTTGGAGAAGGATCTCAGGAATAAAGTTGAAGGAAAGAGGAATGTGGTTGGAGAGGGTCCAGTTCTTTATGACAAGGAGGAAAAGAATAGATCTAATCTTGCAGAAGGAATCAATGGATCCTTTGAGCATGCAAGTAAGGAAGAAGTAACTTGTAATTTACTGCTTGAAGGAAATAGAGGTCCCCAGAAAGTCTCTCACCCTCCCTGTTGTGACCAAAGTCTTCAGAGAAAAGGCATGCTTAACAATAGTTTCTCATCAGAAGTGAATGATGTCGACATAGTGATAGATATGGAGAAGGAACGTCTTAGGAAGCTCGAGGAAGAAAGGGAGAGACTGAGAGAAAGGGAAAAGGATAGAATGGCAGTTGAACTGGCAGTACATGAAGCCCGTGATAGGTCTTATGTTGATGCTCGAGACAGGGCTGAAAGGACTGCGCTTGAAAGAGCAACAAATAAAGCTCGACAGAGAGAATGGGAACAGGCCCGGGAGAGATTAGAGAAGGCCTGTGCAGAGGCTAGGGAAAAGTCCTTAGCTGATAAGACATCAGAGGCCAGGTTAAGAGCAGAGCGTGCTGCAGTAGAACGTGCAACTGCTGAGGCTCGCCAACGTGCCATGGAGAAAGCAAAGGCGGAGAGGACTACTTTTGTTACAGGAGATCGTATGCAAAGATGTATTTCTGAAATATATTTTTCTGAAAGAGAAACCATGATCAGACAAGGCTCTTTCCCCACGGTGAGTATGCAAGTTTGACAGGGTGTAAAAATTCTTGTGGCGGACATTCAAAAATTTATAAGAAGTCTGGGTGACTTTTCTATTTTTCTTTTAAATTTCAATTGATTGTTGGGAGTATAAAGTTTCTTAGATGACTTTTTCACTCATCACACTACTGAAATTGCAGATAATTGAGAGGTTTGAAGCATCGAATGGTGAACCAGCCCAGAGGTGTCAGGCCAGATTAGAGAGACACCGCCGAACAGTGGAACGTGTGGTATGTGTTTGTTTCTATGCTCTCTATGATCGCATCTCCAGTTTAGCTGTTTGCCAAAAATTTGTTTGGGTGTATTTCAGGCAAAAGCGCTTGCAGAGAAAAATATGCGTGATATTCTTGTACAAAGGGAGCAAGAAGCGAGAACTGTGAGCATTTTATTTCCCACAGTAAAATACTCTCAATTTTTGATAATTACAATTCATAATTCCGATATCCTGATTTTTATATTCTCTTCCAGAGATTAGCTGAAACTCTTGATGTTGATATCAGAAGATGGTCAAGTGGCAAAGAAGGCAACTTGCGAGCTTTGTTATCAACATTGCAATATGTACGTACAGCAATTTACAATTCATGTAGTGTGAAATGGGCCTTGAACTTTTTCTTCAATGCTTTCTATTATTAGTGCTTTTATGCTTTTAATCAATTTTGACCAGTACTAGAAATTTTGTTATTCTTAAGCTACCGTGCTCTTCAGTTAATCAAGACAGAACTCAAATGCATTGATATTCCGTTTGCACAAAATACTTATTGTTGTTTATTTATTCCAAGTACCTCAATTCCTTTTGTTTTGGCTCCATATTGTATTATTACTTTGTTTCTTCTGTATTGGCTCAATTTTCTCTATCGTACGAGAGATTTGGATCTCAAATTTTGAAGTTTTTTAGTTGATGTGCACGTTTGGTGTGTCTTGTCGACTTTGATATGTTTATTAGCTCAAAAGAACACTTGTGTCTACTAATTTCATGTTATTAAACTGTATCTCTACTGTTTTCTTATTTTTTTTTTTTTTTTTTTTTTTTGAGATGTCTACTGTTTTCTTATTGACAACTGATATTTCAACTGTTCTTTTGAATGTTCATTTGTACCCACTTGTTTGTTCCAATGTGTTACTCATGGAGCTAGGTCGTCACCTTAGACTTCACAAATGAATTAAGGTTGTGTTTGGCAACAAGAATTTCATTTGCCAAACACTAAGTTTGTATCAATTTTACATTTTTAAATGAGATCCTGGTTCCCAAACATAACATAAGGCAATTTAGTAAATAGAACAATAAATGACATACCAAAATATTAGCAATACTAAATAAGTTGTTAAGAGTTTGGTAAGAGTCTTAAGTTTGTTAGAAGAGTGGAGAGTAGCCTATAAAAGGACGGGAAATGGGAAAGAAAGGCATCTCAGAAATGTTTCACAACGAGTTTATATTCTTCAGAGAAAACAAGCCTCTCGAAAATCTTGTAATACACTTTCTACTTTCTACCTCTATTACTTCTATGTTCAATTTCATTATCTTTCTATTCTTGCTAGTTCATTCTCAGCCATGGCTTACACAAGTCATAACACATTGCTTCCCCTTTTTAAATTGCCAGTGGGGAAGATTAGTGACACAGTCAAGTTACTCGAAACAGCTGAAACTTAGATATCTTTTCTGTTTTGGCAGATCCTTGGGCCTGATAGCGGCTGGCAGCCTATTCCATTGACAGAAGTCATAACTGCTGCTGCAGTCAAAAAAGCTTACAGGAAAGCCACTCTCTGTGTGCATCCTGACAAATTGCAACAACGCGGTGCAAGTATCCAACAGAAGTATATATGTGAAAAGGTTTTTGATCTCCTAAAGGTGTGTTTCTACTTTCTAATGCTGTCTATTTCATCTCATCTCTGATTATCATACTTGTGCTTTAGTACTCGTTAATTGTCTTCTTGGCTTGTCAAGTGCTTTTATATTTACAAACTTGGATATATCAGCTAAATTTCTCAAGGCTCACGATCTTTATAGAAACGTTTATTGTCCATTTCCCATGTTTTGTCTTTCACTTGTTGCTAAACTATAGATATCTTCCTCATGCAACATGAGGAAACTCGAACTTCTCATGTTATTGCTCTTATCATATTTAATCAAATGGCATCAATATCTTTATATTTCTTTTTTGTTTCCTTATGGCACAGGAAGCATGGAACCGATTTAATTCAGAGGAAAAATAGTTTAGTCTATTAAAGCCCAGGCATTGGATTTTGCATTTCATAGTTAGCAATGGAAAAAGAACTGTATATATTTTTTGTCTTCTTCTAGTGATGATGTGCTTGGAATGTAGAAGCTCCTCTGTGCTGTTTTACAGAAGGAAAAGATGCTCAAGTTTAAGGTGCTTCTGCTAGTAATTTTTGCCAGGTTTGAAATTGGATCACACAAAGTTTCAGGTGATTTATGGTGATGATTTCTTATATATTTATTCAATATGTCTAATGTAAGTAGTTAAAATTCTTGCTATATGCTAATGCTAATGCTAATGCTCATCAGACTACAGAAAATTCCAGAGTATTTTCGTCTCCCGGTCACCCTTTTGCCACTGTAATGTAGAGTCGTGTATCTTTGGAAAACTTGAAAAAAAAGCAGATAAAAAAATTTTCAAATTAGGTTCGAGGGATTATTAATTTTTAAAACAGCCGGTCTTGGCCGAGACCGTCTCAGGATGAGACGGCCCAGCCCAACCCAGCCCAGCGCGTTGCTTAATTAAAAAAAAGGAAAAATAAAACAGTAAATATATAAACTGCCTCTTTTAAACCGCAAACTTTCATATTCAAAATTAGGAAACTTCCCATAATCAGCGTGAAAAAAAAGAAAAGAATAATCCTGCAATTTCTCTCAATTTCCTCACAATCTCTGCAATTTCTACTTTCGTTTCAAGAAACTACTCAAGATGTCTGCAATGGAGGATTTAATGAATGAATTTGACATGGAAATGAGGTTACAAGCATCGAAAACACAACTTGAACAAATTGAAGGTGAATTTGACAAAAAACTTGTGTTTTAATGATGAACGATCTATATGTGAAATTCATATTCTTAACATTTTTCAGATTTGATACTTGATGAAGATATTAATGGTGAATTTGACATTGAAATGATGGAGATGTATGATGAAGACAACAAAGATAACACAGGTTTGATCAATTGTGCCTTTATACATTGAAGTTTCTTGATTAAAACACTCAGTTCTCATTTCAATGCGCAAAGATCTTAATTATACATTGAAGTTTTTATTACGATTTAATGCATATATTATACACTTAATTTTTGATTACGTTTAAATTATGCTTTTCAATTGTTCAATTATGCTTTTCAATTGTTCAATTATGCTATTTGCTTGCTCAATTGTTCAATTGTTCAATTACGTTTTGATTTCATTGATGTTTTCATATATGTATATTCAATTGCATTAGAATAACTTATACAGGTACAATTAAATTTCTATCTTAAAACTTTCATTTTCATGATTAAAGTGTTTAGTTTTCCAATCTTGTCTTAAAGTCACAAAGCAATGAAGAAGCAAGGAAGGTAGTAGAAACACTATACAAGGCAACAATTGATGAAGTTAACAAGATAACTGAAAAGAATACTAATGAAATTGAAGATGGGGCAGAAAATTCACAAGCATACAACTTGTACAGCATAAAAATCTCCAAACGCAAAAATATCTTCACTGAAAACGAAGGAACACAAAAAGAGACGTATTAAAACAAAAACAATGTAATGAACAGGAAAAAGCAAAACAACACCACATTAAGCGAAAAAGTATGGTTCATAGAACTCACTAGCTGTCCATTATTTCCTCTAGCATGCAATAGTCAATGACCTCCTCCTGCAACACACAAAATCTTTAAAAAGTTCCTTATTCAAAGTCATAAACTGGGTCACATACGGGACATCAACACCGCTTGGCCCCAGCTCGATCGAACAACACTCCTTCAAAGCTGTTGGAACATCTATTAAATCAGGCTCCTCTTGGTTTTGGTCAGGAGTGGACTGCCTAGCAACAGTAGTATCAACTACTACATTTTGTGAACAATTTTATTTTTAAATTAATTCTTCCACCAATGCATCGACGGAAGACAGCCATTCATTGTCTATTTGTTGAGTGACCGACACTACCCCTTCATCTTCAAATCTCTTTTTAGAAGCTCACACAACCTATCCATGTATGTGTGCACGACTACATTGATATCTCTTTTAAGCAGCAAACATGCCTCTTGAACAGACTATTAAAACGGCCATATTGTAATGTTTAACTATAACATCTTTAACAAATTTTAATGTATGTAATTGATGCAAAAAAAAATTATGTACAAGTTGTATATGTTTCACAAAAAAAATGATGTACAAGTTGTATGCTTGTGAATTTTCTGCCCCATCTTCAATTTCATTAGTATTCTTTTCAGTTATCTTGTTAACTTTATCAATTGTTGCCTTGTATAGTGTTTCCACTACCTTCCTTGCTTCTTCATTACTTTGTGACTTTAAGACAAGATTGGAAAACTGAACACTTTAATCATGAAAATGGAAGTTTTAAGATAGAAATTTAATTGTACCTGCTGTATAAGTTATTCTAATGCAATTGAATATATATATATATATATATATATATATATATATATATATATATATATATATATATATATATATATATATATATATATATATATATATATATATATATATATATATATATATATATATATATATATATATATATATATATATATATATATATGAAAACATCAATGAAATCAAAACGTAATTGAACAATTGAGCAAGCAAATAGCATAATTGAGCAATTGAAAAGCATAATTCAAACGTAATCAAAAATAAAGTGTATAATATATGCATTAAATCGTAATAAAAACTTCAATGTATAATTAAGATCTTTGCGCATTGAGAACTGAGTGTTTTAATCAAGAAACTTCAATGTATAAAGGCACAATTGATCATACTTGTGTTATCTTCGTTGTCTTCATCATACATCTCCATCATTTCCATCTCAAATTCACCATTAACATCTTTATCAAGCATCAAATCAGAAAAATGTTAAGAATATGAATTTCACATATAGATCGTTCATTATTAAAACACAAGTTTTTTGTCAAATTCACCTTCAATTTGTTCAAGTTGTGTTTTCGATGCTTGTAACCTCATTTCCATGTCAAATTCACTCATTAAATCCACCATTGCAGACATCTTGAGTAGTTTCTTGAAACAAATGAAGAAATTGCAGAGATTGTGAGGAAATTGAGAGAAATTGCAGGATTATTCTTTCCTTTTTTATCACGCTGATTATGGGAAGTTTCCTAATTTTGAATATGGAAGTTTGCGGTTTAAAAGAGGCAGTTTATATATTTACTGTTTTATTTTTCCTTTTTTTAATTAAGCAACGCGCTGGGCTGAGTTGGGCTGGGCCGTCTCATCTTGAGACGATCTCGGCCAAGACCGGCTGTTTAAAATAAGCGTCTCCATACAAAAGTTGAGGTTAAGTATGTTTCCTAATACTAACAAGTAACAACGTATCAAGAAACAGCTCAAAAAAAGTCAAATTTCTTTAACGGCTATTATTCAAAGCGAACAAAAAAGAGATAATGTCATAGCATTGGAAATGACAAAAGAATTAAAACAAAGTTTGTTCGTTGTTGCCAATAGCGAACAAACTTGTTTTCACTATTTTGTCCCTTGACATTCTCTCTCTTTTGTTCGCTGTTAGACAAACAAATAATTTTGACTTTTTGACCAGCTTCTTTGTTCGCTCTTAGTAACGTACAACGAATATATCTGACCTCGGAATTGGACGTGAAAACTTTTATTTTTGGAATTAAAATTTCCCGAAACTTATTTTAAGAATTTTTGTTAATAAAAACCTTGATTCTTTCAATCTTTCTAGGATCTTGTAGAGAGTCTTAAATATGGGCCTTATTGTTATAGGACAAACATGATAGCTCACCAAAAGACTAGCTTGGTGGATGAGATAGTCTATTTCCTATAAATCTCACATCAATTGCATACACAACTGACAAGTGAGAAGTATCATACAATATAATGGACCGTAACAATCGACCCCCATAAGGCTAATGTCCTCAGGTCATAGGCTCACAGCTACATTATGTCACGAATGGTTCTTCTAAGCCAAACACTCCGCTAGCCACCTACTCCGAGTTCGTCTCTGATACTATTGTTATAGGACAAATAGGAGAGCTCATTCAGAAGGCCAGTTTGGTGGGTGAGAGGGTCTATTAGCCTATAAACCCTACACCAATTACTTACATAACCAATGTGAGACAGGTCTCGTACCTTGCAATGGACCGACTGTTCCTTTGAGATATTTTAGGATTATCACCGCAGCTTCTATTTGTTGTATTTGCGGAATATGTATGATGCTCCTTACTATTCCTACAACATGCAATATTTGGTCTTGTATGAGAAATATAGATAAATTTCCAACTATTTTTGATATTGTCCCTTGTCCGTCAACTGTGCCCCTACTATCAATTATGATCCATGATTCAAAATTAAAGGGTGTTTTTGCTGGAATTACAATCAATCAATCAATATAACTACTAAGAGATTTAGAATATATTTTCTTTTACTAATAAAAATTCCCCTTTTTAATCTTAGAACTTCAGAAAATATTTTAAACTTTCCTGGTCTCTCATTTCAAACTCTTGAAATAATTTTCTCTTTTGATTAGTAATCTCGCTTTTAATCCCTATAATAATCATTTCATAAAAAAGGTGAGCAAACTTGTAATATAATTTTTGCATGTTTTAAGGAATAGAGTATGATCAAATTTTATTTTGTTTATGGCTAAATCTCTTCATAGTCATAGTGAGTTTTTCAAACCATACTCTAAGATACTATTTTAATTTTTAAATCACAGAATCTTTTTTCAATTTACAACCTTCTCTTCGTTCAAAACAAAATATTACTTCATGAAAAAACACACAGAAATGAATGTGCTCAAACGATTGCACTATGTAATTTAATATTTTGCCTCACAAAATTGGCCATTGTTTGTCGTCGCTCAAACGAGCACTCTAGTTGTTCGAACAACTTTTTTGCTCTTGAGCTATTTCGTAGTTGTCATAAACTGATAAGTGTAGCATTTAATGTGTGGTTGCTTCTATCTCAAGGTCACATTGAAGGAAATCAAGAGGTCCGACGTAATAAAAGAATTTAATAAAAATTAGGATAAATGGAGATTAATAATCCCAACTTTGCGTGATCCGCTCAAAACAATCCTAACTTTCGCATATTTTCTAATATACCTAACTTTGCCACTTTGTTGATAAGAACATACCCTTTAATATGGTAACCGGTTATAACAGGTAAATCACCTTTTTTGTCATGGAAATAAAAAGGATAAATGGAGATTAATAATCCCAACTTTACGTGATCCGCTCAAAACAATCCCAACTTTCGCATATTTTCTGTTATAACCGGTTATAACTGGTGATTTACCTGTTATAATCGGTTACCATATTAAAGGGTATGTCCTGAGCAACAAAGTGGCAAAGTTAGCATATTAGAAAATATGCGAAAGTTGGGATTGTTTTGAGCGGATCACGTAAAGTTGGGATTATTAATCTCCATTTATCCTAAAAATTAATTGTGTGTTCCCATGTTGAACCCATTAACTACTTATCTACCATGGATACCGTACGCTTACATTGTATGGATAACATAGTGGAATGAACTAACTTTTCTAACATAGTCTTTATCCTCCAACTCTAGTAAGATTTAAAATTTTAAATTGTATGGATAACAATATAAAAAGAAGTAAATGAGTGGATGGAAATGTTTAAAACTAGTGGAAACATTTTGATGATAAAGTTGCAAGATTATGTGGACATCTCAAACAAAAAGTTTTGCAAAATTAAAGCAATATAGGGATTATTGTAGATAACACTCACTACTCCATATTGTGCAAACCAAAAAATTGAGAAAGGGTAAAAAAATAAAATAAAAAAACTATATTTTATAAGATATCAATAAAAATGGGTAAATGAGATAAAAAGAAGTTAAATATGTTGCAAATTTAAGCAATAGTATGAGTCATGGGAAGAAATAAAGAAGTAACAAAAAAACTAAAGATAAAAATACCCACGCAGCTAAATAGGTGGGATATACTACTCCATTCATTTGAATATACAAATATTTTCCCTAACAATAAGAGCATCTCCCAATATCTCAAAGCAATTGACTCCCAATGTCTCTTGTTTGACATTATTTTCTATTTTAATTGATTCTCTAATTTTGTATTTTTTTTGACAATGGCATACCACTTTCATTTAATTTCATCCTTACATTTTAATTCTTTTTATTTTCATAACATAATTTATTTTCACTCATCATGGTTGTTAAAATCGCGATTCTAATCTACGATTCTACGATTTTACGATCCAAAAACAAGCGAGCGATTTGAATCGCAGGTAGAATCTTAAAGTTGTAGAATCTTACGATTCTAGTTGGAATAAAATTTTTAGAGGTAGAATCATAACACGATTCTACGATTCTACGATTTAAGGATCCGATTCTACTAATTTAACATCAATTATTTTTTATTTTTCTTATGTGCCATCTTTTACAAATCTCTTTCACATATACACGTAAATTTCAAATTTTCCATCATGAAAACTTTTAAAAATTAACTTTCTTAATTGATATGAAGAATTAAACTAATTATAAAAAAGCTTTCATTATAATCTTAAAAATAAAGTAAAAGAAACTTTAATTCATAAATTTAAACTTTTGAATTGGACAATCATGATAAGGAAACTATATATTTTTAATATTTAAGTTTATTTGTAGAATCGTACGATTCTACGATTCGATTCTACCGATTCGATTCTACCTCTCGAAACGATTCTAAGTAGAATTGCGATTTTAACAACTTTGTCACTCATTATTTATTACATATTCACTTTCAACAAAAAAACATTTCTCTTTATTAGTATCATAAGGAACAGAAGAATATCTAATTTAAAATATTAAAATTAAAATTAAAAAAATAAAAGAAGTACTCTCTTTGTCTCATTTCATAAGTCTCATTTGTTTTACATGTTTGCCAATGCACTCCTTCAATCTATAATATCATCTATTGTGCATAATAAAAATAATTAAAAATAATATTATTACACACTTTATGTTGAGACAAATCAAATAAGTTTCACTTAAAAAAGTTTTAATTTATGAATTTTTTTTGAAAAGTTAATTTATGAATTAAGAATAAATTAAAAAATTAAGAATAATTGATAAATAGTACTCAAATAGCGAATAAGACATGTGAAAAAAATAAAGAAATACAATGGATAGGATGATGATAACGACGTTGATGATAATAATGATGAGAAGAAATGAAAGGAGTATTTAAATTATTATTTTTGTACCTCTTCCAAAGGTTAAGGAAAATCCCTAATAATTAATAAATACCTTTTCCGTACTTTCCCTCTCCTGGGTGGTCATTACTCATTTCTGTTCCTCCATATCTCTCTCTTCACCTCGAAGGTAATTTACTATTTTCTTTTCAATTTCTAAATTCATCGGTTGAATTCACATTCAATTTCATATTCTGATTTTAAAATTTTGCTTTCATTGATGAAATTGCAGAGATTGATTTCTAGAGTAGCTAGACGATGCCAACCTTTTCAGCAATACTACTAGATCGGTTTCTAGAACCGAAATCGACGTCTTCATATTTCAACAACACGAATAAGAAGATTCCAGATGTAATTCCGCCATATCCGAAGCTCGAAAGTCGTAATTCGGCGACGCACGATGTTAAATCTTCTAGAAGACAAGAGATACCACCACCACACCCTCACTTACTTCGCCGGAATTCAACATCGTCACCTTCTGAGAGGGTGCATATTCACCCGGAGCTCTACACCACACCAGAACCTACACCTCTTCCTGATTCACCAACATCTTCGTTTGCTCCTTCTCCTTACGTTATCAACCACAAACGTAGGGGCCCACGCCTTCTCAAGAGTTTATTTGACCAAAATGTTGCGGCGGCGGTGGCGGAGGTTGGTAATGAAAAATTGAAGGATGAGGTTTTGGTGAATGAAATTGAGGTTGCTGAAATTGGTATTGGTGTTAATGGTGATTGTTTGGAGAGAGAAAATGGTGAGAATGACCATTTCTTTGATCCGCAGGAATCTTTGAGTTTCTCAAGTACTGTTGACAGCGAGGATTTCGGCGGTGAGAGATCAGCGAAAGCTGATACTCCTGTTGGAGAGTTTTATGATGCTTGGGAAGGTATGCTTTTATGTTTTTGTTTAGGATTTTGCTTCTAATTATGGTCTGTCATCTTGTTTTAAGATATATTTGAGGCTTTTTTTGGCCCTCGGGGGAAATGGGTTGTTTTTTTGCACTGAGAATACCGTTTGCTTCAACTTTATTAAGTAGGAAAACTGAAAAGGATAACAGATCTTGATATGAAAATCAATGTCCAAAAACACTGATGGTGGAATGCTGTTGCTGTTAGCGGTTTATCATTACATCTTCTCATATTAATTTGCTAAGCCGTATTTGGTATCAAGGTAGAGTTTCTCGAGTAGGAAGTAAGCATTGTAAATTTGTTTTTGAAATGCAAGGGTTTAGGAGTTTTGGTGAAGAACAATAACACAAAGCACAAAAGCAGAGCACAAACAACAATGGACAATAACACAAGATATATGAGGTATCTAAAGATACCTCCCCTCAAAAGTTTCTTATCATTAATACTCTACAATACATCAATGACAAGCCTCCCAAGCTTTGAGAACACTCTCTCAAACTAAAGACCTCATCTTTATTGGTGGTCTCACTCAAACACACTGATACAAGAAGAAGAACTCTAATAAATGATTCCTAATTGCCTCTAGTGAATTAGCCTCTCTACATGCTCCTAATAATGTTCTAAGACCCTTATATATAGCCTAACACATATTAGAAACCCCAAGACCAAAGGTCATGTAGTCCAAGCAATTTCCACAAAACTAGTTAGTTTTTGTCCTGTACCTTGCTAGATCAAGCGACCCTTTGCTTGACCAGGTCAAGCAGCACTGCTAGTTGCTCCCTGGACTCTAGTACATACTGTCTTGGTCGTGCAGTGCTTTCCTCGAGCCTTGCATTGATCAAGGCACTCCATGCCTTGCCCAAAGCTCTCCAAATCATCAACACCAATCACTTCATCAAGTGATCCAAAGCTAATTCTCCCATACTCCATTGCACACACTTCATCACTCAAGTGTGCATGCATGGTGCATGCTAAAAGATTTTCAAAGCCATCTCCATTATCGTGACTCTTGCTCTAGCAGTAATTCTATAATGTTAAATCATCTAGATAATGATAATATTATACTTGCTGCTTTGGAGAGTGGTTTTTTGAATGATTGTGATAACCAGGGTATGCAGATTATGAGCTGAAAGTGGGGCACAGTTTCTGAATGCTTGTTAATTGTTGTAGTTGCAGTTAGAGTGATTTCAGCTAACAATCCCTTGAGAGTTCTTTTATGCTTAGGAAATGGAATAGGGTTGTGTTTTTATAATTATTAGTATTATTATTTTTTTTGTATAGGTTTCTTTTTCTAGATCCTGTTTTAGTATAGTTGCAGTATCATAGTATCACTGCTTGAATATTTTGGCCCTTGTATGTTATGGATTTGCAAATGAAGTTCAAGATATGAGGAGTGGGAAAAAATGTTATTTATATTGGTCTTACTGATCTGGTTTGTCTTTGGGACATTGAGAACATAATCGCTGTTAAGAACTTATGGGGAGTATTTATTTGTTGGGCATAGAGAACAAAATCTGCTAAAACTAAGAATTTATCATCAAAATAAGCTCTATGTGCTATCATACTATAGTACATGGTGAAATGAAAGGTTTGTTAGTGTGGTCTTATTCAAGCTGTTACATATGTGACAAATCCGTGAATATTAGAGACTTCAAATTGTGGAATGAGAGTTCATTTAAGTATCAAAATGCGTGTAACTGTAGTTTATCATTCCCTTCCCTCAGCAAACAAGTTACTACGACATCTTAGATTGGGTTTTGTAATTAGATAGTACGGAATGACTGATTTTAGCAGTGTTCACGGATCAGTCTCGGAAGTTGAAATTGTGTTGAAGGAGAACCAATTCTAGCAAGTTTTATTGCTTTTTGAACATGAGCCTTCTGCTATGTAACATTTGGATGTTGAAAGATCAAGAGTTTCAAGAAATACAAGAATTAATTCGTATGTTCGTACTTTGCCGAAGTAAGAGATTGTGGTTTGGGTCTTTAGGATATTACATGTATACTACCGTATGTTTCTCAATGCAGCTAATTGGAGAAGCTTGAGTGTTTATGTGCCATACTAGGGCCCAACTCATCACCTGCAAAGGGCATAACAAATTAGCAAATCTGTTATGCCTGCTGGACAAGAGCAAAACCAATTCTGTTATGAGTGGGTCAGAGTCTGTTATGAGGTCATTCTAGAATAACATTCTAATCTGGTTGTTAGACTTGATTACTTTGAATACCTATTATGTAATAAGGAATGACAGATTATGAATTGAATGGACTATCCTCTTAGAGCGTAGCAGTTACTCGAATTCTTCCGCTGCCTTTCTTTATTTGTTCGTCACAGATACTTGTTTAATCTACCTGATAATGACTATGAGGCAATATTATGTTAGATTTATCTTGTGATAACAAAATTATCCTCCAATTTAAAAGATGGATTATTAACCTTGTGGTATGAGCCTAACTTGTTACTTTAGCTATATTTGCTGAAGCCTTTTTTGGGATTGATTTTTAGATTGTAGTTTCCACTTAATTGATCACTTTATCTCTAGATTTTCTGCAGTTTCCACTATGGTACTGAGATCTTCCGTGCTGACTCCTTTTGTTTGGTTTAGAGCTCTCCTCTGATGGTGGGGTACAAGCACAGCGTTCACTTAATGATGTTGAGGCTGAGTTACGAGAAATGAGACTGAGCTTGATGATGGAGATTGAAAAGAGAAAGCAAGCAGAAGAATCTCTACAGAGTATGCAACAACAATGGCAGATGTTAAGAGAGAAGCTACGGGCAGTAGGGTTGAGACTTCCAGCAGATTTTACTAATTTACCAGAGGATAGTCAATCAGAGTCTGATCCTACGGAGGACATTTGTCGACAAATTGAACTGACACGTTTTGTGTCAGAATCAATTGGGAGAGGGATTGCGAAAGCTGAAGCTGAGGCAGAGATGGAAGCTCAGCTAAAAGCGAAGAACTTTGAGATTGCTCGCTTATGTGACAGATTGCATTATTATGAGACTATGAATAAAGAAATGTCTTATCGGAACCAAGAAACCATTGGTGAGTAATTTTCTGATTCTCTCTTGCAGTAAGATCTATTAAGCTTGGAACAATTGCAATCATCTGATCAAGCTATGCTTGTTTATACCTTCACACTGTAGTCATTTTCCCTTACTGATTCGCTTGCTTAACTTTAACTCTCATCTGCCTATTTGTTGAATATCTTATATGTGGCTTGTCAAAAACAAAGGACTTGCTTGGTACTTATCATTTTGTATGTTTAAAATTATTTCACCTATCATCTGTCATATACTTCAACATTCATTTCTTGAAATCTACTTAATTAAGCATCATTTAGGAATCTCTGTGGGTTACGTCTATTTACCCAGACTTAGACGGCCAGACCCCACTGATTTGTGCGTTGATTTAGTTATCATGATGTAATTGAAAGGAATTTCAACAACACCAAAGCTATAAAACCACAAAAAATGGTTTCTATTTTTTTTGTTGTTTCCAAAAACTATCTAGCTAAATTAGTTTATTTTTTGTTTAAAAGAAATAAAGAGAAACCACAACGATAACAATGACACCATTGCTTATAGTTGTGTTGCTTTGCTTCAAATTATGAATTATCAAGAAATATGGTATTCTTTTGTTTCTTATCTCCTGTGTGTTGATCTGATGTTGATTGGTCTGGTTAAGATTAATGACTATTCATTTATGGTTCAATGGATTACTCTATGTGTTGATTGCCCCCAAAGTTTGTGATGAGCTTATATATGAAGTATTATAAAATTTTACTATTTTATGTCGTGGAGACTGGAGGACCGTGCCTTTTCGCTTTTTTATGCATGTTGTTTGCTTTCCTATGATTTATTGTTTGTTCTTTGTATGTTATTTCTTTGTATGCTGCTTTCATATTCTTCCATGGAGATATTTGTTGATACAAATTCTTTACTTATGTTATTTTTGCAGAGCTTGCACGCCGTGAGAGACAGAAGAAGATGAGAAGACAAAATTGGGTTTGGGGAACAATTGGCTCAGCTGCCATTGTGCTTGGCACAACCTTGTTATGGTCTTACCTTCCAAATAATGAAGGATCATCTTTGAAAAATGATTTTAATGTTCATAAGAAATGATGAAGCTTGTGGTCAAACCTAGAGCTAATCAATAACAGTTTGATACAGTTTTACAATTTGTTAACAGCCTTATTTTTCCCCGAAATTCATAATTTTGTGCTAAGCAGTGTATAGTTCTGTGAAATAATGTATCCTTGAAGCTCAGCCTGTTTTGGGCTCACTTTGTACCAGCAATTAGTGGTATTCCCGTATTCTTTGTATTCGGAGAGTCGTAGAGAAGAATTCTGGCCAATGATTGTATTTTTGAGGCACGTTTTGAAATTTCCCTCATTTGTATTCGGAGATTCGTAGAGAAGAACTCTGGCCAATGATCATATCTACCATTTTTTGAAGGACAAAGATCGTCTGCGTCGCTTGTATGGCCTTGGGCCTATGAGCTTATGCTATCTGATTATGTAGGTTTTGACTTTTGATCTTCTGAGTTGGTTTTGTTGCATATGCTGCATAATTTCTTGGTTGATGACTGAAATTGATGACCTGATTTATCTTTGTCTTGTGATTGATGAGCTCAAATATTTACTATCATGGACATATTCTTCAATATCTCTTTGAGTTTGCCTTGAAAATGACATGTTAATACTTAACTTAATATGTTCGTGCAGAGAAATATCGTTTCAATAGCAAACTCAAAGAGTAGTAGATTATATATACACATATAAGATGTAGGTGTTGGAGGGGATTTTCTTTGACCTTGATGTACTTGGTAAATAATTATTAGGTGTGTTGGCGTTGATTTTTGGTTTTTTTATTGGTCAAATAATCTGAAAAATTGTTTGATTAATGAATTTTAAAATCAATTTATAAACTTATTTTTTAGTCCAAATAAAAAAATTACGGTCAAGGCTTAAGAAACATCTAAATGAAATTATGAATTAACAAAGATTGAATTTTTTTTATGAGAGAAAGTGAAAAGAAATATGTCAACTAGATAAAAAATAATAAGTCAATTGAGAAGAAGAAAATTAATGCAAGAATATGACTCATGGACTCATGGCAAAAAATACACTCTTCTATGTATTGAGTTTGCCAACATCTTTATTTTTCGTGTCTTTTTTACAATATTTTTATTTTGATAATTCTCTGCCACTTTCTCTAATTTTTATCCACATATTATTTTATTTTCTCCTAGTTTTAATTATACCATCACAATATATTTGTTGCATAATTCAAAACCCATAAGGAAAAAAAAGATTTTGTGTTAGTTGAATAGTGAATACCGCTAATTTTTAGGTAGATACTCCCTCTGTTCCTTAATGACAAAGAATGTCAAGTGAATTATGAAAAATTGAATCTTTTAGATAGTCAATGTACTATTTTATTGAACAATAAATTCGATGGAGGAAAAGGAGTATCATAAACAGTTAAAAATTATTAAAAGGAAGTTAGTGAAAAAATATGGGGACAACAACAAATAAAAATATATATTAATAAAGTTAGTAGAAAACATGTGAAGTCGAATATAAAAAATGTTGAAATAAAGTTGATGAAATATATGTGGTGATCATATGCATTGTTAAAAATATTAGAATAAGGATCAATAAAGTTATTTTTATCCAAAATTTATAATTTAAATTTTTATGAGAATAACAAATCAATCACCTCAAAATAACAATTAAAAACTTTTTTAAGAAGAGTACTAGATTTGAATGTAGTGTTTAAAAACATGTATTTCATTTTAAATTTTTAATTTCAGTTATGAAATCATAAATGAAAAATTTAAGAACGACAAAATTTGAATAGTCATTCTCAAATTCTAAACTTTCACCACTTTAAAAACAACGGTGAAAATTAATTTAAATTCAAATTTAAAAATTTTTAATTTGCCTAACAATAAATTTAACTTAATTTCAAATTTTCAAATAAAATAATCGTCTTTAAACACGACATAATTTATTTTCACCTTGTCTCATCCTAATCCAATCAAATAAAAAACTAAAATCGAAGAGAACATTTACTAAGGACTAGGGAGTAGCATTTATTTTACGAGGAGGAAAAATAAAAAGAAAAAGGAAAAGCATAGAAAAGAAATCCGGAGTGGGGAAGAGGATAACATTACAACAGGTTGCAAGAGAATTGTGAGTGTTCTAAAAATGGAGGTCATAGGAGTTTGCATAAACCCCATGGGAGGAGATAAATTCTTGTCTCATTCCTCTAATTTCGTTACTCTCGCTCCTTCTCCTTCGAAATTCCCTGGATTTTCGTCCATTCAATTCAAGTTCAGAAACCATAGAGTGAGAAGTCATTGTTGCGTCACTTTGCGGGATAAACCTCCTTCGATAGAAGAAATAGCTTCAGAAGAAGAAGAAGAAGAAGCAGCTTTTGAAGAAGAAGACTACGAAGACGATTCGTCGTCGTTTCTTTCTCTAAGCGAGAAGCCAGACAGAAATTTAGCTTTACTTGATGAGTATGAGATTGAAGAGAATGATTTTGACTCTAATCATCGAAGTGGTCAGTTCCTAATTAATTTCTTGATTTTTTTAGTACACGTTGAAATTTTGTGCATTTTGTGTGTAGAAATGCCTGTTCTAATGCTAATGTTACTGATATGTGTTCTTTTTTTCAATTGTGTTTGAATTGCATGTCAAAATTAGGTAATGGCTTGTGTTTATTGGCCATCTTTGTTAGATGTTTATTCGTCGATGACTGTTTAGCGTTTAATTGCTTATTTCTGCTGCGGCCTGCGAGGTTTTTCTGTTAGATATTGAGGTAAAGTGATCCAGAAAGTGCTATTAGCTTAAACTGCGTAAATGTATGGACAATCTATTTTCATCTGAAGCTTAAGATTTTTCTGTTACATTGATGAGTAGGGTTCTATTGGGTAAGTGACAAAAAAGAAATTCTTTTAGTGTAGGTTTTAATGGAAGGATACGAATGTTTTGAATATAAGGTTTTTAAAGAGAAAAGTGGAAGCCTTTTGACAATACTAGGGATGAATGAAGGATGATGGATAGAAGATGTTACACAGAATAAAGTGGTAAAGATTGGATCTTTGATACTTCGGTGTTGATGAGGCTGAGTTAGGGTTTGGCTTATGGACTATGGTGGTGTTTGTGAAGATGGAATAATATCAAAAATTTGAATCTTCATGAGGGTTTATAATAGGTAAATGGTAAATATTGATGATGATGGATGAATGCTGATAATGACAGATGATATTGATGATAATGGATTATTGTTTAAAGACGCCATATGGTATCTGACTTGTGAGGGTTAATATATAGCAAACTCAGACTAGAACTCTGATATAGATTTTACCACGAAATTTTATTTCTAAGTGTTTCAAGGGGGTGTTTGGCATGTGGGAATGAGACTAAAGTTGAGAGTTAAAATGAGACTTTAGAATGAGACTTGAGTTGAGACTTTGAAAATAAATGTTTCATGTTCTTGTTTGGCAAATGATAAAAATAGATTAGAAATTAGATAAAAATTGATTACATTTACAAAATTGTCCTTATAACTCTTGCATTTCTTTACTTTTATTAATGGCAAAAATCTCTTTTTATAAATTTTCCAAGTCTCAACCCTAAATACCACCCTCCCGCTAGACAAACTTTCCCTTCCTAAGCCTCAAGTCTCATCCTTTCCAAATTCCCAATCCCCTTGAACAAACAAGGAACTTTTTATTATTGTACCCCCAAATCCTAATCTCCAACCTCAATATTCTCTTGCCAAACAAACCCCAAGAACACATTTAATTTGTCAAAGGAGTCAAATCATGGACACCATTTCTTTACTTCCTCTCCTGAAAGAGCAAAATTGAAGTTAAGGGAAAGAACAAAGTTTTCACTGATTGTTAATCAAATGATAGTTTATATAGGCAAACAAAAGATAGAATTATACAAGAGACTAATTTCCTCAAAAGTAGGAACTAACTGAGTAAATAACTACTAGTCTACTAACAAGGAAAAGATGTCTTTCTAGCTTTGACTTGGGTTTGGATGTGTGGAAGGAAAATATGTCTACTAACAAATTGCTCAAAGTTATGCCTATCTTTTCATCTAGGCGTCAAATTGACTTTAAATCTTTCATAGTAAGATTAAAAGAAACGTTTTGAATCTGATTCATGCTAAAATGGATCACAACAGACCTTGGAATCTTGTTCCTTGAAAATGGGAGCTATTGGTTGAGTTGGCGGCTTGGTGCCATTTATGAGCTTCTGCCTTCTAGGAATTAAACTTGTCTTGAACGTTGATCTTGGGCTCGAAATCATGTTGGCAGTGGCGAAACTTGAACAAAATTTTAAAGGGGGCGGAGTTATAAAAAATTAAATGCAAATGAAATATAACCAATCAATACAACCAAACCTTATAACGTTAATTTTTAATTAAAGTAAACCTTGACGCTCTTTTAACACTCTAAAATTGTCTTTAATCTTATTGACACTATATGTCTTTGCTATTTGTATATTACTAAAATAAACTATCAAGAAAATATTCGCCCATTTTGTTACGAAATTTTGTCTTTACTATTTTCATAATTAATTGTTTTATTGTATGGATTTTCAGTAATTCAAGTATTCACTTATTTGTTTTATTGTTTATTTCAGTTGTTAAATGATAATTTCATTCCTAATTTGATAATTCGTTATTACTTATGAATTATTGTTCCATTTATTCTCTTCTTTTAATTGTGTTGTTTTTATTTGTTGGACTTAAATTATAAAAAATTTATAATGACGATTGTATATTAAAAAAAATTGCCGAAAATCTCGGAGGGGTGAAGCCCCTACCCGCCCCCTACTAAGTTCCACCTCTGCATGTTGGACTTGTATGAACTCGAAACTATCATGTGAATCTTTAGAAAGAATGAACTTGTTGGACTTGGGCTTTTCATAGAGACTATACTCCAACGTATGTGGAAGCTTACCATGATAATTTTGTCTTGAGATTACGTCTCCACGAGATATGCAGGATATGTGGCTGTGGTGGGCAAACCGAATGTTGGAAAGAGCACTCTTTTGAACCAAATGATTGGTCAGAAATTATCTATTGTCACAGATAAACCTCAAACTACCAGACATCGAATCCTTGGTATATGTTCTGGCCCAGATTATCAGGTTTGAACTTTCTTTTATATGACAACTTTGCGACATTTGTCTTTAACATTATAAATGACAGACCTATTCTATCCAAAATAATATTTTCTTTAACATTTTTTTAATGGTTTAAAAATTTAATCAAGTTTGGTGGTGTTTCTATACCATCACGCTTTTCACGTGCTATATGTGTATTATCATGTGAATATTTGATTGGTTACTTTCCTTTCGATTACATCTTCTTTGGACAGTCCCATTAGAATGGTTACGTGCTATAAATGACAGACCTATGTCCATTCTCGCTGGGGCCCAAGAGTTATACTCCCTCTGTCCCATTAGAATTGCAACATTTACTCTTAAAAGCTCTCACATAAAGTTACGTAATGCTACAATCTCAATGGGATAGATGAGTAGTATTTTGGTGTTGACTATATTCAACTATAATAAATGGCTTAGTATTTCATGTGCACCATTTATATATGTGAAGTTGCATATGATGTTTGCTACATGGGTCAATTGAAACATCTTTGTTATCATTAGTAAGGGTAGAGTTTTGTATATCCGACACTTCAAACCTTGCGTATGGTGATTAGGTGGGAGCTACTTATTTGCATTTGGATAATAAAATTTTGTTGTTGGACATATTTAACCTATATTGTTATCATCCTTCTCAATCTGATTTTTAAAGGGATGCCTCATCCCTATCCTTGCTCTATATTTAACAATATAATTTTCCTTGCAGAAAAAAGTACTTTTCCCATGTGAATCTTTTCCTTGAGAGAAGGAAACTGTTATGAATGCATTGTGCAATCTCATATGGTCTATATGGTTTAGTTATGACACAGTAGAGTGTAAACACTAATTATTTGCTGCCCACATTATTATCTAAGGTTCTGCACAAACTTGTAGTGATAACATTATTACCTTAAATTGTTTTTCTTTCTGATAAAACTTGAATGATTGTGATTTTTGTTATATGAAGTAGTTAAGTGATTTACAGTTCAAATTTATACATTTGATATACATAAATTTGTTGAGTCCAGCTGTTTATAGCTTGCAGATGATACTTTATGATACACCTGGAGTTATTGAGAAGAAAATGCACAAATTGGACTCTATGATGATGAAAAATGTCAGGAGTGCTGCAGTCAATGCAGATTGTGTAGTTGTGGTGGTTGATGCATGTAAGATGCCTGAAAAGGTTTGCTCCTTGGCACTTATGGTCTCTCTGCATCTTCGAATTCTGTTGAATGACATAGTTGCCTACTTTTTCAGTTGGATGGAGTGCTTGAGGGTGTAGGGGACCTGAAGGACAAGCTACCCACCTTGCTTGTTCTAAATAAAAAGGATCTCATTAAACCTGGTGAAATCGCTAAGAAAATTGAGGTTTGTTTATGTCTAACTAGTAAATACAATGTTTCTAATCATGTAATATTTTTTTCATGGAACAATCACTTTTATTATGCTGTGGTGAAAATTGTGCATCTTTGTTATAGCATGTTGGCCACTTAAGAGAGACTTTAAATTGTAAGGGTCGACTAATTCACCATTTAGCTTGGCTTGCCTCTTCAGATTTTCAAGGAACATTTTGTTAGCTAAAACCCCCTTTTCTTGAATGTGTCCCAATTAATGTAATTAGTAAATAGGAGAAAAGCATATTTATTGGAGTAAATGGGAAAATAAACTTATATTCCCGCACAAGAATGTTGTAGCTCACGAGTATGGAGGAAAAAGCAAAATTTTTGAAATTTTGTTCAAATAGTAAGCTTTGCTAGATAAAATTTTGTTGCATTGCACACCTCCTATAATATTCCAATAGTTTGCCTCTTGGTCAAAATCAAATTGGTTTTATGATTTACTGACAGGGCACATGTATCACTGTGAAATTGTTGTTTTTAGATGGTCATGAATTGCATTCTAGACATGAGGCAGATTGAAGTTGCAAAATTGTGGGGATAGAAAAAGGGCTATTTTTGTGATCCATGCAAACATGAAGAGAAGTAGATTTGATTACATCACAACTAGCTCATTTTATTGCATGTTTCCTCCTTTCACTGGCAAGATTGATAATTGTATCCTGGAGTTCGAAGGAAATTTGTACTGGTAGCTTAACTGTAGGGTGTTTTAAAATTTCATGCATATACAAACACTCTGTTGTAATTACAACATAAGGTCAATTGAAAAAGAGGCAACTCGTTCTTGCGTGAGATAATGCTAGCTTGTACAGCTAAATTGAGGATCATTGGCATCATAGAAAGAAAAAGTGTGCATTCTGTGTTTCTTGTGTTATATCCCTCACTCCATAACATTGAGTATGCATAAGTTTTGATACTGTCACAACTTGATAATTGTTTGACACCCTTATTCTGCTTGTCGCAGTGGTACGAAAAGTTCACCGATGCAGATGAGGTTATACCTGTTAGTGCTAAATATGGCCATGGAGTTGACGATGTCAAAGATTGGATTCTATCAAAAATTCCTCTTGGTCCACCATATTATCCAAAAGTATTACCTTATACCTTCTTGTGAGATGATCTATTGCTTCCTGTATCTTATGTTTTCTATGCTAAGTCCACATCACTGTGGTGGACAAGTCACTTGCTCTCTGTTAATATTATTATGATTTTTCTTATTTGATTTTTTAAATTCAGCAACGTAAAGGGTTCGTTGTTTTTCGAGTTCTTAAGCTCTTTTATTACTTTATGTGTCAGGACATAGCCAGTGAACATCCTGAAAGATTCTTTGTGGGAGAAATTGTTAGAGAGAAGATCTTTTTGCAATACAAGAATGAAGTTCCATATGCATGCCAGGTTAATGTGGTGAGTTACAAGACAAGGCCAGCTGCTAAAGATTTCATTCAAGTGGAGATTCTTGTTGAGAAGAACTCACAAAAGATCATCCTTATTGGAAAGGTAAGGAATCATGGTATTACTAGTTTATATTCAAGTGTTTTTAATTTGTGTTACATAGAGTCTTGATTATGATGACATAATATCCTTTTTTGTAATTTAATTTCTCGATAGTTGATGGGAGTTGGTTTGAGTTTCTAGAATATTATGGCAGTCTTGCTATCAAAATTACAGAAATACCAATAAAGAATAATGGGACACAAGCATATGGTTCAAACTAGTCAACGAATCACGTTGTCTATAGTTTTTATGGATGAAAATTATTCCGGTGATTTAGCTTTAATTCCGTAAGTAATAGTTCCAATTGCGCTTCTTTCTTCAGTTGTCATTGTTTACCTAAATTGTTGCAACTACTGATGTCTAAATGTGCTGCATTCTGAAAACTATGCTGATTTGGTTCTGTGAACTTTTTTTTATTGAAGCCTAGATTTCTTATTGTAGAGTTATTATTTGCTTTATGATAAGAGATGAAATGATATGGTGCACTATTTCTCATTATCTCTCAGATGTCTGCTATAAAATTTTGCATTAATTATCATTCCTCATTGTATGGTGTTCCTTGTAAGAAGTTCACTTTCCTTCTGAAATTTTGTAGGAGGGACGAGCTCTAAAATTACTAGCGACTGCTGCACGCCTTGACATTGAAGATTTTCTGCAGAAGAAAGTATATTTAGAGGTGACTGATCCTGCATATTCTTCCCACTTCTGCCCCCTTTCCCACACCCACATGCACAGGATAAATTACTCTATCTTTATTGCCATCTAAAAAAAGTTGAGTCTCTAGGTAAGGTTTTCAATACCATTACATATAGAGACTACATCTATTATCTGACTACATTGTTCTCTACTTCAAGAATTAGTGGACAAGTGATGTCTTTTCAGTTTAGTGTGCTTTTATTCAACCACAGATATTGTATGTTAGGTGAAACCCCCTTGCATTATTTTCATTTTCTTTAGACTATTACTTGGGGTGTCGGTGAGTAAATTTAGATGTGAAACCTAGTGACTTGGAGATAAGTAAAAGAAATGTTACATTTAGTGATCAATGTCTCATATAGAATGAATAGTAACTAGTAAAATAAATTATGAGAAATTTCCAAAAAACATAAATAAATAAATTATGAGAACAAAATACAAAGAGGCAAAAAGTTAAATCTTAATTTGCTCAATTAAAATGGATCCATGGATTTGTATTATGGATCCATGGATCCGGTTCTTAGATCCATGGTTCCGGGTCATGGGTCTTGTTCTTGGATCCGGGAATGGATCTTGTTCTTGGATCCATGGATCCGAGTCATGGATCTTGTTCTTAGATCTTGGACCCGTGGCTCTAGGTCATGGATCCATGGATCTTGTTCTTGGATCCATGGATCTGGGTAATCAGAATATGTTAAAATGTTTATCATAACATTTCTCCTAAATTATGTTGATTTCCAACGCTATTTTAGGAGAAATGTTTAACATATTTTAGGAGAAATAAGTATATATTAGGTTAAAATGTGTATTTGATCCCGCTTAATATCAGGAAAAATTTTCTTTGGCCATGTTATAATTTCTCTCTTGCTGCCTCTTCACACCGCCTAGGTAGAAGCCTCGTAACAGCACTAGGGAAATGCAATGCTGTGTATATTTACCGTTTCTGAGTTAGGCCAACTAATATCAACATTGAGTCAGTTAAATTCAATGAGCAGG
The DNA here is from genome assembly GCA_019776075.1 of Amaranthus palmeri. Lineage (NCBI taxonomy): Eukaryota > Viridiplantae > Streptophyta > Magnoliopsida > Caryophyllales > Amaranthaceae > Amaranthus > Amaranthus palmeri. The sequence continues at coordinate 2,078,781 of JAAKBH010000008.1, forward strand.
TGGAAGTCAAAGTAAAAGAAAATTGGAGACAAGACGAAGGGCTTCTCCAACGCTATGGATATGGTGGTAAAATACAAGTTTTGTAGTAACAGGATTCATGTTCATCTCAAGTACAAATTTCGCATGGGAACGACCAGGTGGAATTTTTTTTGTATCTGATCTGTTATTTAAACTGTGGTTATGAAGCAATGTTTTCTTAATAGTCATGAATTTACTTCTACATCTCCGAGTCTCTGTCATACATTCTGTTTCTTGCATGCTGCTCTTTCCTTCACACGTACTCACTCGGTAGAGGCAACTAATCATTGCATTGCACACGATGCATCTCTAAACGTGCAGATACGTATGTTTTTTCTTTTACCGTTTTGTTGCAACATAATCATATAATGTTACAACATACAAAATAGTGAATATACCCATCATTTTCTGCTTGTGGGTTTTTCTTCCATCTGAATGTAAATCATTCTCAATAGACCTTGAATGGTAAGTTGAGGGTGTAAACATTAAAGTACTGTACTAACGATCAATTCGATCTGGGCTAAACTTCATTTTGTTCGTTTATCAATGAAATGAGTTTCTAGATTCCTATATTCTCGATGGAGCCAAATGTATATAGTTGTTAGGTTTCTGATTATAATGGCCTTTATTGAAATAGCTAATTACATTATCTGTGTATTTTTATCTATGTTAAGTTGTACATGATGTTTGCTCTTTGCTATCACTAACAAAAGTAATATTGTTCTTGTGTGTAATGTGATAGTGTAATTTGTACTTTAGTTACAGTTGATTTCTGAAATGTTCCTTATTTTGTAGTTCCTTTTTTTTTCTTTTTTTTCTGGTGTTTGTACAATGATATCTTGAAGTTACCTGGACTCGTAATTCAGTACTTGATTTCTTTTAATAACTCAAAAACTTATCCTCGACTCCTAAATATTATTCCACATATTTTGTGTTTGTGGTTAAGTCGGTAGATAGCGATTAGCGAGTATACTTGTTCAAGGAACATGAAGAAGAATAAATGACTTTAAGTTGGGTTGTTCAACAGTTTCTTGTAATGTATTCAAGTCCAAACCTCACAAGCCTGCTAAGGAGATTATGAACAGAGTAAAGAGAGCTTGTAGGTTGCTTGTGAGTGTAGGTTCTGGATATAAGGTGAAACAGGGTCTCTCTTGAGAGACCGACTCTCAAGTCCATCCCAAATCTATATTTAGAGTTGTAACAATATATATTTAGAATTGGACTGGGCTTTTGAGAGCCGTCTTTACAAAAGACGGTCTCAAATAAGAATTTGTGAAGGTGAAATACAAGGCTAATAGATTATTACATGAAAGTATTGCCTCAACAACTTTTGGGATTTATGTACATGTTCTTAAGCATACATCCCTTATAAGCTTAGTAGAGATTGTGATTGACCCTCTTAAGTCTTAGGTAAGATGCTCTTTCCAAGGTTACACATGTTTTTGAGGGATTGAAGCTAGCATTGTTAGACCTTGTTTAGTGTACCTAAAAAAAATAATTAATAAGTAAAAAATAATTTTTTTTGAAATAAGTAAAAGTTAGTTTTAATAAGTAAAAATTAGTTTTAATTTTAATTAGAAAAAATCAGTTATAATTATTAAAAGTTAGTCATAGTCGGTAAAAATCAGGTTCAAATCAATGCAACTCAGTTATAATAGTGATAATGTTGTCATGATTTTCATATGGACACAAGTTAACATTAACATGCACATTTGATTAGTTACATGTTAATACAAACATTTTCACTTAACATGTGTTAATTGTTATATGCAATTCAATTGTACATTGTGTGGCCGAACAAAGACATTACACATATTTATGCAAACTTCCACAAGTCCTTCGGAAGTTGATTAATTAAAGATACTAGATAGATACTCGTGCTTTGCACGAAGATTAAACAAATATTCTTGGTTTAATTACATAATTGTATAAAAAATTTGTAAGATTATTTATTTTTAAATTTTTTTTTATAAATAAAGGTTATTGGGTAATGTTTTAAACATTTTAATTTTTATTATAATATTATTATTTTTTATATTATTATTATTATTATTATTATTATTATTATTATTATTATTATTATTATTGGTCATGAACTGCATTATTTCTTTAATTTTTATTATATTGAGGTTATTTCAAAGGTTGAAAAAAAATTTTATATAAAGATTTGATGTTATTAATTAAGAGTTGTATAAACATATATGCCCACTTTTGTCATGGAAATAAGAAAGATATGGTTTAATATTTACCATATTAAGAAATGAATTATAAAAGTCAATCTTTTTTTTACCATATTAGCTTCAAGAATGGTCGGGAAATTTTTTGCTTACAGTCTGACACATGTCAAGACTGTTTCTTATTTAGTAATTATATTATAGATTACAGATATAGATAGATTATAGATTATATTTGATGGAAAAGGGCCTACAATATGGATGATTAATGATTATGAGTAGGCATTAGCAGATATGGTCGAGATTAACCAAGATATGGATTTGGATCATATGCAAGTCTATGTTTGTCAATGGATTCAATGAATATTGAATGCTCTTGAAATGATCAAAATTTTAAGACCTTTAACAAATTCAATGTTAAAAATAATCAATTAAAACCTTAAAGTGATCAATTATAATCAGTTATAGCTTATAAAAAATCACTTTTGACCTTAAAAGTATCAATTATGACGTTAAATAGATCAAGTACTAAGCTCATATTGAGAAAAAAAAATATCATAAAGCTAATTGGATTATCCATCTCATTTTGAGACCGTCGCTCGCAAAAGCGACTTAACCGACTTTATGGTCATCTTTAAAGAATACGTAGTTCAAAAATTTGATCCAAATGATTAAATTAGTATTTATTTGACTATTGTTTGCTTGCCAATAAGATGGAGTTGTTACGATGAGGAAAAACGAATTATTTTCCATTTAGACTTTAGAGTAAATCCATTGAACAATATATAAGTCATTATCATTTTTTTTAATAAGTCATTATCATTGATAATTGTTTGCAAGCATCAATTACGTAAGAAAGCCTACATCATGTATTCATGTAAATTTCACACTTGATTTTACGTCTGAACTGCAATCTATACTTAACAATTTCATCATAATTTATAACCATTGGAAATGTCCACTTAATCATACTACATCATATCCTTGTATGTTCACATCACATATAAAAAATATATTAATAAATAATTTTATTTGTAAATTATAGCTTTGATGGTTAGGGATTATAGTTTTTTTTACGAAATACAGCCATTAAAGTATTAATGTTTATATTATTTAGGTCAAATTATAGAATTTCAACCAGTTACTAAGACCCTAAAATAGTCGAAATTTTGTGATTTGGCCTGCAAATTATAGACATGGATATTTTGGCTGCAATTGGCATAAAGAATCATTGAGGTGTCATCCGCAAAAGGACTAAACTTAATCATTATAATTCGCAGATAATTCTATATTAATTTTTTTCTAAACTTTTGATGATGCATGTCAGTGATATGAGATAATTTTCTTTTTTTCTATATAAATTATTAAATCTAAATTACGAAATGATAAATCTTGTTCATTGTTATCATTTTTTTTGGTAATTAGGTTAATTAAACGGTTCAAAGCTCAACCTTATTTCAAAAGTTAGTAGTTTATCAATTGTTACTTAAAAAATAATGAGACACGTATCTTGGGTATGAGCTCGTGTCATTTTTTTTTTTGCGAAGAGACCTAAAATATCCAAAATCGCCTTGCTCAACTTATAAATTGATCTTATAATTCACAAATTAGGACTTCGTCAAACCCACAATTATTTGATTTTCTTGCAAAAATAAAAAAAAATTTCTCAACATCACCATATATATTTATATATAATCGTTTTCATTTTTGCCATTGGTATAATATTTAATCTTTGCATATCCGTTTGGTAAGCTCCTGAATTGACCATTCCTCTATATATTAAGCACACAATTTCTTAACAAAACGTAATAATTAATTTAATTTAGTTTTATGTAATGCATTTATGGTATAAATAAATATATCACTACTACACTTCAAATTAGTAGTCATCCAAGTATAAAAAATTAGCTAATATATTATATTTTGGTACTCCCTAATTCCCATATAATATGCCCATAAGAAATTTTCTAATTTAGTGAGAGAAACCTGAACATGATATCTTTTTATATAGGATCAATCCCCAACAACAGCCACCAACTTTAGTCATTTTCATTTAAACAGCCGCGAACTTCGTTTATCCCCAACAACAGCCACCAACTTACAAAATGTGACATCGAAACAGCCAGTTTACCGGATGACCTGCTAATTGACCCTTGACCATGCTTAATGACCTTTGACTTTACCTTAATTTCACTAATTAAACCTAATTACCCAATTATCCCTAATTAAACCCTTCTTCCCCAACCTTTCTCTAACCCACCTCAATCACCTCCATTTCTCCCCTTCACCACCACCACCACCACCATCACCACCACCACCACCATCACCACCACCACCACCATTAAAACCCAGAAAGAAAGAACAAAAACAGGAGCAAGAGAAAGAGTACTCACAGCAAAAATTGAGAAGAAAACAACATTTGAGCACCATTCAAACATCAAAAATCATACAATAACTAAAACAAAAAACCCAGAAAAATCCTTGAACTAAAACAACATTTGGGCATCTTCAATCGTGGATTTCGATCTCTGATTTTTGCTTAATTTAAACTCTACAACATTTGGGCATCTTCAAAATTTTTGTGCTTTTTTTGACATTTCAAAATTTTCACCATTAAAATGGGGTCTCAAGGACCCAAATCTGCAAAATCAACAAAAACCACATCTCAATCATCATCAACAACAACTAATGCTTCATCTTCACTCTCTTCACACTTAGCAATGGTAGAATTGAAGCAAAAAATTCTTACATCAATCTCGAAGCTTTCAGATAGGGATACTCATCAGATCGCCATTGAAGAGCTTGAAACAATCATTCAAACCCTGAAAAACGATTTTGTTCCAATGCTGTTAAATTCCCTTTTTGATTCCTCTTCATCTGACCCGAAACCCGCAGTCAAAAAGGAGTCAATTCGTCTTCTTGCGGTCTTATGTGAGTCGCACCCGGATTCGACGGGTACCCATTTGGTCAAGATAATTGCCCATATTGCTAAGAGGTTGAGAGACCCGAATTCTGGGTTTTAATGGTGGTGGTGGTGGTGGTGGTGGTGGTGGTGGTGGTGGTGGTGGTGGTGGTGAAGGGGAGAAATGGATGTGATTGAGGTGGGTTAGAGAAAGGTTGGGGAAGAAGGGTTTAATTAGGGATAATTGGGTAATTAGGTTTAATTAGTGAAATTAAGGTAAAGTCAAAGGTCATTAAGCATGGTCAATGGTTAATTAGCAGGTCATCCGGTAAACTGGCTGTTTCGATGTCACATTTTGTAAGTTGGTGGCTGTTGTTGGGGATAAACGAAGTTCGCGGCTGTTTAAATGAAAATGACTAAAGTTGGTGGCTGTTGTTGGGGATTGATCCTTTTATATATATTGGATAAATATTGGATGTTAAGATATAAATATTCACGTGAGATCATATTAAATTCATCTCGTCTATATTTATTGTATAAATTTTTTTAAAATTAATTTACACAATAACTTAGACGAGATGATCTCATTATGAGGCCGTCAATTTGGGATATTTTGATTTTTTATGAGCATTGATCAATTTTGACTTTAAAGGTATTAATTTTCAAAATCAATACCTTTAAGGTCAAAATTGATATCTTTCAGATCTAAATTGAAAAATACCTAGAAAAGAAAAAAATGCCCAGGTTGTTACACGCGCAATTTGGGCCGGCCCAAATTGACGGTCTCATTATGAGGTCGTCTCGTCCAAAACCAGCTGATTAATTTATAAATATTTAACTTCGAACACATTTATTGAAAACTGTGAGAAAAACAAATGAGAATATCAGACGCGAATAGATCTAAAAGTGATATATTATGAAACACAAATTATTGCTATAGACGGTCTACAGCATAGACGGGTGTAATGGTTCAACCCATTTTTACACTTTCTAAAAAAAGCAACTGAAATTTCCATTGGGCTGGGTTGCTAAGAATGTCGTATATGCCATAGACGGTCTCTCATCTCAGGAGACCTTCTGATTATGAAATATCCATCTACTTAATTGAAAAATAAAGATCGATTATAATAAAGTGTTAGTTTAATCAACTAGAGTCACCAATTGACCAAAAAAATATATAGGAAGAAGTCTCTAAGAAGAAGTAATGAAAATGCAATTTATTTATAAAATAAAAGGTTGGTATGAGGTTGTTGGGGATTATTAATAGTCTTTAAAAATATGATAACAATAATTAGCAAACTTAAAAGATTATTGTCGTACTAACTAAGATTTGTGGTTTTTAGCATTTGGATATATCGTTGGAGAAATTTTTGAAGCAAAAAAAATGGTGCATAAAACGGTTTTGAAGGTGGATCTTTCTTGTGACAAGTGCAAAAAAGAGTTCTTTGGGATTGTGTCCAAGTTAGAAGGTACTATACCATTTTTATTTAAATAATCCTTCTTTTGTTATATTTCATTTTTAACTTTATTTAAATTGTTATATTTCATTTTTAATTATTTTTACTTTTTATTTAAATTGTTATATTATTGTTATATTTCATTTTTAATGTTCAAATATTATTGTTATTAACCTCGTTATATTTCATTTTTATTTAAATAATCCTTCTTTTAATTATTTTAACTTTTTATTTAAATTGTTATGTTTCATTTTTAAGAATGTATGTATAATGGGGTGTTTATTTAAATGGAAATATATTTAAAAGAAATTAATAGATTTGATTTTCTTATATTTAATTTTGTATCAAAATGAGCCAAACATGTGAAATTAATTAAAAGGATTTATTTTTCTTTATGTTTCAAAAATCTAAAAAGAGATATGTTTAGAAAGAGAATGTGAGATTGATTAATGGGAGAAGGAATGGTGCAAACTCAAGGCCAATTTTTGAAATTTTCATTTTTGAAAGTTTGTCACCGTATGTATTTGATTTTAGGAGTAATTCTAATCAAAAGGATATCTTATATGTTCTATCACGTTCTCTCACGCAAAAATCCTTTGGCAAGAGCCAAGAAGTGTATGTGCACGTAATACATGACTTTCTTAAGCATGTTGCTAAATATTCCACTTGAAATATTAAGGGGTGCATGGATGAGAATTATATTGAACATGTGAGCTTCTTATCGTGTTGGCTTCTGATACCATATTAAAAAGTCATTTCAACTAAAAGTTTAAATTTTTAGTTGACTTAATTCCTCGATATGATACTAGAGCAATAATCGTTCTTTTATCCCATACTTCCCATCCTAGCCATTGACATCAAATAGTGTTAGTGGTAGCGATTATTTCATAAGCTTTTAGTTGAGTTAGTTCTTGACATTATATTGGTGGAGTGCTATTTTATGAAATTAATTGTAATAAATATGGTTTTATTTTAAATTAATATGCTAGTTGAATATTTCAGAATTTTTGTTAGCGTAGTGGTTGAGAGTTTTCCCTTTCACTTACGATATAGGTTCAATTTCCATCATCTATATGAAGGATTGATTTCTATTTGTTTTTTTCCTGTAGAAAATCTGTAACATCCGAGAATTTCCGACCCCTTAAACGAAACCAAAATCATAAAGGACGGGAGAAAATTCGAGTGTTACAGAATCTCTGATCTATCTCAAATACATGTTACTATGTTAGTTCAAATATCTATGTTCAAGCCATTTTGCTTTAAATACTACCAAATAAGATTATGAAAATATATGTTTCAATAAATATGGAGTGTTTCTTCCATAGAATAGTGAGGAATTCAAATGACCACTCACTTTTATGTTTGTTGAATCAATTTGATTTTTTTTTTTATGATTCGATTTATCTTATTAATATATTTTTTTTTGGTTGAATAACTATTATTATATTATTTGATATTAATATAATTTCTATTCAAATTTCTTTGCGTGATGGCTAGGGTGGCTTGGACTTAGATTTCCCTCTCATAGAGTATAAATAACTTTAATTATTCAAAAAAAAAAAAAAAAAAAAAAACTAGATACCTAATTAAGTAATTTTGGTGCATATCTAATATGGAGTACAAAAATTAATAAAAAAATTATATTTATATTAATTTCCATCAAATTGTTCCAACACAAGATAGATGGTTAACTATATACAAGAGACGACCATCATTCAAAAATCAAAATATATGTAATATTTGACTTTTTATATAACCTAATATACATCTAACGATTAATTAATAATGCATATAGAAGTTACGGATTTAATAGTTAAAATAAAAAGTATGTCATCACATAAATTTTATAAACTTTCACCTAATTATATATTTATATTATTTTTATCACATAATGATATCTAAGAGTCTATATTTATCAGTCGAATTTTATCTATGTAGCATTTAAAAAATACATAGAGGTATAACGAGGTTAATAACAATAATATTTGAAAATTAAGTCTTGTTTCAACTGAATTAAGTATTATTGTACTTAGCTCAAAATTCTGATTTCGATTTTCACCTATCTATCTCTTAACCTTCTCTGCAATAAAAAAAAAATAATATTGAATCACTTAGTTAGAGAGACATATAACACATTAATACTATTTATTCTTTGTCCTATTCATTTAGTATTTGTTATTTTAATCGATTCCACTAATTTTAAGTCATTTTTATTTTTAGACAATGGTTTACTACTATTTTTAAATTATGTCCTTATAATTCATTTGATCTTTTTATTTATTATTAAATATATATTCATATAAACACGTAATGTTAACTTAAAGGGATTTTACATTTTATAATTTGTAAAGTAAGGTTTTTATGTGATAGGTGTGAATAAAATTGAAGCAGATTCAGAGAAAGGAACATTAGCGGTAATAGGGGATGCTGATCCGTATAATATCGTTACATGCATAAGGAAAGCAGGAAAGAAAGCCAGTATTGTAACCATTGGGCCGCCCCCTAAGCCCGATGAGAAGAAGCCCGATGAGAAGAAGCCCGATGAGACGTGTAAAGAGCTTGCAAAATTGTGCCCATGCTTGTATCCGGCCCATTGTTGGGCTTGTAGGCCCATACCCATCATGACTATGGAATATGAAGAACCAACTCCACCTTGCTCCATTATGTGACTCTTGTTCATTCTCCACTCCTTGTAATTAGTTCAACCATCTTATTTTGACCATTTCATTTGTAACAAATTTTAATCAGGTGCTCTCTTGAGAGACCGTCTTTTGTAAAGACGACTCTCAAAAGTCCAGCATATACTTAGAGTTGTAACAGTATATATTTAAAATTGGACTGGGCTTTTGAGAGTCATATTTACAAAAGACGGTCTCAAGTAAGAATTTGTGAATTTTAATAGGCTCAATATTTTGGCTAATGGCTACAATTGCATCATCCTTTATTAAGATTGTCTCGAGGTGCACCTCATACATGATTTGTCTTTATTATCCCAGTGTATCCCGCTCATAGACAAACTATGGTCAGGGTCTAGGGAGGGGAAGATAGACAACAGCTCTTACACATATAGGAGAGTGCGGTTAGACATTCCCTCGGCTCTAAAGGGTCTTCAAAGAGATATCCGAAAGCCTGCAACTTACACCACGTTAGCCATGCATAATAATCAACTAACTAAAGACACACAACAAATAGAATACGTACAAATAACTAAACAAACGATAAGTAAAGGCAAAGATGTGTTTTGACTGAGATCAATTTGTGTTATATAATTTTTGACAAAAACACATTTATAGAGGCACACACCTAAATATGTAGCGCTTTATTAATATTAAAAGTTGAGATACATAAAAAACAATGTCATACACTAAGGTTAAAAAATTCACTAATTTTCTATATTGAGACCATCTCATCGTGAGATGACTTCAATTGAGTCATGCAGTCTTCCTATCTAGCCGTACATGAAACTGTGGCAGTTTAATTGTCAATTTTTTATGTTTATTGATATTAATAATGAGCACCTAATATGGATTCGTCTTATGGTGAGACAGTCTCATATAAGATAGGCTAAAACTAACAACCCGTCTTGTATGAAACTGTTTTACAATGAGACGATCCTCAAATAAAAAAGTTCATAAGCTAAAAGTTTTTATTATTAAACTATTTAATCTAAGTATAAAATATGTCTTTCGAATGAGGCTATCTCATAGAATTTTAGAAACTAATATTACATGATCAATATTACTCCTAATATCAATGTTATCCTATATAATAATAGTGTTAAAAGATAAGACTTTGAAATGACCGACTTAAATTCTTTGTCTTATCTTAATTCATTTGAAATATTAAAACAAAAGTTTGTGATTAATTATCATTATAGTCTTATCCATTTGATTTGTTTCTATCTTGAATAAGATAAGATTAAAATATAAATTGATAAATGAAATATGTGAACTAGATGAAATAATGAGAACTAAATGTAAATTCAATATATATTTCTTTTATTTCTCCACAACATTTTAAAATTTAATTTAAACTTGAATAATCTCCACATTAAGTGATCATTTTATAGGTTGATTGCCATCACAAAAAAAAGAAAATTAAAATTAAAAATATTTAAAATTATGTAGATAAGTATAGAATAAAAATACTTATTTAATTTTTTGAAATTTTCAGAATTTTTTTTTTTCAAAATAACTACTCCCTCCTATTCAGCACAATTGTCCCATTTGACTTTTCACACATGCCGAGGCAACATTTTAACCCTTAATATCTCCAATTATTGTTAATTAAAAATTATAAAAATTTGATATTAATAATCGTTGTATTGAGACGAATCAAACAAGATCCCACATGGCTATATTTTAACTTATAGATTAAGAGTAAAATACAAATTAAGAGTGATGAATGAATAGTGACAAAAGTCAAATGGGACAATTGTGCTGAATAGGAGAGAGTATTTTATAGGTTAAAGATTACTCACTCTTAGCAACACTTTTTATAGTTGAAATCAAAATTTATAATTATTGTAGAAAAATCAATAAATTATTAAATTAGATAAAGTCCCATTTAATCACTTAAAATATGGCGAAAACTCTAATGAGACACTTAAGAAAAATAAGACGACTAGAATTTTTGATTGGAGAAAAACTTGTTGATCGTGGCAAACAAGTGATGAGTCATATCAGGAATGTTTGTTGCTTTTGATGTACCAAAAATAATTGACAGATAATGGACCTAAAATTTGGGTTAATTGGGTATGAAGTGTACTTTGTCTTTTGGATTTTTATGAGGTTTTTTAGTCACCAAAATTAATTTTCAATTTAATTCACATTTTATTTTAATAATATAATGAAGGAAGGTTTGTCAACTTTGTGTCGTCCTGTTCATCTTTAAATTGTTTGTCTTTATTTCTATTTTTCAACTATTTTATTACAATGTCGTGAAAAAAAATAATAATTAGATAAAAATCAAATTTGTAGTATTTGTTCGTTTATCAAGTTTATTTGCTTTGTATAACTTTTTTTTTTTTTTTGAGATATTGCTTTGTGTATTTTTTTTTTTGAGATATTGCTTTGTGTAACTTAAATTGTAACAATTTGTAAGAGAAAAATATATTACCATATGATTGAGTTTCCAAATTTATAAGGATAGGATGAACATAAAAATGTTTGAAAAATAACATCTTTTATTACTCCCTCTTATTCAGTCTAAATATCTCATTTATCGAGGCAACACTTTAACTCTTAATATTAATATCTCAAATTATTCTTAATAAAAAATTATAAAAATTTAATATTAATAATTTTTGTATTGAGACGAATCAAACAAGATCCCACATGACTATGTTTTAACTTATAGATTAAGAGTAAAACACGAATTAAGAGTGATAAGTAAATAGTGCCAAAAAATTAAATGAGACATTTAGGCCGAATAGTAGGTAGTATTTTTTTTATTTTTTAAAAGATACACTTCTAAAAAGCTCACTTTTTAAGGCTATTGTCTAGAATTCTAAATATTTTGTGCTAATTTTTTTTAAAGATATACTCCCTTCGTTTCCTTTGTTCTTCTCGTTTAATTTTTTCACAGTTTTCTATGCAAATTTTAAAATAATGCCTCTAAATACACACAATAAAAAATATAAAAAATACATATTAAAAAGTATACATTAAGACAAATCTAACAAATTTTAAACCATAATACCTCTAAATACACACATTAATATATTTTATCTTCTAAATATGTGTCCAAAACATTAATCAAATTTCTCTCTCTTTAAAATGAAATATTCAAAACAAGAAAAACATTTAAGAACGGAGGGAGTGTTTGCCTATGAGTTTATGAATATTTTTGTTTTGATATGTTATTTTTATTACGATATTTCTATTTTGGATATTATTATTTTTTTAATTAAATTTAAACAATTTTAATTTATTAAATTCCCCACTAAAATTTCTTAATTTTTAAAAAAATCATGGGTTGCCACTTGAGACATGAGAATTCAGATTAGAATGGACCTACTATACAGTATACACAATTCAACATTTCAACGGTAAACAGTACTCGTATACAGCATACCTCCTCCGTTTCATAATACTTGTTACATTTTTTTTAAATTAGGAATTATATATAATGAAAAATAAAATTAAAAACACTGAGACTTGGGAGTCATAGTACCGCCGGCATAAAAACCCCGCGAGGGGAAAAAGCCATTGGAGCCATGGGCCAAGAATCAGGCCACCACAACAACGCATAGGAGTGGTCTGTGCATATGACAAAATACAACACCAAAGCTACCGGCCCCGAATAATACTTGTTACATTTATCTTTTTCACGCAATTCAATATATTATTTCGCTCATTTATATGTCGAATTATACATATTTAAAAATTATAAAAAGTTTATATTATAAACGTATGCGATTAGACAATTCAAACATGATCCCACTTGACTATATTATTACTTACATATTAGCTGCAATTTATAAAATAAGCTTAAATGATAAATAGTGTCCAAAAACAAAATGTAGCAAGTATTTCGGGACGGAGAAAATATCTATTTAATTTGCTTATTTGCCACGTGTATGAATAATTGGCTTAGTCATCAACTTTACTTGGTTGCTAAGTTCACTTTAACAAGTACTGAAAACACACCCATTGTCAAAAGTAGCGGCAAACCACCTAACAAAGAATGCCCGTTAGATTTGCCCTTTTCGTTTGGACACATTTATAAAATTGAAACCTTATATCTCTATGAATAACTATAAATTATAAAAGGAATCTTTTTATTGAGATAAATTAAAGAAGATTTTAATTAAATATATTTTAATTTATAGATTAAAAATAATTTATAAATTAAAAGTGAAAGACAAAACCAATGATATAAAGGGAATACTCTTTAGTAGCATCTAGAATTTTATAAATCTAATTTTTTTTGTTTCCAAATGATAAGCTAATGTAACTCGAGCCAATTAGAAATCTTTATTGTTATATACTACCTCCATTCCAAAATACTTGTAATATTTGTCTATTTCACGCAGTCCAATGCACTAATTCAATCCTTAATATATAATTATGTATAATATAAAATTATAAAAATTTGATATTGATAATCTTTACGTCGAGACGAATCAAACAAGATCTCACTTGACCATGTTTTAACTTATAGATTACTTAATAATCACAAATTAAGGGAGATAAGTGAATAGTGCTTATTTTTCGTATGTTGCGACTATATTGGAACGGAGGAAGTACTTTGTAGCTTATACTCCTATGAATAAAGATTCAAATTATAAACCTTATGTTTCATATTTCTACTACTTTTAGCACTATATATACTCACATATAACAATTCTTTATTCAGGTTCAGATCATCAGGGTCAGTGCTGAGATTTTAGAGGATCGGGACGAAAAATTAGATTATAAACCTTAATTATAGTACATAAATGTTTTTTAATACAATATCAAAAAAATTATACATTGAGCTTAATGTTATTTGCTCTTTGTTTGACAATTATGCAGTAGAACCTAAAATGAGCCATTTTTCATGGGCCCTAGGCACAGGCTCTTCATGCCTTTGCCTAGGGTCGGCCTGCGAATCATGTTGATCCGATGAACCTAAAATGAGCCTTTGTTGGATTGGATAACTTTCAATTTCAGTTCGAATTTGACCATCCAACAACTCTAATATTGAGAAAATATATAATGTAAAGAATTTGATAAAAGATGATTTCATTCATAAATTGATTAAGAATACACAGACTGTTAGTCTTTATACACGGTCAACAACAAACTTATGACACTATGACTAGTCAACAATATTATTAAATTATTTCCACAAAAAAAAAAACAAATAAACAATATTATTAAATTATTACTTTCTCCATTTCAAAATACTTACATAAATTATATTTTTGCGCAATTTAATGTATTTGTCGGATCGTTTATATCTAGAATTATACATAACTAAAAATTACACTTCATATAAAAAGTTGATATGATGAAAATATGCAAAATAAGATTTCATATGACTATATCTTTTTCTCATATAGTAACCAAAATATATAAGTAACCATAAAATGATGAATAATGTAAAATTAATTTGGTGCGAGTAATATGAAACCAAAAAAAATAATACTCCCTCCTATTCACCTTAAGTGTCTCATTTCATTATTGGGTCAAGTCACCCTAAATGTCTCATTTCTATTTTGGGTATGTTAACTTTACCAATTTATCCCTACTAAACTTAACTTTTTTACACCTTTATACCTACTAACCCCACTTTACACCTATAAAAATTCAAAAACTTTACATTTTTCTCTTACGCAAGTGGTTCATTTGACTCTCCTTAAAATCCGTAAAAAGTCAAATGGAACTCCTATAGTAAATAGGAGGGAGTATATATCTATAAAAACTACTAATGAAGAAACGAAATTGACATGTGTCAGACTCTCAGCGAAAATTTTCCCGCTCATTTTAACGTGCATAAGAAGATTTAGTATGCAATATTATTTCCAAAGTATTTAGATTGGTAAAACAAATTAACTTCTTGATATAGCAAAATGAAAAATGACTAAATTTGTAAACCAAAATTATTTTCCAATATTATTTCTAAAATGAAAGAAAATAATATCTTGATATAACGAAATTATTTTTCAAGATTATTTACTAACCGCAGAATAATTATATCTTCATATTGCACCTGTCATGCAAATTCATGTCATTGCTACTTATTTACTTCATATATCTATTTACTTAAAAATTAGTTCTATTTAATAAATGGGTAATTTCACTTAATTTTTCAAAATTAATTTTATGAACGGTAATATTTTTTCAAGATCTTTAGAATGAGATCAAATTATAATATTTTTGCCTCTTTATAAAAAAATTTAAAATTTTTTTAAAAAATCATTCAATTATTCAAAAATAATACTGTTTTATTAAAAAAATTATATTAATTCATTAAAATCTTTAAAGTAAATTTTTTATAAAAATATAGTTACGAAAAAAATAAATATAAGTTCTCACTTGACTATGTTTGGGATAAAGAGGTTGAAGAGTGAGAATAAAGTGACATAGTTTAGGAACTGAGATGAAGACACAAGAATAGAGTGACATTGTCTCAGAACAAGGATAAGGAGACAAGAATAAAGTAACACATATATTTCTTAAAAATTTTAACAAATAACCTATTTTATAATCTTTAGAGTATATATAATCTTTAAAATAAATATTATTCAAATATAAAATTAATTCAAAAACTTATTTTTCAATCTTCGTGCGTAGCACGGGTATCTATCTAGTATAGACTATAGTAATGTAGTTCCTTAATTGAAAAGCATTGAAGAGCTAGGGCGATCTTTGGTGTGGTTGACACGTTAATATCAAAATATTACTGTAAAGTTTATATAGTCCATCACATTCTGATTCACTATCTACACTACCCTAGCTATATTGCACTTTATTGTCAAGCATTTGTCCACTTGTTTATTTTGTTTTCTTTTCTTAAACAAAATTTCCATATGTCATTTTGAGATATTTTATTTGTTATTTTTATAGAGAATTTTTTTGTTTCTGTGGTATGTCATAAATTTGAGACAAAAATAATCTTATTTATATTCACTTTAATATTTTAAATTGCTTATGTACTTCGCATATCCTCCACTAACTTCAATTTAACATTTTAATATTTCTTATGGTCCCCACATATTCCCCACTAAAGCACTAACTTTATAATCTAATTTTTTATTAGTTGTTGTCCCAATTTCCACTAATTTTCGTTTAATATATTTTTATTAAAAAATATTAAATAAAAGAAAATCCCTCATTCGGACTCTGCCTTGTGCGGGTTACCGAGAAGGTTTTTTACCTTTTTTTTTGATATTTTTTTAATGTTTATGATTCCTACTTTTCTCCCATCAAATTTATCATTCAATTAAATAATTTATCCTTTGAGAACTGATCATTATGGAACGGAGGGAGTATATTGACAAGAGAATTCATAATCTCCAGCATAATTAATCAAATCTAAACAATTAATACTTGTCATCCTTCTATTTGTTATTGTACTGTTAGCCTCCTTTCCAAAAGCAAGCATCCAAAGTACTAATTTCCAAAACATCCCAAAAATAGGCCCCTACCTTTTTCTGCTTGTAACCCTTAAAAATAAGGGTAACTCTCCCTAATCAAACGCTCCTCAATCTCTTTAAATATTTTCATTGAAAGTACTTCTACTTCATTACTCGGTCGTATTCTGCTGTCCATATATTCTTGTTCTGCCGCTGCTGGTACTCCCCGAGAGGCAAGTTTCTTCTTTAATTCTGGTATTTTATGTACTATTGTTTTTTACTAGTTAGGTTCATGACGGTCGATTAGCAAAGACATGACGACTTATTAGATATAAGTTACATTTTTTGCTATATGATGAAGTTATTAGGGCTTTTTAAGCAAAATAATTTAAATATCAACATTGCAAAACAAAAAAATTATGTTACTTTTATATCTTAAATTTTTTAATTCATTCTTATCTTTTTGCTTTGAGGTCTAGTTAAATTGTCGTTAATTATATATCATAAATTATTATTGTTTTAGGGCCACAATAATTATGTAGAGAATACTTCTATGTATTAAATTAATTATTTAAAATGTACTCCCTCCGAACCAATTTAGATATCCTATTTCCTTATTTGGCAAAATCATACCAATTGTCTCATTTCCTTTTTTGTCTATCCATTTTTTACCTAAATACCTCCACTTTTCCAATTCCCAATACCCAACTACCACCTTTACAATTAATTTAATCAATTAAAATACCCAACAACCACCTTTTTAATGGACCCCACTCAACCCTTAAAATCCGTAAAATCCTAAATGGGACATCTAAACTAATTCGGAGGGAGTATTACTTAATTCTATCAGTATTGAGAACGATATGAAGTAAATGATAATATGTTTTCTAGAGTATACCTCTTCCTTTGTGTCTTTGTACTATATTTACCATTTAACATCTAAAATATTTTATTTCGATCTACATATACAAATTAAAAAGATATAGAAATAAAACTATGTTATATATTCGATCAGTATCTTTTAAATTTATCCGGATTAAAAAAACTACATTTACACATTCGATTCTCTAATTTGTTTTCATTTTATCTATCATTAATTTATTCAACATTTCATATATACTAAACATTATTATATAATGTGTTATTGTTACCAGATCAATACTGAAGCGGTCATGTAAACCGAAAACGACTGTGGGTAACATATATATGAAGCTTATATATTCTCTATCATTTATCATTACAAATGTTTTCCGTATCTTCATTATTCTCTACATACGCCTCATTAATCACATTAATTACATTAATCCAACAATTCTACCATCAATTAATACCAACCCAAATACGTGAATACATAACCCACAAAATCCACCAATATTTCACCCAATCACTCACATCCTCCCCCACTAAATTTACTCTCGTCGTCGAACAATTAGATGATTCTGATTACCATTGTTTAAACCAAGTATTCTACGCTTGTGAAGCGTATCTTTCTACGAAACTCAAATCTTGTTCGACTCGTCTTAAAGTCACCAGACAAACAAAAAAAGATAACTTGTTATACAAGCTATCTCAAGGGGAAAAATACTATGAGGTTTATGAGGGTGTACATCTTGAATGGAACTTTATTTGTAATGGCAATTCGTCTCAAAATGAAGTCGATCATTCTAAACCTTTTAAAACTCGGTTTTCAAATAAATGTTTTTTCGAACTTATATTCGATCAAAAACACAAAAATAAAATATTTGATTCTTATTTACCTTATATTCTTAATTTCTATGATGAAATAATAGAAAAGAAAAAGGAATTAAATCTATATACCTTAGATTGTGGGGGTGGAAAACACCCAAGAGGGTGGAAATCAGTTAAATTTGAACACCCATTTACATTTGAAGCACTAGCAATGGATCCTGATTTAAAAAATTCAATAATTAATGATTTAAATAAATTTACAAAAAGAAAAGAATTTTATAAAAAAATAGGAAGAGCATGGAAAAGAGGGTATTTATTGTATGGCCCACCAGGAACAGGAAAATCAAGTTTAATTGCAGCAATGGCTAATTATCTTAAATTTGATATTTATGATCTTCAACTATCTTCAGTAGATAATGATTCTACATTAAGAAGATTATTACTTTCTACTACAAATAAATCTATACTTGCTATTGAAGATATTGATTGTAGTTTGGGATCCATGGATCGGCAAGTTAGTAGTAATCTTGATATGTTTGGAAATCATCATGAGCTTCACATGGATTCAAAGGTTAGTATACTTTAATTTTTTATTAAAAGGTTAATTTAATTATTTTAATGATTGATTAATTCTAATTTTAGATTGTATTTTTGGTGTTGTCTTTGTCGGTTGCTATATTAAGTAGCTAGTCATCGAGTGTAAGATACTAGTGTTTGATTATGAGATTTGCATGTTTTTCCATGTACAGAGGGGTCTTTGAGGGTGTGCGAGGTCATCGACCGCGTAGGGTCCCTCTTTCTCCAATATATCAAAAAAGTTAATAAAAAACAAATATGTTAAATTTATTAATAAATTAAAAATATTTATTATAATTAAGACGCAAAATATAAATTTTGCACAGGGCCCTCAAATTGTTCAAGACGGCTCTGCCCATGTGGTTCACTATTTGACTTACTTATATATATATGAGCCTTAAGTGGTGAATTGGAGGGAGTATATATATATATTCACAATTGAGTTAAAAACATATAATTGTAAAAATAACTATGTTACACAAAAAAGTAACTATAACAAAATTTTTAGAATTAATGTTCCTATTCACTTGTTGAGACGATATTTTCACCCTTAACAGCTCAAATGATTGTAAAAATTATAAAAAGTTGTAGTCTTTTTTGAGCCGGGGGACTCCTTTTTTGTCGCACTATTTTTCATGGGTATGAGTTGCCGCCGTCCTTCCCTCTCCAGATCCTATCGATAGTTTTCTATGAGAGCGGATATACTGAGTAGGATGATGATGATATATTCTAAGTAAAATAATATCCGATTCTTTATAGCTTTTTAATTTGGACACATGTGAGTTTGACATTAATGTGGTGATGAACTTTCACGTCTATTAAGTGCTAAAGCTACGTAGACAATAGTGGGTTCCAATTGATTATTGATCCCACTCACTTCATTCATGTTAAATTAGTTGTCAATGGATTTATGGGGCCTTATGAATTAGTACTTCTGTTTGATGAAGTTACTTTTTTTTTTTATTTTTTTATTTTTTGAAGATGATGAATTTATTTTGTTAAATTAAGAGTTATTTCAAATAATGAAAGTACGTCCAACACGTTACACGTGGTCCATATTTTTGAAAGTTGGAATGCCTGGAAATAAACTGTGGTGTAGGGAATAGGGATCGTCAACTTGTTCTTATCATGTAGCATAAAATTTATACTCCCTCAGTCTATTTGATTTGCATCAGAGAGAAAGAGGATAGTTTTTAAGAATGCGGTAATAAATGAAAAAAGAGAATAAATTATGTGGATGACATTAATAGTGATCGAGTCAAACATTTTATGAATGAGATTAAAAGAAAGTGATAGGGCATCACCTCAAAATAGAAATGATGCAAATTAAATGGGACGGAACAAAATAAAAAATGTTGCAAATTAAATGGAACGGAAGGAGTACTACTTTCACTCCATGAAAAATATTCCATTTATTGTTTCATGCGATTTAAGTTATTTATTTAATACTTAATATTACATAACAAAATATTATAAAAAGTGAATATTAATAATCTTTGAATTGGGATAAATTAAACAAAATCTCACTTAATTGTTATTTTAGTTTATATATTAAGATTAAAATAAAAATTAAGGGCAAGAAGTTAATAGTGTCAAAAAGTAAATTGGAATACTTGGAGGGAGTATTTAGATACCAATTGACGGGGTATATATTAGTTTAGTTGGTCTTGTATGGACCGTTTGACCCCGAGACGGGGTATTATGATTAGTTAATTATTTTTCTAATTGTTTACACTAAAATTATTTGAGATTACATTAATAATAATTTAAAAGATGAATAAAGTATTATTTTATTAATTAATGGAAAATTTTTGGGTTGTAAGCAGTAAAAATATTAAAATAATATGAGAAAATCATAAACATCATTAAAAATGTTGAATTAGGATGACTAAGGTTATTATGTTAAAGAAAACATATTATATGTAATAATAGGGTAAAAAAAATTTATCAAACTGAACTTTAAGCATCGTAATCATCTGATTTAATGAATTTAATCTTAATTTATTCAAGAAACTTTTACTTGTCAGTGACATGAATATCAAATCAGTCACTAATGTGACTTTTATAAACTCGTCTATTTTTAAATCGAACCCAAATCAAAATCAGATTTAGAAAAATCACACACGTACATATCCTAAGATTAGAGACAAGTTCAAAAGAATGTTGAACACGTAGCTTAAGACTACTCGTCTACTCTAGTAATAAGAATCAACTTTATTCTAATAGGAGTAATAATATTATTGAACAATAGAGTAGTATCCTTCACGCAATACATACATGAGGTTATCAATCATTCTTATCAACTTAATTCTTATAATAGAATATTGACCATAACAATAGCATTAATTTTAGCAAGTTCCACGAATAGAAATAATTTGCACTATTAATCGTGTACAACTTTATTATCTATTTCTGTGATTGAGATGCATTATTGGTAACATATATGATTTGTCCGCATTTTTTAGGAAAAGAAAAACCTTCATTTGAACCTTGCCTTATGCGAAATACTACGAGCGTTCTTTACCTTTACTCTTTTTGTTTCTCGATGAAATAAAGTTTATATTTTCAAAATTTATATTGTGAGATAATTTAACATTTTAACTTATAACGAAACGCATTTTAAAATAAAACCCCATTATTTAATATTATAAGAAAAGTTAAAACACCCTTATTTAGCGTTCAAATGGCAAGACCACGTGTCTTCGCCTTTTTTGCTTTTATTGTAGTGTCTATATATCTTCTCTAGCAGTATTGGTGATATGAGTTTTATCATTAATCGAGTTATGTTTTTTATTTATTATTTAAAAGCAGACCATTTTGATTGTACATTATAGGTAATGAATAATAATTTTTTAATATATATTTATTCTACGAAAGTGAAAAGTTAAATTTTTGCTTAAGACCCTAAAAACATGTACACGTTTGCCTAATTTCTCCTACTCAAAATAGACTATACATCAAAGTTTTTGTTTTATTTTGTCATGTGGTTTGAACAAACCAAAAATTAAATTTAAACTTTATCACTAACCCATGAATACAGATGTCACTATCCGGTTTGCTGAACTTCATAGACGGATTATGGTCAAGTTGTGGGGACGAAAGAATATTCATTTTCACAACAAACCATAAAGAAAAGCTCGATCCAGCATTATTAAGACCGGGTCGAATGGATATGCACATACACATGTCATACCTAACCATGCCTTCATTCAAGATCCTAGCATTTAATTACCTCAACATTTTAGACGATCATCATCTTTTTAAAGAGATTGAACAACTTATTGAATCGGTTCAAGTTACCCCGGCTCAAGTTGCGGAAGAACTTATAAGAAGTGATGATCCCGAAATCGCTCTTTCGAGTGTCGTTCAAATGCTTAAGAAACATGAACTAAGTTTACCACAATCAAATATAATTAATTTTCCGAAATGGAATTATAGGAATGTTGAAAATGGTCTACAAAATTTTACTAATGGAGTCGATATCGATGATTTATCAGATGATGATTTTTCTAGCGATTGATAATTATGTATGGGTTGAGTTATATTCTTGAATAATTTATCGTTTATGAGATGTAATTTAATTATTGTATCAAGACTTTGATTTATGATAGGATAATAATAATAATAATCATAGTTTCTATTCAATTGACTTTGATATATTGTTTTTTTATTATTAGTTAAGACTTAAGACCTATTGTCAAAAACTTAAACAAAGAGCATATATTTCCAATTTTTCATAGTCAGGGTGCGGGAGTAAAGATCTTGAAAGCCTTATTTATTTTTGCGATGTCTTTTAAAATGGGGCCCTTCAATATATATATATATATATATATATATATATATATATATATATATATATATATATATATATATATATATATATATATATATATATATATATATATATATATATATATATATATATATATATATATATATATATATATATATATATATATATATATATATATATATATATATATATATATATTAAAAGATAAACGTTTTTTCACTTTTAGAAAAAATAGTTCAAGATAAAATATATTTTAACATTATATTACTGGAAATATAAAAGAGGTTTACAAACAAAACACTTCAAAAATGTTGATCAAAACAAGTCGAAACGACACCATTTAATATTTGAGGCCCATTATGTCTGAGGGCCCTAGACGGCTACCTCAGATTGCCAAAGAACCGCCCATGCTCATAATATATATGAGATGAGCTAATGCCCAATGTATGAGGTGTGTCTTTCGGTGAGGTGAGCCCATCATACAATAATTTGTGTAGCTAATTAATCAAAATAGTAGATTGAAGTTTTTAGAGTTAAAATATAATAGTTGGGTTTGTATTTCTCTAACATACAAAATCTTGGGTGAGATCGTCTTCTTCATGAGACAGGCTTTATTGAATCGGCTTAATTTCAGTTTATTTTACAAATTTTAAGATTTATAAGGTCAATATCATGATTTAAAGATCAATTTCAAGACTTATATTATTAGACCAATTTTAAGGTTTTGAAATTAATATTTTGAGTCATTATATTTGACTATTTTAACATTTAAAAGGCCAATTCTAATATTTAAAAGACCTATTTTAAGACGTACAAGACCAATTCTAATATTTAAACATTGAGATTTTAGATATATACTTTGATCAATTTTGGATATATCTTCACTAAAAAAACAAGTTTTAATGACACAATATTTTTTTACACTTTATCAAAATGTTACTATTTTGAGAGTATTAAGTGACACTTATATATGTTACTACAATTTAATTGAAGACACTTAAAAATGTAATATCATTAAATGGTAAAACTAAAATTTAACACAATTACAATTATTATTAAAAAAAAATAAATTTCCTTAAAAATTATATTTTCATAAATTTTAAACAACCTGTAAAAACAAAAGTTAATGTGACTTTTCACATTCCACTTTACGCGCACGTCGGTTTTTAATTTAAATTAACATAAATTATATTTGGTCTAGGTTTTCGAGAATCGTCTTAACAAAAGACGGTCTCAAGTAAGAATTTGTGATTAGTAGGCACTACATTAGATTATTTATATTTACTTCCTCCATTCTATTATATTTGCTACATCTAATTTTTTATGTTACCCGATGTGTTATTTTAACTATTTATATATTGCAGTATGCATAACATAAAATTATAAAAACTTAATATCATGAAAATACGATATTAGACAATTCAAACAAGATCATACTTGACTATATTTTATCTTACGCTAGTCGCAATATATAAAATAAGCGTAAAAGATAAATAATGTCAATAATCGTAATGTAGCAAGTATTTCAAAACAGAAGAAGAAATATAAATGATCATGAGAGTACCTAATTGGATCTAATCAAAGCTAGACACACATCCATTAATTTGAATAAACTTCAATTCAAATTCTTTTTTTGTTGAATAACAATTCAAATTCATATTCAATCCTAACTTATTAAGTCTAAATAAAAAAAGGAAAAATTGTCGGGAATAACCCGTACTTTTAACGTTTGCCTGTGAATAATCCCTACTTTTCATTATTCATAAATAATCCGAACTTTGAAGTTAGTTTGTTCACAGCACCCCCTCCTCATTTTTGACCGGTTGTAGCAAGTTACCCCAACGAAATTACTTATTCCTTCCCCTTTATTATGAGCTGCTGGTTGATTTTTCAATTCATCATCTTCAAACTCTTACTTTCCTCCATTGTTAAACCCTAAGCTTAGAGAGAGAAAATTCAAACTTTCCATTCACTCTTTTTTTTTTTTTTTTTTTTTTATTTACAAAAATGAATTCTCATTGTTCTTCAACATATATATAGTAGAGGTTCTAATTTGAATAAGAGTGTGAAATGTGAGTATGAATTTGTTGCCAAATTGACAATGGCGAAAAAGGGTTACTTGTGGGAGTATTCATGAACCCTAGAAATGAATTGGGGTTTTTGCTTGTGGGAGTGTCAATTGGAAATTAAAGGAAGGAGAAGGTTGTATGGGGTTACTTGAAGGCAACCTAGAATAGCCGGTTTCGAAAAATTGAGGGTGCTGTGAACAAACTGACTTCAAAGTTCAGATTATTTATGAATAATCAAAAGTAGTGATTATTCACAGGCAATCATTAAAAATACGGGTTATTCCCGACAATTTTTTTTTTAAAAAAACCCTTCAATCATTAGAAACAAGAAAATGTACCGTTAGTTTGCCGCTAAACGAAGTTGGTTCCCGCGCTGTCGTTCTTCTCTGATTCTCACTTATTATCTGTAACTTTGTAAGGCTGTAACCATGGCGAAGGGAGAGGGGGAGCAAGGATTTCGTCATGATTTCTCACAATTTTCGGACATTTATACTCTTCCCTCTCCCAAGTTTTGCAAAGATTATTCAATTTTCTTTTTGCCAGAGGTATCTCTCTCTCCTCAATTTCCCTCTTATTGAAACCCTAAATCCCATGTTCTTAATATTGTTGTTCTCCCATCATGATTAGATTGTATGAAACCATTCGATTACGGTATTTCGTCTGATTACTTTGATTTTGGTTTAATCTAGATTGTCGGATTTATAAGGATGTGTAATAAATAATTCAGGATTAGTTCAATTCATGTTACGGATAAATATATGATGCATTAACTAATAATGGATTGTATCAATAATATTATCGAATTAATTGTTGTTTTTGAAAACCTTATTTATATTATTGGAATTTGTAGCAGCTTCTGAATCTACCAGAATTGCTTAACACCTCTGGATTTTCCTCCTCTTCTACTGTTCCTCCTGAATCATTCTCATTCTTAAAACCATGGCTGATGCTCCAACGAATGACAGAGGTATTTGTTTATTTATTTGAGTTGGGTTTTGGAGGTAGGTTTAACAAGGATTATATAACATTTGCTGAGGCGTAAACATTTACATTATCATAAACTTTTGGTTGAGTTGGTTATTTGACGAACATAATTAAGAGTTTTTTCTTTTAATTTTATTTCTGGTTTGATTAATTTCACGTAACTTTTAGCCATCTTTGTTCTTTTTGAATGTTATTCGTTTTATCAACAATTAGCTGGTAGCAATTTAAACTGTTTGATTTAGCAAATGAAGATTGACTTAATGGTTTGCAAGAAGAAGCTTGATTAAAATTTGTTATTTTAATTGGGCTGAATCATTTTTGAAGATTTTTTTTAATGCTTGGCACAAGTTGCAAATCTTGGCATGTAGTGGGAAGTTTGTGTTTGAGTCCCCCCACATTTGCAATGTTTCCCAACAAAAAACGTCATCCTCTCAAGATTATATGATTTAAGGATATATGCTTAACAACTTGTTTCAATTTAGGAAATTGGTGTTACAAGTTTGATATTGATAAATCCACACATCTACAAATTCATTTCGGACAATTGAACCTTCTCGAACTATTTCTTTTTAAGAACCAAAATGATATGTGCTAAGATAATAGATACAAAGAAGAACAAAAGACATTGTTCGCACAGTGGGTCTAAAGGGGAGGGACCTGGAGAGATATAAATTCTTTTGTTTGGGACTTTGGGTATCAATTTTAGAGTGAAAGGATTCAAAATGAAGGGATTTGAAGAGATTAATCCATGTTTTGAGTTAAACTTAGATTATACTTCTTTATGTGTTGAAGTACAATTGTATACTTGGTACATAGTGAGCACCAAGGTTGTTAGGATCGAGATTCTACGTAGGATCGTTGAGGGGGTAGGATCGAAATCGGTAGAATCGGATCGTAGGATCGTGTGATCCTACAAATATGCATTAATATGTTTTAGATAACTAATTTTCAATTGTATTTGTTTTTTTTTTTTTTTTTTTATGTTTTAAGGTTTAAATTAACACTTATTTGACTTCAAATATTAAGTTTTGTCAAAGATACCTTCAATAACCATTTTTAAAATGCGAATCAAGAAAAATTTGAATTTTAGTCATATTCATATAATTGTTTAGATATACACATATATATACATAAGTAAATTCTGGATTATATGAAATTTGTATACGATTGAAACTACCTTTGTAGGATCGGATCGTAAGATCGTAGGATTGTAGGATCGTAGAATCTTGTTATGATCCTACCACTCAAATCCTAGAGCTAAGTAGGATCGTACGATTCTACCAATTTAAGATCCTATCTACGATTCGGATCAGCCACCTAATTTTGGATCGTAAGATCGTAGAATCGTTGATCAGGATCGAGATTCTGAGAGTCTTACCCAAGAAAGTCCCTAATTCTTAAGTCAGCATTCAAAAGGCATATAAAAGATTGTAGAGAGAAAAGTGAGTTAGGAATCTATAATGACTATTCAAAACTTCTCTTTTGGCTTACCCTAATTTGGAAATATCGAGGGTATTTATAGTGTTTGAATGATGTTAGCAGATGACGTCGTTGGGACAAAATACTAATTTGGGTTTTTTTGAGTGGGTTTGGCCCAAGTGCATGGAGATGGTGTTGCTTAGATGTTTAGAGCTTTGGATTGCTAATTGATAGTAGCCCAATCAATTGGGGTCCCTAGTGTCACGTGTCGTCTTTTTATGCCCTCAAGCATTGAGCATGATGGTCCGAAAGATTCTCGAAAAGACTAAAATGCTTCGGAAATATCTAGATATCAAGAATGCTCTAGAGGAGACTAGGACATTCTGGAAACTTATAGTTTGTCTAGAATCTTCTACTAGAGTCTATATTCAAAAGTTAGTATTCAAAAGGCAGATAAAAGATTGTAGAGGGAAAAGTGCATGGAGATGGTATTGTTTGTATGTTTAGAGCTTTGGATTGCTAATTGATTGTAGCCCAATCAATTGGGGTCCCTAGTGTAATGGATCACCTTTTTATACCCTCCAGCATTGAGCATGATGGTCCCAAATATTCTCAAAGGACTAAAATGGTTCGGAATTATATCTAGATGTATCAAGAACGTTCTAGAGGAGACTTAAACATTCTGGAGACTTACAGTTTTTCTCAAATGTTCTAATTGAGTCTTAAACACTCTAAAAGTATCATGTAAATACTAGTTGGTGTATTTTCTCATTCTGGAGCCATGCTCTTTGATCAAGGGAAAATCTGAGTAAATTTCCTACAAGGAATACATTTTGGTGCATAATGAACCTGCTGTGTTGGAAGGATTGGCCAACAAAGACAAGGAGAGAGTAGCCATGACCGAGGGTGAAGAGGAAGCAGTTCAAGGAGATAGCTCTTGCTGACCTCAAAGATAGAGTGGAAGAAATGGAGGAACAACTCGAAAATTTAGGAAATGTTGAGTCCCGCTGGATCTAATAGAAATAAGGGTAGAGACCCTTGAGGATCCCTCCATTTTCTACCTAACATGAGGGTTTCAAGGCAATATGAATGACATAGTCAAGAAACTTAGGTCGGAGATGGAAGCCATAATGGATTCGTTTGAGGGCAAGCTAAAGGCAATCCATGAGGCAATATATGCTCCCAAATGTGATATTGCCCTATGTAAATCGGCCCTGGTTGGAGTGCCATGGTCCTAGAGGGACCAAAGGTAAACGTCCTAGGGCCAAGTAAGTTCAAAGGGAAAAGGGTTGTCAAGGAGATATACAATTTTCTTTAGAGCATTTTGAAATAATTCGACGCACTTTGTTTGGATAATGATGCATCCGAAATAAGGACTGCCATCATGTATCTTACGAAGGATGCTATGTTATGGTGGTGAATAAGGGAGAAAAAGACCATCACCAAAACATGGGAAGAATTTTAAGTCGGTTTAAAGAAGCAAATCTACCCAAAGAATGCCAAGGAGACAACTATGAAGAGGTTGCATGGACACAAACACACCAGGAGTCTCCGGAAGTACATCTGTCAATTTTCCTCGCTCATGTTGTAAGTAAATGACTTAACATAAGATGGAAATCTGATATATTTCAAGGATAGTCTCAAATGGTGGGCCTAACATAATTTACAAGTCTTGTAAAAACATTCTCATAAGTAATCAAAGCAATCTTCTTACATAAAAAACAAGCCTTGTTTGTTTGTTTTGTTAATAACCAAATCTATCCAAAGATGAAAGATCTGAAAGGAAAATGATATATTCTTACATACTTTTTAACCCACATTACTTGAGTTACACTTAATGTCTAGCAAGCAAACTTGGGAAGGCTTAGTTTATCTTACAACGGGAGTGTGAGCAAGCGGCCCGCGTGTTAAGACTAGGAAAAGAGTCCACACGTGAAACTATACTCCAAAATAAGTCCCTTGTTTGTTTTGTTAATAACCAAATCTATCCAAAGATGAAATTTCTGAAAGGAAAATGATATTTTCTTTGCTCTTGCTTGTTAGACTTCTCCTATTATTCTCTCCTCTTTCATTCTCTTCCCTTCATTCCCCGTCGTATCCATCCCGTCCCTCCTAAATCTTTAGTCTAACATGGTGTTAAACTTTAAAGTAATGATTGTCATTTTGCAAAGATGAGGTTTTGCCTAAGTTTGTGAAATTCAATTTTCTTATTATTAGTTAAGCATCTATAGAGAAACTGGAGCAAAGTATCTAATCAAATATATGATGGAGTTGTTTTAAAATTTGTTTATTACTTCAAGTTTTTTGTTGGTGATTTTGCCAATGATTTCGTGCGATTAATTTTATTTAGTATACGATGCATCGTGTTGGGACAAACAAATTTGCATTGTTTACTTTAAGATTGTAAATTGGTGGCAATAGAACTCAACAAAGTGAATATTATGGTTGAATAAATTCTCTATAATGTTTTATTTATGTTTCATGACATGAAGCTGCTGAAATGAACGGCTTAGATGATGAGAAGAAGAATGCCGCTGTGGGCTCTTTCAAAAAGAAGGCAATGAGTGCTTCTAACAAGTTCAAGAGCTCATTTTCAAGGAGGAGGAGGAGCAGTAAGGTCATGTCTGTCGATTTTATTGATTTTCATGATGCTGAGGAGGCCCAGGCTGTCGAATCTCTCCGTCAGACTCTTATGTCAGAAGATCTTTTGCCTTCAAAGTTTGATGATTATCATATGATTCTCAGGTTTTAATATTTCTCCTCTTCGATAACCATATTTTCCAGTACGTACTTGGTTTCTTTATTCACCTGTCATACAACTTAGGCAGTCTCCAACTGTCACTTTGAAACCTGTTCCTCAGTTTGATGAGCATGAACTGAAGAAGGCGCTGCACCTTGAAATTGTGACTTCATACATTGTTTGTAACCTTAATTTTCTTGCCCTTCATTTAGCAATAAGTACCAACTTTGTTGTGTCATTTTTTGGACTAAACTATTTATTACATAAAGTCTGATCATTACATGTTGAGCCTTCTTCCCTAGCAGCCACAAGGGACAAGGGTGTGTTTAGCCCTGTTTTCTAGTTTTGAACACGAATCTTAGTATGAATCTATATATACAACAAGCTTTAACTAAATGCCATTCGTTCTTAGCGTGGTCTTAAATTGTTTACAGATTTCTAAGGGCAAGGAAATTTGATCTTGAGAAGACAAAACAAATGTGGAGTGACATGCTACAGTGGAGGAAGGAATTTGGTGCGGACACTATCATGGAGGTGAAAATGTATTCTACTTAAGTCGTAACTTGGTGATGATAAAATCTTTTTCTTTTAAAACATTCATAACAACTAAATATTTAAGTGTCAGTTCTTGTTCTCCTGCTGTAGGATTTTGAGTTCAATGAGCTCAATGAAGTCATGGAGCATTACCCTCAAGGACATCATGGAGTAGATAAGGACGGTCAACCTGTTTACATAGAGCTTCTTGGCAAAGTTGATGCTACCAAGCTGATGCAAGCCACTACCATTGACAGATACATTAAGTATCATGTTATGGAATTTGAGAGGACTTTTGCTGTCAAGTTTACATCTTGCTCAATAGCTTCCAAGAAACACATAGATCAAAGTACAACCATATTGGATGTTTCTGGAGTGGTATGTAACTATTTTCTGCGAGGGAAAGTAATCTTTCATTATGATTTGCTGTGAAATTGTTTTAATCTGCAATATTACTTTCTGTTTCTAAAATTCAGTTTCATACGTGCACACGGTAAAACACTAAAGAATCTGCAAACATCCAAGTGTAACCTTTCATAATAACTTCAGTTCAGTAATAAAACTGGACCTTTGTCATAGGGACTGAAGCAATTCAACAAAGCTGCTAGAGACCTAATTGGCCGTCTTCAAAAAATCGACGGTGACAACTATCCTGAGGTACAGACAATACATCATGCCATTTAGTCGTTTTCATTGCCTTAAACTATTTTAGTATCAACTCTTGACAAATATTCATTTGGATTTTGAATGCTATGAGAAAAATTTTCGATCTTTCGCAGACTCTAAATCGCATGTTCATCATTAATGCTGGTTCCGGATTTAGACTTCTGTGGAATACTGTCAAGAGTTTTCTTGACCCAAAGACCACTGCAAAGATAACAGTTCTTGGCAACAAATACCAGAGCAAGTTACTTGAAATAATAGATCCAAGGCAAGTCTTGGATTCATATTTATGATGTTTTAATTAATAATTACCTTAAGGCAATGCCTTTTTGCCCCTTCTAACACGGTTCTTTAATGGCACTCTGATACTTTTATATGGTTATCATCCAGTGAACTGCCTGATTTTTTTGGAGGCACCTGCACTTGTGCAGACAATGGAGGTTGTATGCGTTCGGACAAGGGGCCATGGAAAGACCCAGAAATTTTACAGGTCAACTTTTGGTTTTCCTTTTTTTTCTGTTGCCCAATCATTTGTCGATGCTGTTACTACAACTATGGCTTTAATGTTTGTTTACCTGGAAAAGAAATCTCTCCTCGGCCCTTGTTTAACCAATTTACGCTTAATAAGGAATTTAATATGATTACATATCTCAAGGAAATATTGTGAATGTTGGGTACATAGGGAGTGTATTGGGGAGAATGAATGGAGATAGCGAGTCTAATTAGGGAGTAGGGGAGATTTATAAATCGAAGTGATGCATAAGTATTGTTCCTCACATATAGTGACCGACAGACAGAAATTAGAGAGTTCCTCTTTGTTTAGTAGTGAATTCAACTTGGGTAACCTTAATCTAATCTTACCGACTCCTTATTTTTCCTGCATTTTTTCATTTTAAGGTGTATAGTTTGCTTTTTAAGGTTTAAAGAACAAATTTCATTGAATTTTTATTCTTTGACATGAGTTTAGTCATATACAGTGCTCAAAAACTTTGTTGTTTATGGTGTAAGAACCAAGCGCGTTGCTCTTTGATTCTTTGACATGTCTGAACATCTGCTTTTAAGGTGTATAGAACAAGTGCATTGTAGTATTTTGATTTTTTGACATGAATCCAGTTCATAAACAGCGCTATACTTAATCCTTTTTATCTACAGAAGATTCAGAATTTTGGAGCAATATGTAAGCAAATTGGAAACAACCACAAGTGTGAGGAGAAGACAATAATAGTTGATGATTTGTCCAACAAGGTCTGACAATTTTCTCCTCAAGTTTCATTCTGATATTCCCTGCTCTTCTGCCACCACAGATTTCTATTAGTCTAGCAATGAGGAATAACAATATTATTTGTTGATACTGTATCCGTGGTACAGGATGATGAAGAAGCCCCAAAACCTAATGTTGATCGTCATCAACTCCCTCCCATTATTGAAGAAGTATAAACATGGTTTTTACTGGCACTCTGTGTTTCTTTTATTTAATAAACTTATTGTTTATTGATCTATCCTGTTTGGCGTTTGCAATGCCTGCCAGGAGTCTAGTAAAGCAGTGAGCCCTAACAGCTTAGTTCCCGTGGCTGCTAAACCTGTAATAGATAATAATGCTTGGCATAAGATGAGTAATAATGACAAATATGCTCTTGTTAAAGGTACTAGCTCTAATCTCCCTAGATTTAATGTAGTTTTTTCTGCTTCAACACAAATTGGAGGTTTCTTAGAATCAAATGTTCACAGTACACTATTGGAAAGAAACTGAAGAACTGTAAGATAATGAATGTTTCCCTGAGAGAACGGACAACTAGTTATTACAAATGTACGTACGTACTACATAGAAAGAAAGTGGTTTTACTTCATATCCGGTTGTAAACACATCTACTTTTCCACTATCCCGATATCCCCAAAGATAAACTCTTCTGGAATTGGGATAGTGGGATCGTGTTTATAGAGCTCTATCCTTACGTTGCAAAGAGATTTATTGATTAGCTTCGTAATCCATGGTAACCCCAACGTATTCTTCATTGTGAAAGCGATAATTGAGATTGTACTATTGAAAGAATTTAGACCAATAGTCGTTTTTCACTAGTATTGTACATCTATCATCTATGCGCTTTTTTGACATTAAGTCTAGAATTATGTAGTAGGCTTCCTCTTATTTGTTCTAAATTTTAGTGTCGAAAGCTTTGTACTTTTTGGCGGAAGAACCCTTGATTTGGTTGTGAAATGAACTTTAGTCCTCTTTTTCATATTACTATTCTATGAAAGGAACAAAGCCTAAATGTCATTTCTGCATTTGCAGCAGCTGATTGCTACAGCTTGAACAATGGTTTCAAGCCACCAGATGGAATTAGCAATCAGATAGTGGCTGGTTTGATGGCCTTTATTATGGGCATAGTCACAATGGTGAGATTGACTCGCAACATGCCCAAGAAGATGACGGATGTTAATCTTTATGCCACCCACATGTATTGTTATGACTCGATTGCTAAAAATCAAGGCTGTGAGTTAACTATTCCAAGTATCTCCAACGATGAATTCATGACAGTTATGAAACGCATGGCAGCCATGGAAGAGAAACTTCTGGCAATGGCTGTGAAACCTGATGCTATCACCGAGAAAGAGGAGATGCTCCAGATTGCTTCCAATCGTGTCGATGCCCTTGAACAGGAGCTTACATCAACTAAGAAGGTATTTCAGTTCTATAATTACTATGAATCATGAGTGTCTTGGCTCATTACCAGAATGTGATGCACCTTCCTTTTTATGTTCTCCATTCAAGGCTCTGGAAGACGCCCTCGCAAAGCAAGAGGAGCTCTTAGCTTTCATGGAGAAGAAAAAGAAGAAGAAGAAGATGTTCGGCTGGTAGAAGAAGCTCGCTCTTTTTTTCTTTCTTATGCATTGCGCTCACGCTGTACCCAAAAATCTGTCCCAATATGCAAGAGCTTTTTGGGGGAAATTCAAGACGAACATTTGGGAGCAAAGATAGTATCTCCAGAAAACGAAAAGCGAAAAGCGTTGTAGGTGACTTCTTAAGAAATTTGTTGTAAAAACTAAGTTTGCCCCATATAATAGGAATTTTAGACTATCTGTTTGATTGTGATTAGGATTGCAGTCACAGAGGGTTTATGTCCAATGTCCATAATTGACTATTAGCTGATTTCCTTAGTTGTTTGAGATAATAAAGTGATAAATCAGAAATTTTGGGGTTTGGTTCGTTAGAAGATAAAGTTAAGGAATTATTTGACGAAGGGATAATAAATGTATTTGGTACGGCATAGGAATATTTTTTTTTTTTTTTTTTTTTTTGAGATTTATAGAAGTTCATAAATAATATATTGCCAATGAAAAATTAATACAAAAAGTTACAACAAATTAGCTAACATTAATAAAAAAAATTCAAAAAATAAGATATTATATACTTGCCTTTGAATTTGCTGTAAAATGAAAACATAAAAAAAAAATGAAGATGTAATATTGCAAATTCACATGAATGGAGGGACTAAACCTTAAAAGAGGAAATTAAACTATAATGAATAGGTCTTATGGGAAAAGGTTTCCATAAAAAGTTTCTATATCTAGGGATGGCAAAATGGGTTGCAAATACAATATGTCCTCCCTTATTTGTTACACCTTAAATTTTCACACCCACAGCATATCTACCACTCATGAAGGATAAAATTTTTATACCCACGTATGTCCACCTAGATATATGCAATTAAATACATCCTCTGGCCATCTAGTTATGTAAGTTACCTTTGTTATATGCGCCCCATACAATTGCAATTTCGCATGATTTGATTGTATATCTAATTTTATAAACTCTTGCAATGTAATAAGAAGATAAATGAATAATCTTAAAAAAACTTTTCAGTAGTTTTGATAAAAATATACAAAATTCATACAAAGTTGAATGTAGTATATTGTAGATGTGACGCAAACCGGTCATATTGATATAGATCACCGGTCATATTGATAAAGATCAGTAGGAGTGTGTATAGTGTGGTAATATTTCAAACCTACCACCTACCTATCACCAGTTCACCACCTATCTACCCACTACCCATCAAATTTATGTTCATATGCACCCCAGATGGAGCAAAAACAGTGCAAAAACCCAAATAATTTAGACGGTATCACGTATAACACTCTTGATGTAAACTCTTGTTTATTGGAAAATATTATTAGACCTGCCTCATCACCCCCTCAGACACATTATGCCAACCCAATTTCAACTCCCGCCCACACATATTCAACCCGCCGCAATCCGCCCATTCACCAAGTCCACTGTGGGGGTTAATGGTGAATACTTGTAGAGGTTGGCGACATAAGGTGAGCCAATGATTATAAAGGATGTCTAAACTAAAGTTTTGTAGAATTGGAGGGCTCCAAAAAAAACAAAATGGGTTAACAATTTTGAAATCAACACGATCTGATTTCTGTATACGTCGATTGTTTATTCTTTTGGGTTTCCAACAACACTTCAAGTCTCCCAAATAGCAAGTACACCTTCTCTAATTCCTACGCAGCCACACCCCTTTAACACGACTCTAATTATGACAACTGACAAGTTTTGATTGATACATTGACACAAATTTAACAAAAATTCAAAAATTCAAACACCAATACGTAAATTATCCACACAAACACAAGAAAATTCATTACCAAAACAATACTCCTCTACCAAACAAGATGGCTATTGGCAACAAGACTGAGAAACCCAGAGGCATTTACAAGAAAACAACCAAATCTCACAATGTATTGAAAAATGGTATTATTGACGTAATTTGTAAGTGTAAATTTCCAGGGAAGAAATACAATTTGAGTAACCACCACGGATATAAAAGCACCTAACCATGGCTACCAATGTCGATGAAACTTCTGTCATCAACACCAAGCAAGAAAAGCTTCACATGATACAGTTAGTGGGAAATGCGACTATACATGTAGCAAGTTATTAACTTATTACTATTATACATTCTAATAGTTATTGTTTCCATATAATTAGTTATTTACAGTTATTCACATTACTTGACGAGATTGACATACGAGTCGAGAGCACCCACAGGCCACAGACTGCATACAAACATGAGTAGAAGGTTTTTCTGCCAGCAGCAGGCTCAATGGATATGACCCTGCAAAGAACCATAGACGCTATTTATGTGAATAAGAACTGCAAATAATCCATATACTGCTATCAGTGATATCAGTGATATGCATGTTCTTGAGCATGGCTATGATAGTATGGTCAGAAGCCAGGGAGTGGGGGCCGTGGAGATTGAATGGGTTATGTTCTCACCTCATTTTGCAATATTCAGATTTGACAAGTTTGAAAAAATATATTCGGATAAGTTCAAGGCTAGCCAAGTAGAGGCATAATTTACAACAATAAGGTAAGGTCAAATAAGTTCAATTGATTTAAGCTCAAAAAAGTTCAGTAAAGTGAAATTCAGTTGAGAAAAACGCACCAAATGTGAGATGGAACTTGTCATGTCCACTTTTGTTGTTTGGACCTGAACTGTTTGAGTAAATCCTTCCATTGGGCTGCCATAACAAGCCAATGAAAAATGAACATTGCATATTTGAAACAACTATTGGTGATGTGCAAGGACCAAAACAACAAAAATATAAAAGGAAGTTGTGTATGATGATTACACCAGCACATTTACTACTTTTCTAGGGCATTAACGTAAGCCAATCCGAAGCAGTTTTTAGTCAAGCTTCGTGATTTAATTAAAGATACAAACCAACTTTCTGTGATCTCGTTTTCGGAGACGAAAAAGTGAATTTGGTTATCCATGAAAGGTAAAATGAAAACTTTAGGCATCAAGAATAGAATTGTACATGAAAGTTAAGGTCTTCCACATACCCTGTCAATATCAATGGGTTGGGGCAAGGTTCCATTAAGGTAAATACTAGTTTTGTAACAGATTTTAATTTTGGTGGAATGTCTCTTGACAAATTTAATGGACATGCTTATTCTCCTTCAACATTCTCATTTCCTTCACAAAATGCATTCCGATGCAGTAACTTATTAAAATGTGGTATTAGGTGGTAATTAAAAATTGTCAACAAAAAACATTTTCATGATCAAAGTTTCATTACCATGGAATGACATGATACATATCAAGAAATTTTACACTACAAATCAGGTCAATTACAACAATTAGTACCAATAACTAAATGGACCGTTAAGGTAACTTTTTAGCTTTTGACTTCTGGATAAGATGAAGTAAAGTAAACGGCTTTCCATGGGGATGAAAAGGTAAAACATTTCAGCCAAACTGAAATTAATGATTGGAGCATGAATTGCTCAAATTTGATAATTTGCAGCTAATCTTAATGAAAACAGCCACTAAAGTAAACATCTAATAGCCAAACAAGACCACTATGTCTTTCAACACGCCATGTCCTAGAGGATGAGATCTTGATCCATTTTCAGCAAAGAGAAAAGGGAACACATCAAAGATCACATTAAGTATCAGTAAAAGATAAGCTGCTACCTGCATCATGATAACGTTCCTCTATTGCAGCAATCAACATGTTACGTAGAAGAACAAATTCTTCACTCTCAGGACAGGGCTGTCCATCTGGTCTGCATTATAAATTAGTCGAAATCAGCAAAACAGGGCCTTTAACCAAAATCAACCTGTTTATTAGAACGATATAAATATCTGAAACACAAAAGATCCTCAGTGGTAAGGTGGACAAAAATTGACCTTGCTTATCTAGATCAGCCAGAAATTGATCATCCAGGATGTTTATTTGTCAAGCAAGCCAATATTTAGGGCCCTCTCAAAAGAAATGTGGAATCCCTCTTGGGTTGCCACTAATATGTGTCTTATTAGAAGCAAAAAAGAATAGTGAATGTCTTGATTGTTAATGCACCTCACCTCAAGTGGGCACATAAGAAGCTTTTAAGATAAAATGATACAAAGAATTCACCACTCAAAAAAGCTCTTCACGGTGGAGATCTCAATGGTCATGTGGAGGCACATCGTAGTAAGTTTCACAGGATGTACGAGAGCTTTGGATATGGAAGAAGAAATGACCAAGTAAAGGCCATTATGAATATTGCTCTTGTTCACTACAGCCAACACTTTGTTTAAGAAGCAATCAAGCAACAGAGTCACTTGGTAACTTAACAGGAAGCGAGCTAATGCCATTTAAATTGACTTCTCACCACACAACATACTCCTAACACATGAATAATAAGATCAAAATAATAAGTAAAATTATTTGCACTTAATCCTATCACTTTAGACTCCTTTTGGTGTTTAAATGGCATATATTAAGCATATTTAGCCACATTTATCTTACATTTCATCTTTATAATTTTTAGGCAATGAGCCATTTTGTTGGATTTTGAGGTAAAAATTGTAACGGTGTTGGTGGCATCATCATATTGAAGTGATAAGAGAGCGAAGGCAAAGAAAAAATGCCTGGGACAGCTCCTATTCGACGAAGAGGTGAAGAAAAGTGAAGGAGGTTGAATTTAGAAGCCTCCTGATGACTCGTAGCCATGGTCTGTCAAGCATGAAAAGTTGTCACAATATCGAAGACACGAGCATTTGGACGGTGACTCATGACGAGTCCTTGCACCTCTCAAACCTAACAGACTCACCTGAACCTGCTGAACTTTTGCATAAAATTTTTTCATCTTCCGGCATTTATTTCATTATTATTATTATTTCTTTTCTGTTTTAAATATATAGACTTAATGCTTTAGGGTTTTATTTAGCATTCTAGCGCTAAATTAGTATAAATTTTCCTCCATTTTAGTTTTAACCTAATATTATAGATAAAGCCTCCATTGTTATTATTCACTCAAAAGCTTAAATTTCCATAGTAATTCTTGATTATTCAAGCGTTCTCTAGTCTTTTTGAGTTTAATGATTGGTTTATGGAATTTATTAAATAAAGATCATTTTTGACATCTATTTGAGATAAATAATCTTTTCTTCATTGCTATTTATTTTCAGCTATTTTTTTGTTTATTTAATTTCAAGATTCGATTTGTAGTTATCATTACTGGTCATGGATTATAGATTAGTTAATTTGATGTTAATACAGTGCTACTCTACCATGTTTAGTGAGAAGATACTTTTTTTTTTGAGAACTAGTGAGAAGATACTTTGGAATATGGAAATAGATGAAAATTTCTTAATGAGGTGTTAGATTCTTATTGTTGGATTGATATAATAATGAAATGATAAAAGGTTGAATGCATGATTTAATAGTGTTGGTTAATAGTGTTGACCACGCTGAAAATCTAGTATTAGTTAAGACAAAGCTATATGTGCTTCATTCATAAATCGCTAATCTAGCTTTTATATTGTGTAACCAAAAGAGCTTCAGGAGCATGCAATTAATTAGGGAAGTCAATTGAATTGAACTCTTAGGGCTTAGTAGCAACTAATAATTATTATTAAATTAGCTGAAAGGGCATATATTGAGTTAATTTTATGATTGTCATACCTAGGGATGAGGTAACAATCGACTTAGACCAAGAGTAATTCCCCATCGGTTTAATACTGCAATTTTGTCAAACCTATCTAGTGTGCCCTCTTCAGCTATATATAAATTTAAATGAAATTAGTGATTTAGATATTCACTCAATCATCATGTAACTGATACAACCTTGAATTAGGAAAAAAAAACTACAATTGTGTCCCTTCTTTGTGGTTCGATCCCAACTCTTTCATAAGATACCAATAGGAGAGTCAAATTTGATGTTTGTAGTAGTCAAAAGAGTTGATGCAAAAGCATATTGGGAAACCAAGATCTTCCCCAACTCATTTAAATTAGGGTTAAATAGTGTGTGATTGAAAGGTTTTAGGAGAACCAATGGGATACAAACACAGTTAAAAGCACAAAATACATCATGGTAAAATGACAAAGTGAAGGCAAGAGTAAGAAAAAGAAATACAAGGTGGTTAGATGCAAAGAAAGCGCACTAGAACTTTAGTTAACCCATTAATTTGTGAGGCTTCTAATCAGTGAAAAGAAACGGTTAAGATATAACATCAAAGATCCTAAACACCTAACCTTATAAATCGAATAGGAAACTCTACAAAACAACCATCAAAAGTGGTTAGAATGCCGAGAATATAAAAGGGCGCATAACAAAAAAGTAAGAGGGGCTGGTACGCCTATGACAATGTGGATGTGTGGCATACTAGTTGAAATGAAAATTATGAATGAAGTTAGGTATGGTAGATATTGCTAATAAGCTAAAGGAGAATGCACTCCTTTAATTAGGGGCTTTCGTGGAAGGGCAAAACCCACCAAAAGATGTTATAGCTCGTAGGACATTTGGAAGTTGAACAAATTATAACTAAACAAGAGGTCGAAGGAGACCAAAGATGAGGAAGATGGAAAGAATAAATAAGGATACAAAAAAACAAGGCATACGAGACCATATAGAATTGGAGAGGAATGAACAAAAGAGCAATAATTAGAAAGATCTTTACTTTGGTTTTATTTTCATGTAGCCAACCCCATATGTTACGATCAAGGTATTGGCATTGACGTTGTATGGTAAAATGGTTCATTCAAACATGTGGACTTCTTATCATGCTAAGCTTCTAATGAGGTTTACAATCACGGGTCACTCATTAACAATCTCTTCGTTATTACAAGGGTAAGGTTGTGTACATTCAATCCCTTCCCATACTATTTAAACGAGAGCTACTCGGTGACATTAGGGTATTGAAATGTTGATGTCCCAATTATACACTAGAATTTCTTAGGAATCAACTATCAAACTTAAAAATGATTTGAGGCAAACAAATCATTTCATACTACAATGATTAATGTAATGTTCCCTTATCTGCAAGCCCCGACCCTTCACTCTAATCCATACTCTCACAAAGCAAAGCAATAACATTCCAAACTTTTAGAAAAAGAGAAAAAAAAATCATCAAAACCAATATTTCAGGCACAAAGCAGCATAGCAGAAGATTAACAGGTAAGGTGATGCAGAATATTTACCTATCCATTTCTGCCAGCAAAGAGCCATCAGAGTGTGGAGGTCTAAATGGAGGATTTGAAGGCTCAACAATTTTGAGTCCATCTTTGAGTGCTAAAGACTTGTTGACTTGTATTGGTGCCTAAGCGAAAAGGGAAAAATGCAAGTTATATGATAAATAGAACAAAATAACAAAAATGAAAAGCTGAAATACACAGAATGTAATCATACAGTATATCAGAGTCTCATGATACAAATAGCCCAGAAAAATTTGTATCAATAAGTACAGAAGTAGCATCCTCTTGATGAGACAGACAAATATTGAGAAACTTATGTCTTAGGTAAAAGAAACTTTCAAAAATTAGAACCCACCACTGCACAGAATACGGTGGAAGTCTCCTAAACATGTGTCCAGTATCCCTAGGATTTTGCACCTCTTTCTATATAAGTTTGTCCCACTTATTTTGCTATCTTTCTTTATTGAAAAATGGTCTCCAAATTTCCTTTTTAATCTCATCCACAAGTTCATCCTCTTATAGTCTCATCCAATTTATTTTTTTCCTCCAGCAGATTTTTTTTTTTTTTTTTTTTGTCTTATTCATCAACTAAAAATTGATAAATCAACTCTTATAAAAGGGGTACAAGTTTATAGGGTTTGAGGGAGTAAATTTTTAATAGTTTACAGTGAACAGAAGTCTAGTGGCATTTTAACATGCTCCATTTCTCACACTAACCTTCATCTATTACAAAGAGGACAAAGCAAATACCTTGCATCTCACAGCAATGTTGATGGCATCTGAGGGCCGAAGATCAAAACTAAGGGACTCTGTTTGAGAATCCATCTGTAAGATGAGCAAGAAAAGATAAGCCGGTCCGAGAATTGAAGAAAACTTAAAGATGGACAAAAAAAGAAAGGCAAGCACAAGTAAATTACTTTCATCACACAAAGTTCTGCATAATAAGCTTCTTGCACCCTCTTGGTTACTCGAACATATTTAACCTTCAACAAAAAACATTAAACGGTCATAAGATTACACTTTTGCATTAAAACAGAAACCAACTGAATATATACAGAGTTAAACTATGGAACTCAAAATAAGAAAGTAAACTTCAGAGAAATCTTTACCATGTATCCCATTGTTTCAATCATTTCCTTCACAATTTGATACACGGTTGGCCTAGCCTACCAAGTTAATACACCACAAGAAAGGATTGACATAAATGTTAATAAGACAGTATAAGAAAACTGGAGTAGTTGACAAATAGAAGTATAAAAAACGGCTGAGCAGGACTATCATACCATCTCCACATTGCGCAAAGCAGCCATCAACATTGCACTTGGCATCTCCACTGATAAAAAAAATGGCAGGTTCAATGTCACAAAGAACCATATAAAGGTAAGATATACGTGCACAACATAAAATATAAATTCAAAGAATTTACTCACAAACAATAATTGGAAGTAGTATATCACTTCCATCTTCCAGCTTCAGCACAATAGCTGGGTGCGAAATATAATCAGGTGCATACCCCCCTTTGGGATGATTATATGCACATCTTAGGTATCTTCCATCCCTCATCTTAATCACAAAGCCCTCTGATCCATTTTTCACCTCAGCTAAACAGAAAACAATAAAAAAGATTATGAGAAATCACACACCACATACCTAAGAGTAGGTCATAAATCATGTGCCAATTTTTTTTAATGAGAAATTCAAATGATTTTAGTAATCAAGGGTCAATCGCTCTTTGGTAACATCCTCTTTATATTAATAAAATAGAATAAGGTCAAGTACATTTGAACGCCCTCAACCCTATCTAGGCTGGAGCCACTTAGTGGATTTGGACAATTCAATGTTGGTACTGTATACTTTTATAGATTCATAAAAGATTGTTTGAGTATAAATGCATTATTCTATTGCATCAAAAATGGACATATGATGAGTGACACATGAGAGCACAACTCTATCCTATGTATTCGATTTGGATGCAACCAAGTGAACACACATGGGACCATTTCCTCACTACTTCATTCCCCTTCTCCAAAAGAATCCATATA
The DNA here is from genome assembly GCA_019776075.1 of Amaranthus palmeri. Taxonomy (NCBI): domain Eukaryota; kingdom Viridiplantae; phylum Streptophyta; class Magnoliopsida; order Caryophyllales; family Amaranthaceae; genus Amaranthus; species Amaranthus palmeri. The sequence continues at coordinate 2,121,879 of JAAKBH010000008.1, forward strand.
ATATATAATCTACATAACGAAGGATGGTGTGTTTGAAGTTTATATGAAACTGTGTCTCGAGTTCTCAATCTTAGTCAAAAAAAATTCTTCATCTATAATAGAAAATACAAGGAAGCGATTTCAGCGCAAACTATCACGCCTAACACAAAAGTAACAATATAGAGGAAATCTACATGCCTACTTTTATTTCTAAGTTTGTAGCCAAACTGTATTTCTCAGAAGACCTACCATTTGATTACAGATCTACAAATGTTGTGTGTACAGAACAATGAGAGCTAACTAGCAATAATTATTTCATGATACTTCTCATGATACCACTGGAAATATTATTCCTACCTCCATCCTTCTTGCCAATCGAAGTATGAAAGTATTATAAAACTCAATGTTTACATATGTTAAATTAAATAATTGAAAATGAACATTACAAGATTCTTCCCATTATTCACACATGTTCACCTGCCTATATAATCCTCATCTGCCTAAGAGCTAATTTTTTAAGAACATCACATGGCTTTCACATGTCTTTGCCTAATTCCAAACTTTCATACAAAAACAAGCTATCTATAAATCCATTCACCAAAATCAGGCTATTGGAGGCAATCACTTATAAAATGGCGACATATATCATTGTAGCAACAGTCAACACGCACCAAAATTAAATTGCAACAGAGTTTCCAAACGCGGACAGTAACCATTGATTGATTGAATTAATAAATAACACAATCTAAATCTGAAACAAGAATAGCAAACCACAATTTCAAGTTCATCAATCATATTTAAGCAAACCAGATCATAATTATTAACGATAACAGTATGGCAATAAATTCATCAACTCAACATCAATCCAGAACTGAACGTAACTAAATAATAACCACCTAAATTTCAACTTACAGTCAACCAAAAATCAAATTGATAGAAGATAATTAACAGAATAGATCAAATTTTTTTAAAAAATTAGATATGGATAAAAAGAGACAGAATTATACCAGCTTCAATGACAGTAGAATTAACATAATCACCATCCCCGCCTTCAAAATTGCTAGTAACACTGTCACCATCATTAGGAGAACTAGAACGACACAGAATTTTGGAAGAATTTCGACTACGAGCGAAATCGCGAACCCTTACAGAAGCACCACCGCCACAGTTGGTGATACTACTGCAACAACTTCGATTCAAAACCGCTGTAAGTTGAGAATTGATCAACATCGCATTAGCAGATAGTTGTTTGGCGATCAAATTGGAGCAAAATCCAGGTTGCTTGTCAGCGATGATTCTAGAAGCAATTGATGGTTGTAGTGTAGCCATAATCAGTGATTGAGGAGAGAGAAAGAGAAATCGGTGCGGTGGATAGAAAAATTGATAAGGATGGATGGAAAGAAGAGAGAGAGAGAGAGAGAGAGAGAGGAGAAGACTTGTAAGAGAGGGAAAATGTCAGAAAGAAAGAAAAGGTGATTGAAGAAGACACTTAAACTGGAATGGGTGAGAAAGCAAGCCGGTGGGAAATATTAACAGATTGGAATGCCTTTGAAACAAAGAATTCTAGAACAGCAGATCTTGGGTAAGACCGTCTTAGAATAAGACGCGGCCCAATATGGAGCCCATAAGCTTTTTCCATTTCTCTGGACATTTTTCAATTTTACTCTTAGAGGTATCAATTTTGATCTTAAAGATATCAATTTCAACGTAAAATGGTACTTAAATATATCAATTAAAGTAAAAAACTTCAATTTGAACCTATAAGTGATCAATTTTAACGTTAAAGTAATCAATTTCTACCTAATATAATTGACAGTGATAAGTATAAAATTATATCTTGTTATGTAGTTCATTTATTTTGTTGATATAATTGATATAGTTAACATCATAACAAAAACAAGATAAGTTCATAATTGATGTATGTTTGGTAATAATTGACACTGATAATTAATGAATTGTATGTTGTTATGTAGTTCATTTATTTTGTTTATAATTGTTATAGTTAACATCATAACAAAAACAAGATAAGACCATAATTGATGCATATTTAATAATAATTGACAATGATAAGTAAAGAATTGTATGTTGTGATTGAAATTTTTTCTTTAATTGATATGTTTAAGTACTTTACGTTAAAATTGATATCTTTAAGGTCAAAATTGATACATTTAAGATCCAAATTGAAAAATGTCCAGAAAATGAAAAAAAAAAACCAAAACATTGAATTCTGGAGCGCGTGTGGTGCACGCGCCTGAGAATGGGCCGGCCCAATTATGGTCTTAGAATAAGACGGTCTTACGCAAGTTTTTGTGATTCTAGAATTGCAAATGTCAATTACTTCCTCCGTCCTATAATACTCGTTATATTTGACTTTTTACGCAATTCAATGTGTTATTTTATTCATTTATATATAAAATTATATACATCTAAAAATTACAAAAGAGTTAATATATTATAAAAGTATGCGATTAGACGATTCAAACAAGATCTCACTTTACTATATTTTTGCTTACACATTAACCGTAATATGCAAAACTAGCTTGAATAATGAATAGTGCTCACATTCGAAATGTAACAAGCATTTCAGAATGGAAGAAGCGTATACCAATACCAAACACCAATTTATTTCAATTTGTGGAGCCATTAGCCCATTTTTATGTCCTCAAACTCTTAACGTCACCCCTTTTTAAAAGGGATCGGTCTCCTGATAGACGGTCTTTTAGACTCATTCCAATATACTTTGATGTTCACTTATTGTATCCTTAATGTCTACTTTCATTATTTCTCATACGTACTTACAATATATATTTAATGTCCACCGAAATATTACTTAAAATGCCTACTTACCATATTCTTAATGTCTACCAAGAAAATTTAGCCTACTAGCCTACTTACCATATCCTTAATCCCTACTTACAATATTTTTAACGCCTTACAATATACTTAAAGCCAACCGAGAAAGTACATAAGTACTTATAATATTCCTAATGCCTAATTACAATATTCTTAATGTCTACTGAAAAACTTACTCTATATTTTCCTTTGACTCAGACCAATTAGAGAAGGTTTCTCAAAGAGACTGGCTCTCGCAAGAATTTGTGTTTTAAAAGTGTTGTCTTCTACTACACATAATGATCATTTAGACTAGCTAGTCTGATCGAGCAAGCGCGTTTCAATTTTAATCCTTTTTGTTAGGGTCATGATAGGTCTTGAGCCTGTTCAACATGTTCGACCGTACAGGGCCCGAAAAAGTTGGACCTCAATATAATTTACGCAGTATATGTTAAGTGTTTAACGATGCAAAATTGTTAGAAAAATATTATAATTTTTAAAATATATCAAAATAATAAAGGGTATGCTAGTATTTTTGCTCCTCCCCTGGTTAAGGTAAATTTTGAGACAGAGTTAGTTCGGATTATATAATATGGATTTGGATCAGATTTAAGTTGACCCAATGGGTCATAATTTTTATTTAAAATATTTCAACAAAATTAAAAGGTATGCTAATATTTTGTTTTTATAGAAAAAAAGATCAATATATGATTTTAAAATTATAATAAAGAAATGTTGACTCGAAATAAAAAGTTGACTAAAAATTTAGTTAGTTTCGATTAAAATAGATGATGTGAAACTGAAAAAGTAAACAAAATTAAATAAATGAGTCAAAATGATTTGGTTTATATGGCGGTGGTTGTTTAAATGTTGGTGGGATTGAGAGGGGTTGAAGTGATCAAGGGGTAGTGATGGGCTGCAATGCTCGTGTGGTATTGTGAGTTAAGGGGTTTCTAGGTTGTTATGGTGGCACGCGCTGTGGGATTCTCTTAGGTTGTTGTTAGAGGTTAGGTGGTGAATTCATGGTGGTTATGTTGGTGCTTGGCAATGGTAGATAGGACCAACTATTTGGATTAGCGATATGGGTCTAGGTGTGTTGTTAGGGTGGTGGCTCGTTGGTGGATGTTCCAATGAGGGTGGTTGTATATCGGTGACAGGAGAGTGTGGACCGATGGTTATGTAATAGGTAGTTGAGAATTTAGTATGAAAACTACTGAGATGGGAAGAATATTTTAGGTTTTATTTTATTTTTAAATTAGAAAAGTAAAAAACAAATATTAATCTATTGTTCATTATAGGTCACTTATAGTAACTTTTGAATTTTTTAAAAATTAATCCAAAGTAGGAAATTAGACTTTTAACACATTTAGAAGTAATTTTCCCTTTAATTTTTTTTTTGCTTTCACCTTTTACTTCTTATTTACTCATTTCTTATCTATTCCTCCTTTACAACACCAAAAATCACCACCATTGCTACTTATTTCTCCTCTCTTATAATCAACCACTATTCTCACTTATTCCTTCTATATGCTCCCTCCACAAATCCAACAACCACCACCACCATAGGTGCAAGTGCAACCACATCAACGCACACAACCATGATTGATCCTAACCAACATTAAAAAGTAACAATAGTTCGATCAAATTTCTCATGGAGACAATACATGACTTCTATTCTTTCTTCTTACTCTTTCACACTCCATCAAACACTTTCCTTGTAGCCCTAACCCTTCCATACCAAATATAGTTCTCGAATACCACGAGGGCTTCATTACTCGAGCCAAGTAATACAAGGTCACTTTAATGGACACCATGGTGTAGGAGGTATGTGTAATAGTAAACAATGGATTGAGCTTGTAGGAGATTCAGGGGCTTTGGTTCTTTGCCCTTTTTGGTGAGATTATTGTTAGGAAGTTGAGATTTAGAGGACATTATCCTTCAACCACAATGGAAGTGTGTTTCCTTGTTTCTTGCCCATCATGCAAGAACCATGGGTATCCCATCATAAAACCTCTTCATTTCATATCATGCAAACAACATTACAAAAATACACCTAATAAAATCACCCATCACCTTATTTATCATCAGAAAAAGCATTTAGGTGGCAGATGCTGATCTCGCGTGTAATACATGTAATTATCTTTGTGCATACGATGACTATTTTACCAACGCCCAAGGCACTCCCGCTGCCATTCATCGCATCAAGCATGTCCAAGCTGGTCTCAGCATCATATCAGGGTTACTCAAGCTCAAATACTAGGCAGACCTTATCGCCAGTTCTTCCATCAGCAAAAGGAGAAGTGTATATCCAGCATCAATACCAAACTCGACCGGAGAACTTAGTGAGGGAAGATGATTATGGGTATTGGAATCCAGTACCTTACTCTAAAGGAGATGCTGGTCCAATTCCACATGATGAAGTAGCCAACTAAACCTCCATGATCAATTTCTAGAGTGTTCAGTAGATTCAGAAGTTATGTAAGTGAGTATATAATATACATAAGAGTTTTCAGTTATACAGCAATATAATCGTTTCACAAAAACACAAGCATAGAGTTTTGATTCAAGTAATCAGCAGCTTCCTGAACTATTTTGTGCTGATTTCAGCTTAAGCACCTCGGTTAAAACATGGTTCACATTTCTTGCTTAGAATGAGGAAAACATAACATCTCTAAGTATCTGTAGTGTAAGAAAGAAAATTACAATACAAACTAACAAAATTTGAGATACTAGTTCGCAACTCCAACACTTATCACCAGGAGGGCAAGTGTATATCACAGCTTCTATGTGCTCATCTGATTACATGAGGTAGTATAGGCACTGCAGATCTTAAAAATTTGATTGAGGATGTCAATCTTACCTGAAGAACGTCATTACACCTAATATTAGATAATCACATACTATTAGGGTTTTTAGCAATCAGTAGAATGTAAAGAGTTGTATCAAAATTATAGAATATAAGATATGATTCACAAAGTGGCATAGATGAATGAAGTGACACATCACATTATGATAGCAATGATCTGCAAGCATCAATGCAACATTTAAAAATGGTACACGATTACACGGACTTGATTCAGATTTCCGTAAAGGTTGATTTGTCGCTCAACATAAGACATTCAAGATTCAAGTCCGTAATTTAACATAATTCAATCAAATAAAGGTGGATAATTCTTAATGATTTAGGATAAGAGGACAACAGATCTACATATTGCTCCAAATTACACTCCTCTTATAATAAGAGTAGCAACAATGTCTAATTTCCTCTTATTAAAAAGTTCAAATGATTTCACCCAGATGTTGTGTATCATCTCCATCCTCACTATTTCTTTTAATTAGAGTAAGGGTATGATTCTTAACCAACTTACTTCAACACAAAGTATTATCAACTTTTAAAAAGATAATCAACCTATCAGAAGATCATGCTTTTGACTTATTAAAAAAAAACATACTTTTGACTTGAATGTAAACTCTTTTGTTAATAACCTTGAAAATCAAGTTGATTGCAGTAGTACAAGATGAAGGTAATCCTGAAAAAAAATGGCAGAACGGACCTATGTGATATGGAATGATGATGGGCCGGACACAGCAGCCACTTTCTGAGCACGTTTGGCTTCATTGCGATAGATCTCCTTCATTTCTTTCTTTAGACGTCTGGCTTCTCGCCTTTCCTCCTTTACAGCAGCCTGTTTATATACATAATTTGTTTAGTCCTCTAAGTGCAAACTTGACTCTTTTGTTCATGGGTGGGGCGTGAGAAAGACAAGAAAAACATAATTAAGAGTTGGCACTTGGCATGCATTATGATACAACAATATTCAAATAAATGTATGAATAGAATCCTCAAACTAGGTGCGGTGATGTTAAAAAATTAAATGATTGCTCCACGAAAAGGAAAATACCTTCCGTTCTTTTTTCTCTTCCTTAGACTCCTGACCAAGTGATTTTCTTTCTGGCTGTTCGATTTTAGTTACTGCTTTCACCTTCTCTTTAGATACCTTTTTTCCATTTGGCAAATAATCCATAGGAAGCCTCTCCCTTCCTCCAAGAGATATAACTTTGTCACTACTGTTTTTCAGAGCCCCTGAGATTGTCTCGGCCAATCTCTTACTTCTAGATGGTCCTGGAGCTCCAATTCTTCCTGGGTGATTGTCGAGATTCGAGTATGTAGATACAATGGTCTCACAGTCCCAAACTTCTGACTCGTCGCTACTTTCTTCCACAATCACCACTTCTTTATCAACACCATCCTCTTCCTCATATTTCTCTGCATATTCCACACAACGGCGAAGTATTTCAGCTGGAGCTTTGTAGTTTCCATCAAGCTCTAAATCATCTTTGTCATGACCCTTCAAAGCACTATTGAGTTTTTCTGCAAGCGACGTCACATGGTCTTCAGCTACATAATCATCAAATTCATCGCTATCTGACCCATACTCTTGACGCTCAAGCTGCCATGAATACACAAGGATGTTGATATTAGCTATTTAAAGTCTGACTTATGTCAAGCAAGATACAAATTCTCTACGAAACCTTTTTTAGGATTCATCAGGAAGCTTTGTAAAACAATGAGAACTCAACACACTTGTAGTATGACTAAGTATAGTCACACACCTAAGAAACTCATACTAATATAGCAGAATCTCTACAGAGCAAAACTTACCATATCAAACTGTTCGTCTAACAGACGTTGATATCTTGGCTTTTCATCAACACTTCCAACCATCTCCACCATGGAGTTGCTCATTACTTCATGTGAGTCAAACGCATCAGATTCATTTGGCACCTCTTTTTGGGTATTCTCGACCAAAGATACACTTTTGTCTTCATATACGTCTCCCATTTCACCCGCACAATTCGCCAGAAGAACAAAATCCTCCTCCAAGTTTTCAACATCTGAACCAAACTCTGAATTACTTTCTTCAAGTATTTGAGCAATTTCAGGATCTAAAGCTTTTTGCACTCTCACATTGACAGTGGACTCTGCAACATTGTACAGTGTTTCAGGACTTGTATCTTCACCAACTTCACGCACCCTCACCCTGGAAGCATCATATGCCTGAGATTTATAGAAATCCACACCAAAATTAGTACTCCTGTACTAATGGTACGTTTGGTTATTCGTATCAAATTATGAAAATGATAATGAAGATGCAATATAATATAGCCAAAAAAAAAACTTGACAGAGTTTATGATCAAACTTCTCCTATTCTAATTATTTTTTTCTCCACAAAATCCATTATCATTCATTATCATAGGTGGTGATGATGGAAAATCATGAAGAAAAAACACGTGTGAGGATGAGACCTTCAATGACAATAAATATTATTTGAAAACTAAAACTGAATCTCGCTACCAACATTTGTTACCAAAAACCAGACTATTCGTTAAAGAGTTTCTACAAATGAGCATCACTACTCCATTATGACGGTGAATGAGGTAAATGGGATAGGACAAAATACAAATGTCAACATGGGATAACGGAGAGATAAATATGTAGATGAGAATGTGAGCATGTGTTGGTCCATGTTCACAAATGAAACTAGCAAATTCAGTAATACAACGAATGAAATACTGAATTCCTGGATAACACATTAATATTCTAATATGTCTACATTGGTGCAAGTTAACAAGACCATCATAATCAAAACGGACAGCGTAAAGATTATTAACAAAAACAATAGTTTCTAGGCTTACACTTAAAAGTAAGAAGAATTTCAATTCATCCATATATAATTGTCGAGAATTCTAATGCTGCATTATTAAGGATCCGACCATGTGAACCAATTTCCCAAAATAACCGATTATACTAGCTAAATCATAACACACTCTCCCAATCACTCATTCCTACAATTCCACTAGCATCATCAAAAGAAATTCAATCACAAACCGTTAGCTCATTACAGGTTCAAAAGACGTAGATTTTCCCCAGAGTATTCAAAAACAGTTCATACAAACATTGTGCAAAGCATATAATTAAGGAGACATAAAAAAGAAGTATGACCTTAATATCATGAGTAAGCTGTTGAAGATCAGCCTTAGGATTATGGAAATACGCTGAACCGCCACCAGTATTCCGAATCTCCCTCAAATGAGTTAAATAATTATAACCATCATCTGGGAATCCAAGCTCCAATATCTCTCTTCTAACTTTATCAGGCAAAGGTGCTGAGCCACTAAAATCCTCATAAACTCCATCTTCAGGAGCATCAGCATAAATTGAATCATCAGGGTCCTCATCCAACCCATTAATCGAAACCGGATTATTATCAACACGAACAAAAACCCTATCATTTTCTGGATCTTCATTGTACACAGGATCAGAAGTGTCCCGTGCAAGAAGCTGGAATGTTACTGATTTTTTCTTGTCTATAAACTTCTTCTTCCCCATATGTTTAAACTACCAACAGTCAAACAAAACGCAAATTAATACAACAAAAAAAATTTTAAGACCACTCTAAAAAAGGAATACAGCAATATACATGATACATGTCACATTATCCAAGTAGAAATCATATGAACATTTTATTTGGAGTAAAGAAATCATATGAACATCATCTTCACACTAAAGCTTTTCCAATCAAAATAAAATCAATGAATTTACAATCAACATTGATAAACCTTCTGCCAACGGCAAACAATAAAAAATTAAATATAAATAAAAACATCTAAAAACTGATAAATTAACAAAATTTACAAGAAGCCATCATAAACTATACTAAAACAATATGTTAAATGTGACACGTGTCACTACCACAATGATTCGTTTCCCGCCGAAAGCACTTCCCTAAAAAATTATTCAGCGCATTTATCACAATTATTACAATTGCCTTCAAATATGTTTATTGTCATATTACAATTAATACACGAATAAGTATTTAGAAAAGTATTTTTGGTTGACTAGCTACAATTATTACAATTGCCCATAAATAAGTTTCTTGCTATATTACAATTATTACAATTGCCCATAAATAAGTTTCTTGCTATATTACAATTATTACAATTGCCCACAAATAAATCATCTTACCTTACCAAAATCATGCTTTTTTTCATCATTGTGTATTAATTAAATCTCATATTTGAATTAGATGTTTTCAAACTTTTGAGTATTAATTAAATCTCTTATTCTTAAATTTCTATATATTAACATAACTCATGACTATCGAAAACACAGTACCAAACACACTTCATTAGCATAAAACAATGATAAACAATTTTTATTTGTTTGTGAGTATTAACAATCATAAACAATTTTTATTTTTTAGCAACCAAAAAACAAAAAGATAAAAGTGAACTTACATATGATTTTCTGGATCAAAAAGGCAAAGAGTACTTCAAAAATATCTTCAAAAGTTTAATCTTTAGGTTATACAGAGAGCATCTTCAATCAGATTATAAAACATTGAAAAAACACAACAATCTTAACTGATTTTGTTGTTTTTCAAAGAAATTGGTTTCAAATTAAAGACAAAAGCATAGAATAAGAAATATAGAGAGAGATTATGTCAAAAACGGCTGGCAATTGGCATAGAGACGAAGATTTGATTGAGTTATCCCAAAGAAATTGGTTTCAATTAACCCTAAGTCCCTAACCGATTATAATCAAATTAAAAGACAAAACAATAGAATAAGAAATTTAGAGAGTGAGAGAGAGAAAAAGGGTTTTTGCCTCTAATGTCGAAAACGGCTGGCAATTGGCAAAGAGATGAAGATTTGATTGAGTAAGGTTTTCATTGGGTCTATTATATGATGGGCCAAGTTTTCCATAGTTCATTTAGCCCATGCTAAAAAAAAAAAAATGTAGGCAATTAAAATAAAATAATTGTGTATCGAAAATTTTAAAAAAAATTCAAATAATATAGTTATGGTGAGACAATTTTTATTGGAGTGATTGAATGTACATTTAGGAGTAGTTTGGTTGACGACTTGACGTAGATTTTTAATTCTTATGGGAAGTTGTAATTCATTGGAATTTACTTTCTTTGTCAATTTCCTAGGAATTTATCTATCTATAAAAACTACTAATGAAGAAACGAAATTGACATGTGTCAGACTCTCAGCAAAAATTTTCCCGCTCATTTTAACGTGCATAAGAAGATTTAGTATGCAATATTATTTCCAAAGTATTTAGATTGGTAAAACAGATTAACTTCTTGATATAGCAAAATGAAAAAATGACTAAATTTGTAAACCAAAATTATTTTCTAATATTATTTCTAAAATGAAAGAAAATAATATCTTGATATAACAAAATTATTTTTCAAGATTATTTACTAACCGCAGAATAATTATATCTTCATATTGCACCTGTCATGCAAATTCATGTCATTGCTACTTATTTACTTCATATATCTATTTACTTAAAAATTAGTTCTATTTAATACTCCCTCCTTCCCATTAGTTTTGTCCACTATTCCATTTTGGGTTATACCACTTTAAGTGTCCACTTTCCTTTTTTGGCAAAACTTTTTACCTAAATACCCCAACTTATATTATTTAATAATACCCCACCTACCACCTTTTCAATTATTATATTCACTTAAAATACCCCACTACCACCTTTTCAATTATTATATTCACTTAAAATACCCCACTACCACCTTTTTCAATTATTATATTCACTTAAAATACCCCACTACCACTTTTCCTTATTTTGCGTGCCCACACTAAAGTGGACAAAATAAATGGGAAGGAGGGAGTAAATGGGTAATTTCACTTAATTTTTCAAAATTAATTATACAAACGGTAATATTTTTTCAAGATCTTTAAAATGAGATCAAATTATAATTTTTTTGCCTCTTTATAAAAATATTTAAAAATTTTTTAAAAAATCATTCAATTATTCAAAAATAATACTGCTTTATTAAAAAAATTATATTAATTCATCAAAATCTTTAAAGTAAATTTATTTATAAAAATATAGTTACGAAAAAAATAAATTTAAGTTCTCACTTGACTATTTTTGGGATAAAGAGGTTGAAGAGTGAGAATAAAGTGACATAGTTGAGGAACTGAGATGAAGACACAAGAATAGAGTGACATTGTGGAGACAAGAATAAAGTAACACATATATTTCTTAAAAATATTAACAAATAACCTATTTTATAATCTTTAGAGTACATATAATCTTTAAAATAAATATTACTCAAATATAAAATTAATTTAAAAACTTATTTTTCAATCTTCGTGCGTAGCACGGGTATCTATCTAGTAAATGATGAATTCAACACCCAATTAAAAAATTATATATATAATTTAAAAACAGATAAATTTAAACTCTTTGAATTTATATACCTGAGGAAAAGGCAATGGCCGGCGGTGAGGAAGAAATGGCAGTAGTCGTACTGAAGAACGACAGAGACTGTCGAATGATGGAAAAGATTCCGGTGAGTGACGGACGTCAAAGGGTAGATAGCGACGGGCCGACGGGAAGAGGCGAATAGGTTTTAAGAGTCAGGATTGAAGAGCAACCAAGTAGGGTTTTTGATTTTAAAGTTTTTTGATTAGCAAAATAACGAATTTCCGGATCTGAATTGCAAAAACAATCTCAACCAGGTTATAACAATATATATTTGAAGTTATAAATTAATATATATAGGTTATAACAATATATATTAGTGATTGTAACATAAATTATTTGGGTTTATAAATTTAATATATGTTAATTTTAAAAAAAAAATTGACACGCGCATGAAGTTGAATGTGAAAAGTGACGTAATATATTTGGAGCTATAACATTTATTTGGGTTATAACATAATATATTTGGTGTTATACCAGAATATATTCAGGGTTATAATATAGTTCATTTGGTGTTGTACTAGCATATATCTAAGGGTTATAAAATAATTTATTTGGGTTTATAACATAATATATTTAAAGTTGTAACAAAATATATATATATATATATATATATATATATATATATATATATATATATATATATATATATATATATATATATATATATATATATATATATATATATATATATATATATATATATATATATATATATATATATATTTGAAGTTATAAATTAATATATATGGGTTATAACAATATATATTTGTGATTATAACATAAATTATTTGGGTTTATAGCATAATATAATCAGAGTTGTAACAATATATATTTGACTTGAGGTTATAACATAACATATATGGGATTATAACAACATATATTTAGAGTTCAAACATAATATATTTAGTGTTATAAGAAAAATATACCCACAACACAGACCATTATATACCGCACTACATAATTTTAAAACCCCCTAATATGTAATACTATAACCCTAAACACATACCATTATATACCCAAATATTTAATGTTATATAATTTCAAACACAAACCATTATCTAGCCACTATATCATGTTATAACCCTAAACATAGATCATCATATACCCAATATATAATATTATAACCTCAAACACATAATATTATAACCGCAAACACAAACCATTATATACCCAATTATGTAATGTTATAACCCCAAACGCAGATCATTATATACGCAACTATACGTGCGTGTTTAGAAAGTTTAATTATTTTTTTAAAATTAGAAGTTGGGGCGGCCCAAACTTGAGACGTCTTTACAAAAGACGGTATCAAGTAAGAGTTTGTGTATTATTTTTCGGTGAGACAAAACTTCAAACAAGGAGCTCATATGCTAATAGTTGTACGCAAATTATTGTATGAGACGGTCTCACCAAGAGACGTGTCCTATACAAATGTTAAATAGTCCATCTCATACATATTATGAGAATATAAACTTCATGTTTGAACTCATCTCACCGAGACGATCTGTCACAAAAGTAGCTCATAATTGGATTAGTTGGGCTATTCTACTCATATATGGTTAGCGTATTACGGTGAGACCGTGTCACACAAGAATTTGTGTAAAATTTTGAGATTCAAACCCTCAAAACGAATTTGAATTCACATATTCATATCGGGACGGGTCCAATACCATCTTTAAGATTTTGATACAAATACTAATAGGGTAATAATATTTACAATCCTTAGGCTTGTGCAAATATAAAAGTTAACAAATTCTATTTATCATCAATAAGTTTAACTTTTCAAGAGAATCTAATCTAGAAATTGAAAAACAATTAATAGTTTATATAATTATTTTAAGGGATATTCTACATGGTAGGCATGGAGTATTATTACAAAAGGCTAGTGGTAGCAATTCTTAGAAAATTTTCCGAAAATAACACTCTACTTTTAAACATTGAGCTACCGTAACATTATAAAGGAAAAAGGTTTGTTTTTCCGTTATGTTGTAAAATTATCATTTTATCCTCCTTCCTCTTTCATTCATCTTCCTTTTCCTCAACTACTCAAGTCATATCAAGATCTTCATGAATGGGCATGGCATGTGAGTTACTTAATTTAGGGCATGATTGATAAAGTGTTCAGATGCTAAAATCTACAAGTCTCAATTTTGCTTTAGTAATTAAACAAGGTAAAAAAAATTTAGTGATTCTTCATTTTAGCAGATTTAAGAATTTTTCCATTCTCACATAATAATTTGTGCCTACCATATAGAATATCTCTTATTTTTAACTTTCCAAGTTTCATTAAAAAAAAAAACTTTCCAAGAAAAAATACATGGTAAATTAATAAAAAATAACTAAGTATTCATATCCTTAAAGCAAAAATAATATTAAATTACGTAAAGATTCTTTCTTATATGTATAATATCATTTTTCATATTATTAAGTATGTCAATTTATCTTGAATAAGCATAATAAAAAGGAGCAAAAGTCTTTCATGTTTGCATGAATCCCTCCATGCCACCATTTTCCCTTTTAATCCCATCCTTCTTCCCCTTCTCATGGCATCAAATTAAAGCAACTAGAACTAAGCATTACTAATCACAATTTACAACAATAACAATTTGAATGAAAATAAATGTCTAGATCAAACGATGAACCCTAGTTCAATCTATTATCTTCATGTTTCTAATAGAAGTCAAAACATCATTAACATTATGGATTCCTGCACTGAATTTGTTAATTGGAAAAGGGTAATGAAAATTTCATTTAAGTGGGATGAATAATTACATTCTTATTTTATTTACGGCCCGTTTGGTTAGTGGTACAAAATGACGGTAATGAGAATGATTTGTAGTATATCAAAAGTTTCATATCATTCCCATGATAAAGAAACTTTCATCACAAAGGTTTTTTTTACAAGTTTCCATTATCACCTAATACAGGCATCTCCCAATGGTAATGCATTGGAATGAATTTTACGAAGAAAATGAGATGATTGAAGTTAGACAAGCATGGACATCAAGGTAATCAAAAGATTTTTCAACCAAAATTACACTAATATTTCATTCGCATTACCATTGTTTACACCTACCAAACGGGTAAGCGAATCTTCGTCGATAGGAACCCAGGAAACTCATATCAATCTCGTACAGTTGTATACGAGAAATACAAACTCGTCTGAACAACAAAGAATACATTTCTTAACATCTAATCTTAAATTTCAGATGAATTGGGCTGCCAACAACTCTACAAGTCTATAATAGTTGGCAATCCTGTTCCTATTCCTTCCCTACACAATTCTCCATCCCCAATACAAATCCTATATCTCCTCTTACTGTCATTGATTAGTCAAAAGCATAACCCCATTCTCCAGATTGTTACCTGGTTGTTTGGTGTCAAATGACTTCTTTGGAGTGCACACCACATTCTTAATGATTGAGAAATACAAATCAAATTCAGATTTCAATTTCGTGCAGCTAGCATCTATCCATTTCTCTGCTACACTTGTTGGTACACTGTCTTGGGTGTCTCTTTCGTGTTCTTCAATAGTCGGTCGAATTTCATTGTATAAGGTTTCAAGGTTAGAGCTCGCATCGTTTTTTATTTCCTACACAACACAAACAAACCGTGAGACCCAAAAACTTTCACTGATAGATTCGAATTTTTATTGGCTAATAGATACGGGGCAAGTGTTTCATTTACTAATAATTTGGAAAAGTAGTTCAACTTAAAAGCACATAGGCAGTATAATGTATCAGACATAAAAGTAACAGCAGCAAACATACTGTTTTGGGGATTTTTTTTAAAAAAAATTATAACATATAAACTGTAGAAGTATTTCAAATATGATTTATTCAAAGTTCAAACCTAGGAACTACAGCAAATCTTATTTGTACTTCACCAAACATGTTACACAGATATGATAAGAAACCTTTTTTGGGACAAAGATAAAAAAAAGATCATGTTAAATCTATAGCCATACAACATTAATAAGCCATAGGCAGATGCAACAAATAGAAAATCAGAATTATGGAATTATGGTCACACCAATCAGAATTCAGAATTCCAGTTTGTACCTCATATGTCAGAATCTCTTGTTGTGCTTCTTTTGCTTCTAAGAGTGAGACAACATATTTAGCATTTAATTCCCTTTGTTCGAGATTTTTTGACTTTCCCTTGGGCAAACGTTTTAACTTTTTCTTAGGTCTAATGGAAGATGAAACACCATTAGCTGGAACAGAAACAAGTGGATCAACATTCATCCGAGTAGAATTGATCTTATGATCAACCTCCATCATATCCTTCTCATCATAAGTGAAGTCAGCGCTTGTAGCTGTTTGCTGCGAAAGCTCATCTTCAGCAGAGTCATATAGAGGTATTTTCTCTACAGAATATCTGTAAATTAAAGATAGGTTTATGTCTAAATACAAGAAGCCACACAGTAAAATTAAAAGAAAAGCAAAAAGGAAGAAGCACAACACAAACTACTTGGAAGAAATCCATTTAAAAAAAGGTGGATTTGAGGACAGAGGAAAGATATTGAATCAAATGAATACCAATTCAAATTCCAAAAATCCAGAAATCAAAGCTAAAATTCATGTTTGGTTGAAATTTATTTAGTAATGGAGCGTGTGTTCGTTTGTACATAAAGTCACATGTTGGTTCCTGATCTAGAAAATAGAAGGAAAGAAAGGCGTAACTCAAGAAAAAGGGTAAAAAGAAACAACCAAGAAAAGGAAACATGACACAGATCACTGAAGAACACCTTGAAAAATCATGAGCATATTGGATTAGGTATAAATTGCAAATAAAACTAGAAAAGGAAAGTTAGAAGTTTCATATTGATGTCTTATTAGTATATGCAATTAGATGTTACCTGTCATCATCATCTTCCCACAGATATGTGTCCTCCTGTGCAATCAAGAGGAGAGTGTGTAAAGAGAAAAATTACAAAATGTGCAAGCACAGCTATATATGAAAGCTGAATTTCACACATAGGTGAAACCCATACAAGATTTGTGATGGCCTACAATGGCAAACAGCAAACTACACCTTTTTGTTGAATTTTGATTATAAAAAATTTGCAATCGAAGTACCGAAAAACAATCCATGTATCACTGAAAATTTACATCTCCTGTCTGTATTTGTTGCATTTAACAATGACAAATGTCTTGATATTTATATCTATGAACATAAAATACATACCTTATAAGTTCCTCTGGAAAAAATTGTGTACAAAATTAGATGCATATCTACTACGTATAATTTAATATTGCTACATGAATGTGAGGTACATCATTGATGTTATCACTCCCCCTCATCAAAGACTTTCTGTCAATGATAAACTTGATGTCAAGTCCAATGTTCTTTGCAACACTTCAAATTCCACTTCGGTTAACCTACTGTTCTATCTGTGTGAGATAAATGCAAACGAATCCCTTTTATTCAATTGACCAATGCAACACACAGTAAAAACTCATACTTCCTATTTCCGTACAAGTCAATGTAAACCTTCAAGACATTAGACTCTAAAACTTCATACTTCCCAATATCGACAAAGTCTGGAACCAGGGGATATTCTCAAATTAAATTAATTAATCTGAAGATAAATATTAACTTAAGCATTATACCACGACATTTAGGCAAAAGATATTACTCAAACTTTTCAATCTTAATCGATAACAATTACTTAATTTACCTGGAAACCACGTGATTTTGCCCCAAGAAATCCAGAACAACTAGAAGCACCGCAGAGACACCGAACCTTTGCACCACCATACCATTCAAAGTTGTAATCATATGCCAATTCTGTCCCAGCAGAAATATCTTGCTTTGCAAATATACCAACCCGTATCTCTCCTAACACCGTCCATTTTCTTGTCTCACAATTAGGATTACTGCAAATTCAAAATAAAACAAGAGCAAAATAGTCAGAGGAGCAAGTGGAAAGCACAAGTTACAAAAGAATCTGTCGAATTCTTACCATGAATGATTAATGAACCTGGCCAAGCTTCCCTTCCTAGTTGCATCAATTGATTCGTAGGCATTGAGAGATATTATAAAAGCATCCTTAAGACCTTGAAGCAGGCAGTTTTCAGATCAATAAGTCACATTCCGTCAACAACAGTAGCTTTTCAAGATGAACCTTGGGTAAAGAACCTACCTTGGGTTTCATAAGCTTGAGATCTTCTCTTAGCTTCTTTCCAAGAGATGACTTCACCACAATATTCAATAATGAACTGTCCAGCCTGAAGATTGAATGGAAGTCAAAAGGTGGCAAAAAGAAATGGAAATTGAAACATGATATTCTTATGGCCCTTCATTAACTTATAACTACAAAAATAAAATCAAACTAAAACATGCCACATTTTTCAAAGAACTTTTCCCTAGATTATATATAAAATTTTGGAAGGATTGTTGGTTAGGGGCAACATTCACCAATCACTCTTAGTTTGTATATTATTCTAAATTTATAAGTAGAAACATAGTCAAGAGGGATCTTGTTTGATTTGTCTCAATGTAAATTATATTAATATAAACTTTTCATTAATAGTTCTACTGCTAACAAACAAATAGGACATTTCATCAAGTATATGGATTTTTATTCCGGGGATGGGGATAACAATCAGGTTGCCTAGAGTTTAATTTTCAAGCATGATTCATTAGAGAGGAAGTCATTGGTTGAGCTATTAGATATCATTCAAACTTTCTGGTCGTCCTCTGAATCAAATTTGAGAATTTGGATAGATTTGTGCTTTATCAAAATCCTTCTCTTGCGTTAATTTTTATGCAGACTTGTTTCTCATCCCCATGGATCTTTTCATTGGCTAAGTATACTTAAAAAGCTAAGGTTCCTAAAATGATCAAGGCATTTGTGTGGTGAGTTGCCAAAGGGAGGTTAAACATAATAAAGAAGCTTTAATTAACAAGACCTTACAAGTTATAACACATAAAATCTTTATTGGCATATTTTATGTTTCGAGAATGGAGGAGATAATGTTCATTTATTCCTTCTTTGGAAGGTAACAAGAGAATAATGGCAAAAATTATTCAAGATTAGCAGGGAAGAAAAAGTTGCTTTGAGAAGGAATAGACTTTCTTTTGATTAACCGTTGTGGTACCGATGAGGAATAGTGATAGTGATCTTACAAAGATGTAGGTGATTTGCTCTTTTGCCATTCTATGGTCTATATGGTTAGAGAGTAATAGTAGAAATTTGATTTCAACATGTGAAGGTGTTGTGGGAAAAGGTGCTTTTTTTGGAGTCACTTTGGGCAAAGGCGCATGGATTATTTCATCATTACTCCCTAAATTAATTATGTAGAAATAATTGGAATGTAATATTGTAGTTATCTCTGTTTATTTGGGAATTCCTCATCCCATTAATGTACGACTTTATTTCTTTATTAATGAATTTTTTCTTTTTAAAAAAAATATGTTGCACCATTTTTCCATTATCAAATCGGAATTTTCAACATAGATCAACATTGAAGGATGAAGATGAACTATGCAGTTGTCTCTTGAATCAAGTCAAAATGGATTAGAATTCAAGTCAAATTGCTAACATGGAAAAAAGGAAAATCACAACACAATAATAGAAATGCAAGATAATTTTAGAAACTCTAAAAGGATTTTTTTTTTAATAGAGCTACTAGTGCAATTCCAACATCATAAATAAGCCTATAAATAGAGGAGAGAATGGAGGGAATCATCTCAAAGTTATTGCAATGAGTTTTGCACTCTTGAGAACAAGCTTCTTGAATAGCTTTTAAATACCTATTTCTGTTTACTACGTTCAACAACATTTCTTTTCTTTTGGTTACTTTTAAGCTCTTTTGAATCATTCAAAGCCATGACTAACCCAGTGTTACAAATTTATAGAAAGAAGTCATCCATTAGAAATAAATCCTTCAAGACTTGTTGCACAAAAGGTCATCTAAAAACCCCATCAAATATATTGGCAACTAAAGCACGCACCTTGCTAACACAAAGCATAAGATAAGAAATCGTCATCTAATTATTTACCTTTATTTCCTCATCTGCTAGAAGACCCCATCCACGACCACTGGTTTTGAATAACTTGGTTTTCGCATATTCACATTTTTGAAATTTCTGTAAAGCACATGTATATCAAGAATTAAAAGAAAATTTTGATTAGTTATACAATAATAATAACAATGGAACAAATAAAGCCACAAAGATCTGGCACCAACATTTCACTATTTAGATACCACTAAAAAACTCTCGCCTATCCTTATCGGGGTTCGATATACGCAACCTAACTCTTGTAAGTGATAACAAAGAGATTGTTTCCGATTGATCCTTGATAGCAAACATCACTACAATTTCACACTAAAAATAAATGCACATAATTTGACGAGTCAATTTAGTAGAGCCCATTATAATACAAAACCTAAGAACAATGAATTATTGGCCTCATAAACATAAACTAGGCACAGGGTCAAGAAAATGCAGTCTTATCCCAGCAATAACAAAGGTTTTATTTTACAAGCCCTTAATGAATAAAAGCATTTGAGCATCATGGTTCGATAAATTCTAAAAAACACTAGGACTTAATAGTTTTGTGTAAAATGTTATTGTAGAGTTAAAAACTTTAGAAATATCATGTATAAACTAATTGGGTCTATTATGTTCTAGGAGGACCTTAAACATTGAAGTAAAGTCTTGTATGTACTAGAAAGTGTAGAAGCCTCTAGAGCATCTTTCGCTAGAATGTTGTACACAGTTCTAGATTTGGATAGAACTTTCTAGATTAGTAACATGTGGCTTAACTCTAGCCACTAGTTAAGGAGGTGGTAGGAATAAAATTTTCTAGAGCATAAAGGGTATGCCATATGTACACAATACACAAGCTTAATAAAACATTCTCGTAAGCAATCAAAGCACTCTTCTTACATAATTTACAAGCTCACTTTGTTAATCTACTAGCTTTACATTACAACCCACATCAAGTATCCAACACGTAGCGCCTAATAAGCAAACTTGGGAAGGCTTGGCTTAGCTTACGACGAGAATGTGAGCGATAGAATAAAGACGAGGTTGGTAAAGCATTGCATTGACCACATTGCAAAGGTTTTCAAAATAACCAAACAGATATGCGTTGTAATGTAAAGGTGTAAAACCCACATTTTGGGTCGTATTAACGGATATCTTAACCGATATTTTGGCATTACGAAAATTGCATCACTTCTTTTACTGCATCACCAATGTGTTACCACGATCGCAACCATTATCACATTTTTACATTATGGTGTGAGCAAACAAGCTACGTGTAACGACTAGGTAACGACAAGGTTAAGATTTTACATAAAGAAATACCAAGCATATTTCAGGTTCACTCAGGATTCAAGAGCCAGATTATTTTCTTTCTTGTATCGTTTTCTCCAACTTCCTTTTGTAAATGATGAGCAATAGAATGTATTGCAGATCAGAACCCCATTTGAAGAGGAGGTGAATAGATAACGTGACAAGAAAATGCTAAAAACTATTAAACTGAAGATGGGAAGCTCATCAAGTTACCTGATTCTTACAAAAATCATTGCAAGGACAGTAACCGGGAGTACACTCTGTACTTGTGTATACATTCAGGCACCCATCACCACAGGCACTCTCAGGGTCAGCGGGATCGTATTTGCATTCACAAATGACTATATCTTCTTCTTTCTGTCTCTTGTGCCTTGGAAATGTCATTGTTGGTCAAATTAATAACCAAATAAACAAGACTAACAGCACACATACACAAAACAACTATAACAACATTGACAAGTGACAACAGCAACACGATAAGCAACAAAATCTACCCCTAATTTATCGAATGAGAATCTTAAGGAATAATTTGTAAAAAGGCTAGCAGCGTAGAATTAGAAAGGTTTCAAGTACCAAAGGGTATGAGACTAGTGGTCCTTAACAATTAACAACATGACTTGAAATGTCACTTTATAGAGCAAATGTGAAAATAGTGCAATAGTGTACAAAATAACTCAAAAAGGGGAAAGGTAAAATGTACATAACCCCACAAAAGTGAGAAATAAAGAAGTAAAGGGTCTCTTCCCCACAACGTATAATAATTCACTCCAATTCAAATCTAAGTTTAGGTTTTCCCATATCAGTTACAGTAAATTCAATTTGATTCTAATAAATTTAGTTAAAAGCAAAAATTGAACGAGTAAACAAGAAATCTTACTTCCTATACGAAAATTCATTCTGATTGATGTGTATATATTTGATGTCTTTGTCAAAATGTTCATCCTACAAACAAAAAACAATAAATTCATTAACAGAGGGGACTAATCAAATTCACTGAATACACCCTATAAGTCTATACCCATGGATAACCTAAAGATAAAAGCACAAAATTGCTCCATAAATGTGACCACATCAACACTAAACAACAATGCTGGAAATAATTGACTTGAAAAAACAAAAGCACAACTATAAAATTGATTAATAGGACTTTAACAAGCAATTGAAGTAACCTTAATTTATGTAGAAGTTATGACTTTTGATACCAAATTGAAATTTACAGAAGGTCAATTAGAATATACGTTATTCTGGCATTTCCTTCCCTCAAACGAAACAAAAGCATCAAATCAATTTTACGAGTTCTTCTTGAATGTTCATCACTAGTCCAATATAAATTAGGGTTTACGGAAGAAACTGAAAACATGAATTAGAATTAATCAAGAAAGTGAAGTATGCATACCTTGGGAATTTTGCTCGGGAAAATGAAACGAATAGAAGGATGAGCTTTGACGGTAGTAACAGGCTCGTCGTGGCTTAGCCGTCGGCTTTCTTCCCCGGACTCCATCATTGCTCAAGTAGTTTTACCACGTACTTCTTCTTTGTCAGGCTCCAACTAGATATTCTACAAGGTAGAATATATCTTATTCTAATCATTTCTTAATTACAATGTTCATAAATTTCATCAACAAGATCCAACAAACTTAACCCAACATCCAATAAATTGTCCAATTAAATGGCCAAAACAATTATAATCAATAAAATGGTACTTTTTGATGAAAAACGCAATAAATAGACATAAAGATATAATTGAGCAAGGGAAATGTATACATAAAACTTTAGAATTACTCAATTACATAAGAATTTAAGTAGGTAAAAGTTACCTAATTAGAGCAAGATCTTCTTGTTGTTTTCCCCTTTCCTGTTTCGAATACTAAAGCTGCTGGTTTTATACGCGGCACAATCAAGGGAGTTGGAAGATGAGATTGTTGTCCGAAGGGTACAGGACGGACAGTTGCTGCCGTACCATTCCAAGACTCCGGTGAGGAGGTAGAAGAACACAATGATAATGCTTATGCAGATTTCAGGCTAAAATGGCCGTCGATGCCTTTCGTAACCCAGGGAAGGAGATGAAAGAAAGAAAAGGGAAGGAAAACAAAGGAAAACTACTGTTTAATACTCGAATTCTCAGATGAATTTTGGGGAAAGCTGCAGAAATTCAATGGAAGAAGGTGTTGTTGCTGGGATTCGATTTCCAGGAAGAATTTGAGAAGAGAATGGGGAGGATGAGGAAAAATTCGACTTCTAGCTTCAATTTCTTGCTAAAGCATGAAAGATTTGGGGAAATAGGGATTTGAGGGAGAAGATGACAGAGATTAACCTAATAAAAAAAATTTTTCCTTATCTAATACTCCCTCCGGTCCAGTTTACTAGTCCCATTTGACCAAACACGGATTTTAAGGTAATAGTGGGGTCCATTGGAAAAGGTGGTAGTTGGGTATTTTAATTGATCAAATTAATTGTAAAGGTGTAGTGAAGTATTGGGAATTAGAAAAGTGGGGGTATTTAAGTAAAGAAAAGGATAGCCAAAAAAGAAAATGGGACAAGTAAACTGGAACGGTGGGAGTAAAAAAAATAGACGACCCTTAACGGCCCGTTTGGTAGGCGGTAATAAATCGCGGTAATGGAAATGAAAAAGTAGTGTAATTTTGATTGAAAAATCTCTTGGCTGTCTTAATGGCCATGCTTGACCACCTTCAATTATCTCATTTTGTTCAAAAAATTCATTTTTATGCATTACCAATGGGAGATGTGGTATTAGGTGTAATGGAAATTTGTGAACAAAAAAACTTTTTTGTGATCAAAATTTCATTACCATGGGAATGACATGAAACTTTTGATTAAATTTTACACTATAAATCATTCTCATTACCACCATTTAGTACTACTAACCAAATGGGTCGTAAAAGTCCAGCCCAAATCTATATTTAGAGTTGTAACAATATATATTTAAAATTGCATTGGGCTTTTGAGAGCCGTCTTTACAAAAGACAATCTCAAGTAAGAATTTGTGATTTTCAATTACATGCCATTATGCCAATAATTCTATCTTTTAAAAATTATTTAATAATCCAATATTTGCTTTCAGTTTGTTGTCGGTAGACCCTACAAAGAAATGGCCTCTATATCAAATTACCTCTGATCCCACCTTTAAAAATTTGTTCAATAATTCAACCTTCACTTTTAATTTGTTGTCGATGGACCCTCCAAAAAACTAAATGGAATTGCTATTATTTTCCAAGCTTATGAAGATGATCATTGCATAAATAGTAATTGTCTTAACATACATATCCCATCAATTAGAGGTGTTCATAAATCTGATCCGCTTGATCAGACTCGCCGAACCACTTGACCCGACCTGCTGACCCATACCCTAAATGGCGGGTCAATTTTTTTAAAAAATAATATAATTCAGGTCGGTACTCGACCCGCCTTAACCGAGTTGGGTCATGGGCAACAAAATACATTAAGTCGGGTATTCGCCCACCCGTTATATATATTATCTTTATCAGGTTGAAATTTACACATTAAAATTTTATAATCAATATAATTATAAAAAATTAGTTATAGTTCTAAGTTTTTCACTTCCCTTCAAAGTAAAATACCCCTTTAATAAGTGGTAAAGACTAAAGAGAAATTAAGTATTTTAAAAATTCTGGACTTTTGAGAAAATGTGTGAAAGAAATTAAAATAGACTTAATATGTATTAATGAGATATGTTGGATAATTATAAATTAGTGGCGAAGAGAAATAGAGCATTTAGCTTCTTGTATGGTCCATTGGCCACAAAATGAAAAATTCAAAAGGTGAAATCAATGGCAGGTAATGGTAAATAGGTTGGATTATTGTAAAGAGCGCCAAATCGTACCAAAACATACAGTCACGACACACAGAATGTACGACTTTTTTTAAAAAAATAAAAAGTTTGATAAAATTAAGATAAGAAGTATTAGTTAAAACTTAAAAGTTTGATCAATAATATAAATTAAAAATTTAGAAGTATAAAAAAAATTTATAAATTTTACATAAATTAGTTATCTTGACATTTTCAATGTTGAATTTAACTTTAATATTGTTATAATTTGATACACAAACAACTAGTTGAAATTGAACTGAGAGAGTTTAATTTAAAAAAGAAAGTTGAGAGATAAAATCAAAGAAAAAAAAAAAAGCAATAAAAGGACGTGATACAATCAACAAACGTATAAACTAAGAATATTTAAAAACCTTAGATTCTTAACAACAAAGTGGCTGTAGTTTAGTGGTGAGAATTCCACGTTGTGGCCGTGGAGACCTGGGCTCGAATCCCAGCAGCCACATAGTTTTTTTACATTTTAATTTGAGTCTTTTAACGTTTTATTTTACAAAAGTTTTTGTGTGAGATAATTTCACCGTGAGATTCTTTTTATGTATGCCGAATGTGTGATACAATTTCACCATGATATATATATATGCCGAAAAGTCCCATTAATACAATTATTAGCATATTTCCGATAATTAGAGTCCATTCGCAAAGCCTGCTTAATATAATGTGATCAACGATGGCTGTGTAGACTAGGTTCAATGAGACGAATCATTTGTACTTTTGATTTCGGCCCCCCTTACTAATTAATATATTATATAATTTAAAGTGTGCATAATTGTAATAAAAATTACTATAGGTCAATGGTTGAGGTAACATATTTTTAATTTAAACTATTATTTTTTAGTAGACTAATAAATTTAATTGACACAAATTCTCATATGCGACGGTCTTACGGTGAGACCATTTTAATTGCCTTGGCCCAATGTACATTTATTTTTAAAGTGATGAGTTTTTAGTCCTAAAGTTACACTTATAATTAACCTTAAAGTGATCACTCAAAGTGATCACTTAGGCAAATTGGCATTACTTGTATATATTCGTTTAATGGTGAGATGGTCTCATATAAGACGGGTTGATTTAATTTATACTATAAAGTCATTACTATCTATCTTTTATATTGACATTCATCCTTTTTTAGTGTGTGTCTTTATATTTTTGTTATCTTAATTTTAATAGTAATTTTTTTAGAGATTAAAAAGACAAATATATGAAGTGACAAACACTTAGGGGTTGTTTGGCACAGGGGACTTGGGGGGAGGGAATGGGACTTTATTCTAAAAAAAGGTCCAAGTCCTTGTTTGTTTTAAGGGATTGGGTATAAGGAATGGGTATAAAAAAGAGGAAAGTCCCCAAGATTTAAGTCTTGGGGGGTGGGTGGTATTTGGTGAGACTTTAATTTTTAATCTATTTCTTCCAAGTCCCTAACATACCAAACAAGAGATGAGACTTTTATATCTTCATAGTCTCAACTTAAAAGTCTCATCTCCAAGTCTCATAAGTTCCATTCCCTTATGCCAAACACCCCCTTAGTTTCTTTTTCAAAAAGGTAATTATAGGAAAACTTTAACTCTATTTGCCAACATAATTTATTCTATGATTTTAGTTAGTTCAGTCTATATGATTCAAATTTTTATATTTTAACTAGTTTTTATATAATAAATGAGTTGCTAGTATATAGATAATTCGGCCCCCCCAACTGAAAATCCTGACTTCACCCCTGTTATTATTAATATTATTATTATAATTATTACTTATTAGTTTTTGATTATAGTTCTGATTAGTGTTCTTAGTAGAGTATTTATTTGAAAAATTTGCACGTTGTAATTTCTACACATAATTTCTAACTCGTGTAATGCGAGGGGTAATATAAGCAATTGTCGGCGTTGATCTTATGTGAGTTGTGACAGCTTGCACTTGGAATGTGTAGTGAAGTCACGTTGATCCACCGCCCGCAACCATTTTACCATTTTTAGAAACACTTCTTCGGTTCTTCCTTTTTTAATAACACAAAATCTCACAAGAGACGGTCTATAGGATAGACCACAAAATTGGGCCAGCCCATTTCCCTTAACTGATTTTTTTATTATAATATCAATTATATTATGTTATAATCCTAAATGTTAGGTATTATAACCTCGAATATACTATTCTATAACCCCAAATATAAGTTATTATAACCCCAAATAATTTATTATAACCCCAAATATACTATGTTATATTTTGGGCTTGGCTTCATGGATTCCGTCTATTGAATAGACCGTCTCCCATGAGACTTACTGTTTTAATAAACCTTTTATTACATTTAACAGGTTCTCCCTTAAAAGACCGTCTATAGTATAAATGTCTCTCAAAAGCCCATCACTATTTCCCTTTTAACTTATTAAACCACCAATTATATTTTTCTTTAAATTTATAAATTGGGTTAGCCTAAAATTTTAAACGTCTATTGTATAGACGGTCTCAAATAAAAATTTGTGTACATTTAATAGACAATGGGTCAATGGGTCAATGGGTCAATGGTTGCCAATTGGTTGATTTTTATGATAGAAATTAATTTAATCATAAGTTTCCTTTTCGAATTTATTAATTAATCAGCTTGTCTTGTCTTGGACGAGACGACTTTATAATAAGACGGTCAATTTTAAGCCCGATTCATGCGTGTAACAACTTGGATATTTTTTTCATTTTCTAGATATTTTTCAATTTGATCTTAAAGGTATCAATTTTGACCCTAAAGATATCAATTTTCAAAATTGATACTCTTTAAGGTCAAAATTGATAATTGCCCCAAAATTAAAATGTTGTAACACGCGCAAATTAGACCGGCATAAATTGACGGTCTCCTAATGAGACCGTCCCGTCCAAAATTTTGAGTTAATTAATTAATACAAATATTGTTAATCAAATTGGGACCCAACAAAAATGTCTTTTTGATAGGAATTCTTCCCTAGGACATTTATTTAATTTGTTATACTTTTGACTTGAAGTTCATCCCATTTAAATTCTAAATAAAATTATAAACAAGTAAAAATAAGCTTAACTTAGCTAATATAAGTTTAAATAATAAAAACAAAGTCAACCAATAAGTCTTAAATTGAATAGAATTAAACTAATTAGCTTGAATAGTTCTACGTTTATTTGGTTTGGCTATACTATTTATATTGGGGGCGGAACTTTGATCAACTAAATTAATAATGGAGTAATTAAAATAAAGAACTTAAAAGTAAAAACGTACAATTTGTGCCTTTTTTGAATGGATCAAAACGCTTTATACATTCTACTAAAACAATAAAAAAATATAACAAATGTCATTTTTATACATCATTTTTTTCCTAACAAATTTGAAGTAATCAAATATGGAAAATTTGAGTTTTAATTAAACTTTATTTCTTAATGAATAATAAGAGTAGTAAGAAAAAAGTCAATTTTAAGACCTTTAATTTTTAAAATACACTTTTTGAAGAAAAAAATATTTTGGGTAACTTTCATTTTTAGTAAATCAAATGACTAAGCTATTAACTATACCTTATTTACGATACAAAAATAATTAGAATATAAAATAGTTGTTGACTATAAATAACATTATAATTAAAAACTCTTAAATTATATAACTTCAAAAAATTTCAACTTAATTATTCGCTAATATTTACAAAATAATAACTAAAATTTTATTTAGAATAATTTTACAATGATAATTATGATAAAGAAAACTATAGAAGTTTATATTTTGAGCATGCTATAAATAAATTATTTGTGTATGAGTATACCGTATATTCATCTCATAGAAGGAAGTTTGATATAATGTTTGCACAATAATTTAGCCTATGTTTAGTAAACCTTAAATTTAATATATACTTAGATTTAATCGATCTATTTAGGAAAGAAAAATTATCATTAGTAAAAATTATTTTTATTAGTAAATATTGTTTTAATTAGTGAAATATTTTACTTATATAATCATTTTAGTTAGTAATATATAGTTATGATCAATATAATGGTTAGTTTTGAAAAATAAACAATTATATTATTTAATAAGTTTTTTTTTTACATAAGTTAATAAACTAATATATTCGTGCATTGCACGGGACATATACTAGTTATACATGTTTTTCTCCCTATTTTTATTCATTTTATTTATTACTTCCTCCGGATTTTATTAGTTGCTACAGTTCCTGTAGCAATTACTATTCATCAATTGATTTTATTTGTATATAGTTCTCTATGTATAATGTAAAACATAGTCAAGTGGAATCTTGTTTGATTCGTCTTAATGTGTATTTTATTAATATCAACTTTTTAGAATTTTTTATCCAATGAAATTAGAGATATTAAAGATTAAAATTATGCATTGGATAGCGTGAATAACAGAAATGTAGCAAGTATTAAAAATCAGAGGAAGTATTAACTAGATATTACGATGTATATAATTACAACAAATTACAATCGGGAATTTGTATAAAACCCCTTTGTATGATGACAATATGAAATTACAAGATGATATAAAGCAATAAACTTAATGGAAGATTATTGTGTAACGACAACCGTTACCCGGAAACTTGATACGTGTTGAAGGCGTGTGCTCACTATCCTTTTGTGATATTTCCCCCACAAAGGTACTTGGGTTAGATGCTTGGAAATTCACAATGAGATACAATCAACAACTATACACCCTTAGTACTTAGGATGTATACCGAAATAACAAAGTGTTTGAGAAATTATGAGTATTGTATAACTTGAACAAAAGTTAATTACTCTCTTGATCAAGCTTAAACAAATGAGAGAAGAGCAATGAGAGTAAGAAAGGAGATTTCAGAAAATTGGTCGAAGTGTTCTTCACCCAAGGACCTCTATTTATACTCAATAGAGGATCCTTGCTCATAATCACCAATTGATTATGATTTAATCACCAACATCAATGCCATTAACAATTAGCATTATTCTCCACCATAAATCAGAGATTATTGGAGCATTAAGATAGAATCCTAGGCATTAAACACAAAGGAAAACGGGAAGAAAGCAACGGTCATTTCCAGAGACCCATCGCCGAGTCGGCGACGAGTCCAAAGAAGGGACCGCCGACTCGGCGCAAGCCTTCTGACCAAACATTGCTTTTCCAGTAGCCAAAAGCCGACTCGGCTATGGCTACACAAGGGGGATCGCCGAGTCGGCTTTTGGCCACTGACTTGATCCCCCTTTTCCTTTGTTACGTTTGTTTAATTAACAACTTAAATGCCTTTTTGGACCCTTTTTGGTCCACGTAAATTATACGTATTTATCCCACTATTTATAATAGCTTTAATCGACATATTATGGACTTATAAATTGTCCCACTACCTTAGTAGTACTTGGTGATTAATATTCAGGATTATTATGTAGTATATATATTATTATACACTAAATGTCCAACAATCCTCCCCCATTTTGGGTATAATAAGCCTCTCATTTACCAAAACTCATAATACATTTCATGCATCAACGCTAATATCCCTACGGATTGAATTAACGCCTAGTACAACACACTTAACAAGTGATCGAGCCAGAGTTGATTTCCATAAGAAATTGAATCAATCGACTCATCCAACCACTTGAAGATGTAGTACACACAAAACAAATAACACAAAGTTATTAACTTGACACATTATAAGGCCGTGTCCGTATCTTATTCATAAGTTTATCATAGTCATTATGCCAATCTTGACTACTTGAAGCGGCCACACTTCAAACTTATATAGGTAGGTTCTCATTACGTATAAAACATATCCCCGTGACGTGGATATAACACCAAGAGCTCTTCAACTCTTGATCTTGAGAACTTTCAAGACGACTACCTTATTCCATCACGGTACAAAGCAACGATGGGTCATGCAAGAGTTGCTTTAACAAAAACCAAGAGGACTTTACCACATTGAATTCAGACACGATGTTACTCATGCGTGAATTGGGCTTTCCCAAATGATTTTACTGACATAAACCGATCTCAATTGAGGCTTTCTCAATTGAGTCTCTATTCATGGCTTTCGTAAACGAATCTGCCACATTGAACTTAGTGTTCACATAGTCAAAAGTTATGACCCCGTTAATGATAAGTCCTTGCACAAGGCTATGCCTTAAAGCAATATGACGAGACTTACCATTATACACTTGACTATAAGCTCTACCTAAAGCCGTCATGCAATCCGCATGAATCGCCACCGGTGAGATTGGCTTAGGTAACAAAGGTATCTCAAACATGAGATTCCTCAACCACTCAGCTTCACTAGCTGCTGAAGCTAAAGCGATAAACTCAGCTGACATCGTAGAGTCGGCTATACATGTTTGTTTCTTAGAAGACCAAGAAATGGCACCTCCCCCATAAACAAACACCCATCCACTAGTAGAAGAGTTGTCCTCTTCATTAGTGATCCAACTAGCGTCAGAATAACCTTCTAGAATAGGAGGTTCCCCGCTATACGTAATACCAAAGTCCTTGGTACGTAACAAGTATCTTAATACTCTCCTTATCGCCATCCAATGATGGGGACCTGGGTTACTAGTAAATCTACTAAGTTTACCCACCGCAAATGCTATGTCAGGCCTTGTACTCGTCATAGCATACATCAAAGATCCTATGACCTTTGAATACTCCAATTGTGAAATTGGTTGACCGGTATGCTTTGCAAACTTCATACCCGGTTCCATGGGAGTAGAGACCGGCGCTTTATCAAGCATATTAAACCGCTTAAGTATCTTCTCAACATAGTGAGCCTGACTTAACTTAATACGGTTCCCTTGCCTTATGATCTTAATGCCTAAGATCACATCAGCCTCCCCCATATCCTTCATCTGAAAGGATCTAGACAAAAAATCTTTTGTCTCTTGGACTTGTGTTATACAAGTTCCAAAGATAAGCATGTCATCGACGTATAGACAAATGATAACACCATTACCATGGCTATCAAATTTGCTATACACACACTTATCGGCTTGATTCAACTTGAATCCAAAGGACAATATAGTTTCATCAAATTTTTGATGCCACTGTTTAGGTGCTTGTTTAAGTCCATATAAAGACTTGACAAGTTTACACACCTTTTGTTCTTGTCCTTTCAAAACAAACCCTTCGGGTTGTTTCATATATACTTCCTCATCTAACTCCCCATATAGAAATGCGGTTTTAACATCCATTTGATGTATTTCTAGATGATAGACCGTAGCTAACGCTACCAATAACCGAATAGTGGTTATTCTTGCAACCGGTGCATATGTATCGAAATGATCGATACCGTGCTTTTGTCTAAAGCCTTGAGCCACTAAACGGGCTTTGAATTTATCAATAGTACCGTCGATTTTCATTTTCTTTCTGAAAATCCACTTGCAACCGATTGGTTTACAAGTCGGAGGAAGATCCACTAACACCCAAGTGTTATTTCCCATGATGGATTGCATCTCATCATCGATAGCCTCTTTCCAAAAAGCACTATCATGTGATGCCATAGCATCGCTATAAGTCAATGGGTCACCTTCCACATTATATAAATATGGAACACTAGAAGATACTTCACTTCTATCACCTTCAACCAAGTATACTTGGAAATCCGGTCCAAAGCTCTTCGCTTTCCGTTGTCTCTTACTCCGTTTAGGAATAGGATCAACTAAATCAAGTTCATCTATTTGTTGACTTTCATCAACATCTAGAAGTGAACTTTGTTGACTATCATCAACACTTTCATTGGTACAACTTTGTAGATGTCTTTGTCTACTCAATGATGAAAATCTATTTTCATCAAAAATGGCATCTCTTGACTCTATAATCGAATGAATCGATATAGTCATTTTGTTCTATAACATAGAACCTATAGGTTTTGCTATGAATAGCATAGCCTATAAAGATGCACTCAAGCCCACGTTCACCGAGCTTCTTTTTCTTGTTGCCGGGCACTCTTACAATGGCCCTACAACCCCAAACCTTAAGATAACTTAAGTTTGGTTTCTTTTTGTACCAAAGTTCATAAGGAGTTTCCTTATTCGTTCTCATTGGAACTCGGTTAAGAATGTGACAAGCCGTCAACATTGCTTCACCCCAAAATCCATCACTCAAACCCGAGTAGGATAACATGGAATTAACCATCTCTTGTAGAGTACGGTTTTTCCTCTCCGCCACACCATTAGATTGTGGTGCATAACCGGCGGTTGTTTCATGAATAATACCCATTGAATTAAAATAAAGCGGATCATAATATTCACCTCCTTTATCGGTTCTTAACCTTTTAAGTTTACTACCAATTTGTATTTCTACTTCTTGTTTGTAAATCTTAAAGTGTTCAAGAGCCTCATCTTTTGAATGCAAAAGATAAACATAACAAAACTTTGAGAAATCATCTATAAAAGTTATGACATACTTTTTGTTTCCCAAAGACGGTGTACTATGAAAATCACAAAGATCACTATGGATTAACTCCAAAATTTCGGTTTTTCTTTCAACACTTTTAAACGGTGTTATAGTGATCTTAGTTAACATGCACGTTTTGCAATTTTTAGACATTTTATTACACATAGGAATTAACTCATGTTTAGACATAAAAGAAATTTTATCAAAATTAACATGTCCTAGTCTAACATGCCACAAGTAATGTAAATCATCATTTTCATTTATAGAAGAAACATTGCAAATAACATCTTTATTCAAATCCAAAGATAATTTAAACAAACTATTACATAGATAAGCCCTACCAATAAACAAATTATTTTTTGAGATAATGCACCTATCGGCTTCAAATACAAGCTTGTAGCCTAATCGATTCAAAATAGGACCCGAGACTAAATTTCTACCTATTTCGGGTGTGAAATACACATCTCTTAAAACTAAAAGATTCCCCGAAGTAAACAACAATTCAACTTGTCCTTTGCCTTGGACCTTGATAGGTGCATTGTTCCCCATATAGAGATGCTCCCCATCAACAACCTTGTTAAAGGTTTTGAACCATTGTGTAGAATTGCATACATGTCTCGATGCCCCCGAATCGATCCACCAAGCCAAGGAATCATCCTGCAAAGCACTAATATTAGTATTCAAAGTAGAAAAACTCATATTAGAATTTTCATCAAAACATGCAAGATTACCTTGTGTGGGTGGTCCCTTGCTAGTTGAAGCTTGACCATTCCCCTTGGCTTTCTTTTGCTTGTTCTTTAGAACGAAGCAATTCTTCCTTCGGTGCCCGGGCTTTCCACACTCCCAACATACCTTTTCGGTATTGGGATTAGTAGCTTTCCCCTTAGAAGAGTCATTCCTCTTTCTCTTATCTCCGGGACGGGATTGTGGTTTCCCTTCCCCAACCATGTTAATTGTTGGTACATTAGGATTATCATCCTTCCGGTTCTCATGAACCCGGATGCTAGACTCGACAATAATGTGTTGTCCAAGGTCGGAGAGTGTAATCTCCTCCCTTTTATGCTTAAGAGCATGTCTAACATCCCTCCATGAAGGAGGCAATTTGTCTATTATGCTTGAAACAAGAAATACTTCATCAATTTCAATTTTATGTAATTTAAGGTTAGCATGCATTCTTTGCAATTCATGAAATTGATCAATGATTGGGCGATCCTCTACCATTTTGTAAGAATTAAAATTACTTACTAGAAATTTCTTGGAGCTAGCATCCTCCGCCATGTATTTATTTTCAAGAGCATCCCATAATTCCTTAGCGGACTCATGGTATTGATAGATGTCAAAGAGTGCATCTTGCATACCATTGAGTATATGCCCCCGGCAAATGAAGTCATCATTTTCCCACTTTGACCGTTTGCGATTTTGTTCAAGAATCTCCGTTTCCGGAATCACCGTTTCCGGATCATCCGACTTAGCGACCTCCGGTTTGGGTGAGCTTATAACATAAGCCACATTGAGGGTAGTGAGCATGAACATCATCTTCTTTTGCCAACGTCTAAAGTCGACGCCGACAAACTTTTCTAACTTAGCAAAGTTAGAGGTAAAGTCCTTCATTGATGCCATCATATGAAGAATATCACAAAAGATTATTACGATGTATATAATTACAACAAATTACAATCGGGAATTTGTATAAAACCCCTTTGTATGATGACAATATGAAATTACAAGATGATATAAAGCAATAAACTTAATGGAAGATTATTGTGTAACGACAACCGTTACCCGGAAACTTGATACGTGTTGAAGGCGTGTGCTCACTATCCTTTTGTGATATTTCCCCCACAAAGGTACTTGGGTTAGATGCTTGGAAATTCACAATGAGATACAATCAACAACTATACACCCTTAGTACTTAGGATGTATACCGAAATAACAAAGTGTTTGAGAAATTATGAGTATTGTATAACTTGAACAAAAGTTAATTACTCTCTTGATCAAGCTTAAACAAATGAGAGAAGAGCAATGAGAGTAAGAAAGGAGATTTCAGAAAATTGGTCGAAGTGTTCTTCACCCAAGGACCTCTATTTATACTCAATAGAGGATCCTTGCTCATAATCACCAATTGATTATGATTTAATCACCAACATCAATGCCATTAACAATTAGCATTATTCTCCACCATAAATCAGAGATTATTGGAGCATTAAGATAGAATCCTAGGCATTAAACACAAAGGAAAACGGGAAGAAAGCAACGGTCATTTCCAGAGACCCATCGCCGAGTCGGCGACGAGTCCAAAGAAGGGACCGCCGACTCGGCGCAAGCCTTCTGACCAAACATTGCTTTTCCAGTAGCCAAAAGCCGACTCGGCTATGGCTACACAAGGGGGATCGCCGAGTCGGCTTTTGGCCACTGACTTGATCCCCCTTTTCCTTTGTTACGTTTGTTTAATTAACAACTTAAATGCCTTTTTGGACCCTTTTTGGTCCACGTAAATTATACGTATTTATCCCACTATTTATAATAGCTTTAATCGACATATTATGGACTTATAAATTGTCCCACTACCTTAGTAGTACTTGGTGATTAATATTCAGGATTATTATGTAGTATATATATTATTATACACTAAATGTCCAACACTAGATATATACATGTGCCATATATGGTCTAAATAAAATAACAGTATGAATAAAGTTTAAAAATTTCCATAAGTCTAAAGTTATACGTAATAATAAAAGAGTGTATTTCAAATGGTATAGTAAAAGAATGAATACATTAATTGATATTAAGCCAATAAATTTTAAAAATTGCCAATCAGCAATCCTTTTAATAATAAATAAATTTCATATATGATCGCTATGAATCTATGATATAGCAAAATATGAGATTAACCTAACATTTATATAAATTGTATAAATATATAATTATATTATCTCATACTCCATCCGACCTTTTTGTTCTTCTCATTTACTTTTTGCATGCATAGTTTTTAAAGCAAATTTTAAATCTCATTATCTCTAAATACACATAATAAAAATTACAAAAAATACATAATAAAAAAGTATACATTAAGACGAATCTAACGAGAGCTCACATGAATATATTTTATTTTCTAATTAATATGTGTCAAAAACATCAAATTTCTCTCACCTTAAGGTGAAACAATCTAAATGGAAAAAACATTAGAGAATAGAGGGAGTACAATTTAATATGATTAGATAATTATTAACTGTTTATTAGAAAAAAAAAATATTGACTAATAATAAGCCACGATTGTAAACATGTTTGTAAAAATTATTTATTGGTTGTTGACTGTTTACTAAAAAAAGTTGGTTAAAAGTAAAAATCAATGTAATACTATCACTAATTTTGATTTTGACTTAAAAAAACAACTTCTTGGCTAACTTAATACTCCCTCCGTTTTTTTATGTTTGTCCACGTTACCATAACGAATAGTTTCAAATGTTTGTCTACTTTAGAATACTTTTAATTTTTAAAAATCTTTTTTTTCCCAAATATACCCATACAATCCATCCCATTTTTACCAAATATACTCTCTCTATATTAATGATAATGATTATTACTTCTTTTTTTCTTTATTTTATCTTCAATTTAAATGTTTTTCCCTCTCATATTACCAATAAATCATTACTCCACAGAATCAAGTACTATTTCATTAAAATAGGAGTAATACCCATTTACTTAAAAAAAATTCTAATTTTCTTAATCTATATGAAAAATCCACAACAAACAATCTTTAAAAGAAGTAAAAAGTAATTATTTACAAATATTTTTTAATATTTGACCAATCAAAATCCAAAATTCATTAAAAAAAAAACTAATTACCACCCTTAAGCAATCAAAAAATTAGTACTAAAATTAAAAAATTGATCAAGTGGACTCTTGGAGTACATGAAAAAGAATCTTATGAATTAATTAACATTAAACAAAGGCCAATCACTTATTATAAAATCCACCCTTCACCCATCACAAAAAACCTCTCCTCCTCATTCCCTTTATCATCATTCATCTTTCTTTCCTCACCTCCCATTCATCTCACAAAAAACCTAATTCCTAATTTTCTTCCCTAATTTTATTTTTTTTTCCTCTCTTTTTTCTTCATTTATTATTGCTTGTTCTAATAATCAATCTTCTCCTTCCTACCAAACCTTCTTTAATTTCTCTTCCTAATACCCAAATCAATCAACAAATTTCATGATTAAGATTGAAATCCACCATTATTATTATTCTTCATGTCTCCTATAATCAGTGAAGTTCTTCTTTCTGGGTTCACCATTAATTCTGCTCTTCGTCGTCGTACCCATCTCGTTTTATCTTTCTCTGTTGTTTTTCTTTACTGGTTCTACAATTTCTCTTGAACGATTCTCTTCCCTTTCCAACATTTTTTTTTCTTTTTTTAATCGTATTGTTAAATCTAGGTTAATTAATTGATTATCTAACTGATTAATGATGGCTAGTTCAAGTTCATCGATCCAACCACAACAAACCCAGAACAATTCATCCGGATCCGAAGCTGACCCGCAACAGATTATGGATCTGAGAAAGAGGAAACGGATGCAATCCAACCGCGAATCTGCTCGACGATCTCGACTTAGAAAACAAAAACATCTCGATGATTTAACCGCACAGGTTATCGAGCTTAAAGCCCAGAATACCAAGATATTGTCCGCCATTAACGCTACTACGCAGCTTTACCTTGATATGGAGGCAGAGAACTCTGTTTTTCGAGCACAGTTTGGTGAGCTTAGCAATCGTCTTCAATCGCTTAATGATATAATTAATTGCTTAAGCATAAGTAACAATAATGGTGTAAGAACTGCTACAAACAGTGAATCTGATGATCAAGAGAGTTTTGAGAGCTTCGATCTGGATTTTGGTGATGGGTTTTCGATGAATTCATGGGGGTTTTCGTTTGCTAATTATCCTATAATGGCTACTCAAGATGCATTTATGTGTTAATTATTTAGTATAAATCCTCCATTTTAGTAAATTAGAGTATTATAATATAAATATTTGTAATTATATTATGGGTTTAATCTCAACAACCCAATATGATCTTCAATCTGCCATTGATGGAATACATTATTGTTATGTGATGATATTTGGTAGGAGGAATTGTATGTATTGACACAATTGTTGTGGACTAAAACTTGCAATGTCATCCTTAATTATCTTATTATTAATAACGTTTAATATTTTATCTGTTTTATAATACTCGCTATATTTAAAATTGTTATTTATTTTTAATTTGTTTATGTAATTTTAACTCGTACATAAGAAATAATATAAGAAATAATATAGTTATATGTAATTTTATTTAATTTTTCTTAAAATTTAATTTTAAAACATACTTTAAATGAAGATTAATTTTGGATGTATGCATCAAGTGATGAGGATAGTTGTTCAATTAATTGAAGGGGTCCCAAATGATGACCTTTCCAAGTATTTTTTATTAGAATTGATTGGTTGAGAAATTATTGGCATTAGAATAAATGATAATGGTGCTTTTTGGCTTGATTAATCATTGGATGGGAGGAAATCAGTGCAAATTGTGACACCCACAAATGCCTTGCATGAGTTGTAACTTGTACCTACAAAAATCTCTTTTTTTAATTGTGATATAATCCTTCACTTTTATTTTTGTTATTTTCATCTTACAAGTCATGTAAGAATTGTTATAACAAATTTTTTTTCTTCGTATTTCTTACACTAGTTTCGATAACAATTTCAGAAAGAAAAAACCGCAAAAAGGAGGAAGGGAGAGGAAGGGGAAGAAAGAAACGAGGAAAAAAGAGAAAATAAATGAAGATGTAGTACCTTTATTTGTTTAGAAGAAAAAGAAAAGGATGTGGGATGAATTGAAATTTGAAATTTTTTTTGACGATCCTGTTATGATATTTTTCTAACAACTTTGTATTTCTAAATACTAAATATATATTTACGTAATTTAATATTAAGGCTTCTAATTTTTTGGAACCCTGTGCGATTGAACATGTCAAACATATTCAGAAACTCCCCAATACATTATACTATGTAATTTAATATTTAGGCCACTAATTTTAAAAAATTTCAAACTATTATATTCCCATTTCAGCTAATATCTGATTTAAATTTTCAAAATACATTATACTTAAAACAAAGTCAATTTCACGTAAAGTATGTCAATAAAGGAAAGGTAAATGACACTCCCAAATCAATATCCCACACAAGACGGGATCCTACTGGATATTTTTCTTTTTCGTGAAAGATGCGAGAAATCATACGCGTTCCTCCCACATGAGGGAGTAAAGAGAGATACGCGCAGTCAAGAAACCCCCCAATTGATACCTGTGCGCAGTAGTGGTTAAACCCCAAACCTTCTGCTCTACATCCAGATACTCTATCCATTGAGCCACAAGCACTTTTGGTATGTAAAGTATGTCAATACTTAAACCATAGTTATCGGAATCTCAATTCTGATCTACGATTTACGATCTTATGATCCAAAACAGGATGAACGATTCGGATCGTAGGTAGTTTCATTTAATTCTCTCAATAATATTACGTTTATTCCTTATTACACGCTTAATTCTCTCAATTAATTCTTATATTTTCATTTATTTGCTTAATTTTCACTAATTCTATTTGGATGATTTTAAAGTTTACAAAGTTAGTTTAAACTAGTATAAAGGACACTCCCAGTATCCCGCGCAAGGCAGGGTTCAGATGAGATATTTTTATTTTCCTGAAAGATGTGGACAAATTATACCCGTAACCCCAAGAAGAAGTTTAGAGAGATAGACGCAGTCAAGAAACCCCCAACTGATACCTACGCCCAATAGGAGTCAAACCCTAAACCTTCTACTCCACATGTAAATGTTTTATCCATCGAGCCAAAAGCGCTTTTGATTTTCTTATAAGTTAATGAGGTGTGGTAATTAGAAAGTTTAAAAAGGGACAAAAAGCATTGGACATACGCGAAGTGTTTTAATGACAACCTAGACATATAACGTCACAAGACAATATCAGAAAAATATTGATTAGAAATTACAAAATATTATATATATTAATTTCATTTAGCAACAATTCACCCAATTGCTTGGATTTTAGGTGTATGAGGTGTCAGATTGTTTGGTTATATTACTATGGATGATGATGAGCTGAGGTAGGAATAACACACATTATGAACTACCAAAACTATTATTTATGGTTTATAAAATGACATATATATATGAAATCACTTCTTCATCATAGATCATCTTCCATTATTAATTTGGTTTAGCAACTCTTCTTTCCTTCTAAAGGTTTAAACAAAATCCTACATAATTATAACTATTACGGCCAGTTTGGTAATTGTTTCGAAATGATGAGAACGGTAATAGAAAATCAATTTGATTATAGTAGGAATATTTTTTGACAAGTTTAATGGTTATGCTTATATTTTTCCACAATCTCATTATTTTCACAAAATTTATTCTAATGCATTACCGTTTGAAAATGTGGTATTAGGTGGGATAATTGTGAATAATTTTTTATGATTAAACTTTCATTACCAGGGAATGACATGATTTATACCAAAACATAATATATTTCTATTGGGATATATAGTGACATTTAATTCAAATGTAATTCTTTTAAATTTCTAATGACATATAG
The DNA here is from genome assembly GCA_019776075.1 of Amaranthus palmeri. Lineage (NCBI taxonomy): Eukaryota > Viridiplantae > Streptophyta > Magnoliopsida > Caryophyllales > Amaranthaceae > Amaranthus > Amaranthus palmeri. Next base: position 2,163,190 of record JAAKBH010000008.1, read on the forward strand.
TAGATTTAGTGACATTAATTAGACCCTTTAGCAGCATAACAAAAAATCTATACTATATACTAAAACAAAACACAGCTGACATAAGCAACTCACAAAATTGATGTCTTCTTATAAGATTGATGATGTCATTGTATAATAATGACTATAGGAATATTAAATGTTAAGGATGTTTATAAAATGATTAATTTGACATCATTAAAAACTTTAGTTTTTTTTTTTTGAAGTGTCATTAAAAATTTAAGTTGGGACTATAACATATACTATTAAAATTTAAAAACCAATGTAATAAATATAATAGTAGTATATAATAATGATGCATAAATTATTATCATTGATTTATATTTATTTAAAAAAATTCATTCATTTACAAATTAACTATATTATTTTTAATTATACTTTCTAAAATATTCACTAAAATGCTAATTATATTATAGATACAATTTACAATGCCTCAATGTTTTATCATTCTTATAATGATAACTATAAAAAATGATAATAATAAAAAAAAGATTGAATTTCAATTTTCATGAATCTAAAAAATGTGTATTAAGAAATAATTAAAATTAATGTAATATTAAGCCCTATTCAATTTATGTGTTTTTTACATCAAAATGAAAAAAAAACCGTGCATCGCACGGAGATTATCTAGTATCATACTAAAGCTTTTCACGACATAAGATTTAGTAGCATTTATTATCATAAATGTCACTATAAACTATAGTAATAAGCACACTATGTCAACAAAGGCCAAATAAAATATCACTAAATCACTTTATTGTGAAACTTAATATAAAAATTAATAATTACCACATTAAAAATAGAAATCAATGACATTATTTTGATGTCAATAAATCCTATTTGCGAAAAATTAAATTTATTATAGTGACATATTATGAAAATATATACTACAAATCATTTCGAATAGCATCAATTAGTTTCCCTAACCAAAAGGACTACTGGAGTAAATACTAATAGTGCTTCTTTACCAAACACCGCAACATAAACACAAAGTTAAAAGAAATACTTAAAAGTCCCAATACCCAAAAAAAAAGAACATTCAACAATGACTTATTAAACTTTCTATAAAAAAAATCAGAAAACTAATAAATAAAATAATCTAAAAAGAAGAAAACACTTATGAAAGTCAAAAAATCTCTCATGTTTCATGGAGTTCAATTAAAAATTTAAAGGTCCAAGTTAGTAAATGGCTAGCTTAGGTAAGTAATCAAACTACTACTAATAATATTACTACTAAAAGTAAAGTATGCTAGAAGCATACATGTTGCCTAATTTTTGGCCCATATGGATATTGATTATTATTAACATCATCGTACCCACTGTATGCCACTCGTAGAAAATTATGATCAAAATCTGAAGAGGAAAGAACGACGACAACTCATATCCATAAAAGAGAGTGCGAACAAAAATCCCCCGACTCGCATTGATTATTGTTAACGTCTCCTTTTATTATTTATATGTAAGTTGTCTTATATCGGAAAAATAGAAGAGAATTTGTCACTTCATAAACTTAAAAGGGTAACTCCTACTTTATCCGTTTCACTATATTTACTACATTTGATTTTTTACGTAATCTAATGTGATACTATGATAATTTATATTAAACTATATAAATTTATAAATTATGAACACTTAACATTGTGAAAGTATGCAATTAGACGAATCAAACAAGATTCCACTTGACTATATTTTCTCTAACACATTAGCCTCAATATATATAATAATCTTGAACGATAAATAATATCAAAAATCGTTATGTAACAAGTATTTCAGAATAGAAAAAGTACTATACTATATATCAATTAATTTTAATATTAAACCTCCTTTAAATTTGTATGTCAATTACATCGTTTTTATTTGGATTGTCAGACTCATTTTCTAAAATTTAATAAAATATTGATTGATGTAAGGATCGGAGCAGCTTATGTTTCTCAATCAACAAGCTGAAATCAGCTATTAAAAAATGTATTTTCTAATTTATGATTGATTAATACTTTATTTTATTTGTGCTTAGTTCATTAGTGATCCCCCCCCCCCACCCAAAAAAAATAAATTTGGCAAAGTGTAATGGATCTTTTCAAAACAAATACTTCTATGACGTAAAGCAATTATTTCCTTATAAAAATAAAAACAATTAGAGCCAGACATGCAGATATTCAGGGTGTTCGAACGAGTTTTAAATATAATAGTTTGAATTGGCTTAATTTTAGCGAATATTAGATCAAAGATAGAATACCTACAAAACGAAAAGGGTTACTTATCCGGGGGCTGCTTTCCGGAAAGCCTCTTCGACACTCAAGTCAGTGGTTAGTTTAAGAGTCAATAATAATGACTAAAAATAGTAAGGTAGAGAGAGAAGAAATACCATTTATGGTTGTGAATAAGAGTATTTATAGGACTCAAAAATGTGATGAGACAACCCTAGGGGCATTTTAATAATTTCGTCGTGAGGTGAATCAACTTTGGTGTTGACTGAAACAGTTGGCCCTTTTGACTTGGCACACAAACTTTGGGGCTAATTGACCCAATGACAAATTTAATTTTACTTTTTAATCAAATCAATTTTAAATATTTCTATGTAGAGCAATAATTTACTTCATCGTGAGGAATGATTAGAGATTTAAGATTTGATTAGACCCACCTCAAACTCGACTATAATTTTAAAATTTTTGTCTCCCTTAACTTTTGAGACCTAGTTAAATATAGTTCTTAAATTATATAGACTCTACCTAAACTCGCTTGAGATTAACTTTAAACATTTGGGTTGAAGATATTAAAAACATTCAAGTTCATGCAACATTTTTACATTTCTTAATTAATAACTTATCTTAACTTTGTTGTTTAATTTTTATGAGTTGTAGTGCTTAGATTGTGGTAGTATTTTAATTATGTTAAGTGTTGGGTTATATCTTTATGCTTGTATGTTTTGTTTTCTAAATTAGCTAATTAGTGTTCTAGATCAATTTGTTGAGATTATATGAATGGATTTAGTATAGTTGAAATTAGAGGTATTCAATGGAGCGGGTCGACCCAACGGGTCTAGAGTCGAGTTATACATTTTAACGGTTATTAGCAGGTCGGGTCAATAATGGGCGGATCATTAAAGAGCCTTGGTGTAAAGGGCCAGATGGATAATTATAAGTATCAATTGCCCACAAAAATTCACCACCTTTTTATATTTCACAAATTCTTGTGAGAGACGCTATTTTTGAGAGACCAACTCTAATTGGGTCGGCCCATAAAGAAAAATATAGAATGAGAGTAAGAATTATACTCTAATGGAAATTGTGGCAGTATAATTAGATGATTTAGGAAATTCAATATTTCATCAAAACAATTACTAATTAAATTTAGTTATTTTATAACTTTTGTAATGTATTTATGAATATTTTCATTATTTATATATTTAGTTTGAAAAAAAAAATATAATTAGTTAATTATATTTTTTGTCGTATATATCTTATTTATTAATTTTGTTTTATTGGTTTTATTTTTTTATTTATTGTTATTTTAAATAAAATAAAACTTAAAATCTAAATTATAGACTCCCATAAAAAATTAAAATTATAAAATCCCAATTTTTACTAATTAATATTAAAATTTTATTAATAAATAAAATAATAAATAAAATTTAAAATATTACTAATAAATAATAAATAATAATAATTGTACAAAAAAGCTGGACAATAAAAATGGCGTCAGAATGGCTACTGATATTTATACTGACGCCATAAATCGCTTCGGCATGGCTACGGTAATCCTTAATGGCTATGCCGTATTTGGCTTTGGTACGTGTCAGTCGTAGGGATGGCAATTCAGTCCGAATCCGACCCTAGTCCGACTCGATCCGAGGAAAATAATCCGATTCAAGTCCGAGGAATAAGACATCCGACTCCAACTCCGACTTTACGCTCCGAGTCCGAGTTAGAGACGGACCGGAGGTGGACCTTATTAAAAATCCGAGACTCCGACCCGACTCCGACCCTGAAGGACATCCGACTTTGAATTTGACTTTTACACTAAAATTTTGTTTCCATTAAAACTCTAGACATGACTAATTCAAGTTCTTTCTTATACTAATTGTAATTTTTTATTTTGAAAAAGTATTTGGTATTTTTATTTAAATTAATGAATCAAGATAAGACAAATGAAATCAAGAGAAATAAAATACGCCAAATCAAAATACGAGAAAAATCTGTTAAATTTTAGTAGTATGATTATTTTTGTTGTTTAAATTGAATTCAAATTAAAGTTCATATTTATTTGTTAAAATCTATATGAAAAATATATTTTGTAAATTTTGTATGCTTTAAAATCATTAGTACAATATCACAACGATACTGTTTGATAACAATCCGACTCTGCATCCGACTCCGTTGGAGATCCGAGAGTCCGAGTCGGGGCAAACTTGGAGTATGCATAATCCGAGTCCGAGTGGAGGTGGACTGAAAATAAAAGTCCGACTATTATCCGGAGCAAAGTCGGAGTATGTATAATCCGAGCCGAGTCCGACCCATTGCCATTCCTAGTCAGTCGCCCTTCCGACGCCAAAAGGCTTATGGCTTCGAAATGGCTTCGCTTCTATGCCGTCGCCAACTTGATATTTTTTTGTAGTGTAATGGATTGCATTAAAGAATCCATTACCTATAGCAAGAAATACTAAACCAAACATCCCTTAGAGTTAAGAAATGTATTAGATTACATAAGACTCCATTTTACAAATCAACCACTGATACCAATATTTTTTTTTATTTTTACTTATTTATTAATGAGTCCAAGTAAAGTTTTGATTTGTCAAGGGTCTCAGTCTCAAAAGATTAAAATATGGCCTGGAATCAAATGTTGCTATTATTTTTCAACTCTATTCATCAATCACTCTCATTATATATATTTGATCTATAAGTTAAAACATATTAAATGAAATCTTGTTTGATTTATCTTATATTTTAAATTTTACTAATACTAAGATAAAAATTTAATACCAATTATTTACTATTGTTGCTCGAGCACAATTTTAGATATTTAAGATCAAAAACGTGCAGTGGCAAATATGCTGAAACCAAATGAAACATTTAAAGAATAAGGAGTATTATATATTCGCAATCAGTTCAACAACATCATATAGCAAGGCAAAGTAAAGATAAACACGAGTCAAATCTAAACCGAACCCTTAGGGTCTGACAAATCTAGATTCTAGATCTGAATCTAAAACAATTTTTTTTTTTCGTTCCTAAAAATATTTTAAAGATACATTTGTACAATTTTTGACCATTTGTGTAAAATTATTTGAATATTTTTATTAGTAAAATATTGTAATACTTCATATACTATCAAGTCTTTTTAATTTTAATTTTTAAAATATAGGATACATCGACCACATTTCAAATTACGAAAATCGACAACTTACAAAATCCCATAATGTTAAAAAAATCTAAACAAAAATTCTAAATTAAACAATTAATTCACATGATAGCTAATAATATGATTTTAAAATATGTAAATGGTTCACACATTGATTCTGTAGGGATGAACACCTATCCAAATTCGAACCGAATCAAAATCAATTGGACTTTAAAATTTTGGACTGGAAGATCAGTCCTATTACATCGATTTCCGATTCTGATCCAACCCTGAATACTACCGGTTCGAATTTAGACCGATTAGACAGACTAACTTAAATTTTAAATATTAAAATTCTATGAAAATGTATATCATCAACCAACAATGTCTTGCCAATTACCATCTTTCGTTTAAAAAAATTTTATTTATTAATTTAAATTTCATGGTATTTAAAAGAATTATTAATATTAGCCAACTCAAATCTACAAATGACGTTAAACTAATATTTTAAAGAAATAAAATTAACAAAGGTTATTAAATGAAATTTTATATGAAATCCCAATTTTTCTTGTACCTTTCAAAGACATTAGATAAAAATTACATATTAAGTGTTAACCGATCCTATCATGTCTAACTATGAATTTTTCAGGATTTGAATCGGACCGATTCCCGAATTTCATAATTTTTAAGGACCGGAGACTAGACCTATTATTTCTGATCCAGAGCGGTTTCCATCCGAATTCATCCGATTCGGGTTTGGACCGCTGGTCCGATCTAATTTTGCATAGCTTCCCTATGAATCTGGTGTGAACCAGGATCCAAACCCTAAGGTCATAAACCCAGATCCGATGCATAAAGTCGGAAAAATAGGTAGTTCCACACGCTTAAATAAGGTTAGGTTGGGTTGGATCGGATCTAGAACCTAAGATCCACGTTGCTCATCCCTAAGGCAAAGTATGTATTGCATAATGATAGATAGAAAAGAGTACACTCAGCAGATTATACTGTTCTTAATTACACGAGGATGAGATGCATTATACTACTATCACTTTTTAAAACCTTTATTCTACTTGCACAATAACTTGTTCTATACTACAAAAATAAAAATGACAAAACCAAAACAGTAATGCAAGCAATTATATATAATATTTTCAGCGATGAGTTCTGGGTAAGCTTATCATTTTGGGTATGAGACGCCGTCGAACCTCCTTCCCCAGACCCTGACCATAGATCTACCTATGTGCGGGAATACTGGGTATGATGATGATGATTTTCAGCGATGAGTTCCAGGTAGCTTATCCTTAATCTTGTCCATGATTCCTTTCTTGTCCTGGTGTTCATAGCCCTGGTGGCGGCCATGTGCATCATACCCAGGAGTAGTGGTAGACCCGTATTCCTGCTGATTCTTGTTCCCTCCTCCAGGTAATATTTCCTTTATCTTCTGCTTTAGTCCCTTTTTCTTCCTTCTTCCACCTTGCCCATCATCCTCTGACTGCAATTTTAACCATTTGTTAAAATTAGGGATGGCATGGGTCTTAGACCCGACTCAACCCTAATTTGTCTAAATCAATCTATTCACAAAATCTCACAAAAGACGGTCTATAGGATAGACCACAAAATTGGGCCAGCCTATTTTTCTTAACTGATTTTTTTATTATAATATATTATAATCCTAAATGTAAGGTATTATAAACTCGAATATACTATTCTATAACCCCAAATATAAGTTATTATAACCCCAAATAATTTATCATAACCCCAAATATACTATGTTATATTTTGGGCTGGGCTTCATGGATTCCGTCTATAGAATAGACCGTCTCCCATGAGACTTACTCCAATCTATTTTGTTTTATTCTTAAGATCTGGATCTATGAGTTTTGGGTCCGATTCCACTCTGGATCGGATCAAGGTCGGACAAATGGACTCTTATATTACGTCTATTTTTTAAAATGTTTTCTAATACATGTCAAGGTTAAAGTCCAAGTAGGAATGGTTACGGGTCCAGGTGCCTGTTGGACCCGCCCCAAACCCGCCCTTTTTTAAGGGTCTGGGTCTTATTTTTTAAGACCCTCGGATCTGGGTCGGATCTGGATCTAAAAAATATTTGGCGGGTCCGAATTCGGGTCCAATATCCAGACCCTGTACCCGCCCCTTGGACCCTTATAAATATTGAATCAGTAAGTCTCGTGGGAGACGGTCTATTCTATAGACGGAATTCATGAAGCCCAGCCCAAAATATAATATAGTATATTTGGGGTTATAATAAATTATTTGAGGTAATAATAACTTATATTTGGGGTTATAGAATATTATATTCGAGGTTATAATACCTTACATTTAGGATTATAACATAATATAATTAATATTATAATAAAAAAAATCAGTTAAGGAAAATGGACTGGCCTAATTTTATGGTTTATCCTATAGACCGTCTCTTGTGAGATTTTGTGATATTGAATTGTCCATTTTTATTTGTTTTGCATGAATTATGCCCTCAACACTTATTTTCTTTTCATATAATCATAATATATATAAATAATATATATGCTACTTGCTAAGTGTTAAGCCTATTACCCTTATTTCATGGATTTCATGGACTCGAACTAGTGTTTATAATAAAATTTCATCAGGACGGAGTAGTAGTTGTTATATATTTCGATGTTAAGAACATGAATAATGAAAAACTTTGAGTTAAGAATACGGGTCCAATAAAAAGAAATAGAATCCAAATCAAAGTCTAAAAGGACCCGACTCAAATCCAAACCACGCAGGTCCATTCCTATTTAAAACCCAATAATATATAACTTCAAGCATTGCTAAAGGTATTCAACGGTTGGGCCGAGAGTCCACATTTTAACGGTTTATTAGCAAGGTGGGTCAATAATAAACCTTTGTGTATAGGGTCGGGACGGACCGGGTTGGATAATTGTAAGAATTGGTTGCAAAATATATTTTACAACTTTTTTTTAATATTATATTGTTATATAATTATATTTATTAGGGGTGAAACCGGGTACCGGTCGACCCGGATCCGGAAATCCGGGTACCTAAAATTCGAATACCCGGTTTAAACTGGGTCGGAAACCGAATACTCGGTTTTATTCAAATGTTTTTTATTTTTGTTCAACTATACGTTTGTTTTATCTCAATTTTCAGAAATATTTTTTTATATAAAATTTAAGTACGAATTCTCTATAAATCTTTAAGAAAATAAAAGAATGATATTATTGTTCATGGTATAAGTAAGAACAATTATAAAATTTAAATACTAACTTTACAAAAATATTCAATCCAAGGTTAGCTTAAGAGATATCATGATCATTTTATTTACGAAAAAAAAATACCCGATTTTCAAAATCTGTGACCCGGATTCAGTATCCGATTAGACACCGAATACTGGATAATTCGGATCGGATTATAGTTGAATTGACCTAACGGAGCATAAAGTATAATAAAAACATTATTTTATGAACTTTTAAAAAAGGGTCGTATTTAAATGAGTTTGACCCGCTTCGACCCGTTTAACATTTGACATGACCCAGTCCGCCCCGAACCATTTTAAATTTGGCCCAATTGACACCTCTAGTTATTGCATAAGTTGAGATTATATAAACCAGTGGAGTACAGAGAGAATTGAGGGTGAAAGAAATCTTACAGAGCTAGAACTAGAGCTCCCAGAGCGGTGAAGTGTGCCAGTAAGACCAGTGCCCTGATGCTTCTCATGCTGTAACTGCTGGGTACCACCCATACCACTTCCAATTCCAGTACTGCCAATAACACCACTGTCATGAGTCCTCTGACCCATACCAGCAGTCCGGTGTCCGGTCCCAATTCCCACCCCAGTAAGACTAGTGTCATGAGTACCTGTGTGGTGTTCAGTCCCAAGTCCCGTCCCAGTAAGACCAGTATGATCATAAGGCTTCTGATGCTGATATAGTTGCTGGCTACCACCCATACCCACACCTGTGTCGTAGCCAGTACCAGTCGAAGTGTGCATTCCCTGATCAGCCGCCCCATACCCAGTGCCCATAATAGAATCATAATTACCCGCGCCCGTATCATAAGCACCCATGGTGCCCGTATGCTGAACCGGGTTCCCAAATTCGTCGGTTTGACGAACTGGGTTCCCATACTCATCTCTCAATCTATCCATCTTTTTTAATAAATGATATTGAGTATATAATGATATTGAGTTGTGTGGTAGATGAAGACAAGTAGATGGATTATATAGCTGATTTTGTGGGGGGAAACTAATTTGGATATGTTAGAGAAGAATTAAGATCAAGGCTGCCTGGTGCATGTACGTACACGGCATGCTCATCCTTACACATGCTTCTGAGTATTTGTAGTGCTGACACCTAGCTTCTTAAGGATTTCCCTGGCTCCATAAGGAGCTGACACATAATTTAGTCCTTAGATCTGATCAACTCTCATGTTTAGTAAACCTGATTTCTCATTTTTATGCCACTTCTTTATTGATCATCATCATATCCATATATATTCCGAAAATAGATAAATTTATATTTAGGATCTGGAGAGGGAAGATATATAGACGGCGTCTCATACCCATAAGGAGAGGGTGGTTGAAAGAGTCTCCTGGCTCAAGAAGGGTTTTCAAGAGAGAAAACCTATAAAAAAACCGAAAACCTGCATCTTACATCTTACATCTTACATCCATGTTAGCAAAGCATAGAGATCAATATAATATTCCATATACATTTGACTTTGTAATTGAATTCGTTTGATGATGCAAATGAACATCTTTAATTAAGACAAAGTCAAATCATACATGCTACGTGTGTTAGTAAGGCAAGTCAAAATTATCTTATGGCCTGTTTGGTTAGTGGTACTAATTATAGTGTAGAATTTCATTAAAAGTTACATATTTTTTTCATGGTAATGAAATTTTACTCAAAAAAAGTTTTTTTGTTTACAAATTTTCATTACGATTTAATACCACATCTCCCTACGCTAATGCATTAGAATGAATTTTATAAAGTAAATGAGATGATAAATGTTGGAAAAGCATGACCATGAAGGTCACCAAAAGATTTTTCAATCAAAAATACATCAATTTTTCATTCATATTACCATCTAATAGTTTTTCATTCATAAAATTAGTAGTTGTCCAATCTCCCCAAATTAATACCCTCTCATCAAAGAAATTAAATGTTGCAAACCCGAAAAAATCGAGAGAGTAAATTAAATTAAATGAAATTTAATATTTTTTGGGAAATTCCACGTGATAATTCTGAGGTTTTAGGTTTTCTACGTGGTAACCAAAACTTTTAAAGAATCCACGTGGTGACCCTGAGGTTCATGTAATTGTTCGACCGTGACTTTTTTGCACATAAAAACGTTAGCAAAAGTTAATTTTAAAGCTTTAAAACTGTTGTACGTCTATTTATTAGACTCACCATTTCAAACTTTATTAGAGAAAAATTACCAAAAAAAGTTTAACATTTTTTAAACACTTTTTTCGACATTATATTTTAATTTTTCTTTTTTTATTTTGAAAAGATAGTTATGCAAGTCATCCGATTATCGAAATTTGCTCTAGGCAATACCCAATAAAGTTGACATTTTATTTTAATTTTATATGCATTCTTTTATTGAAGTGATCAATATATGTAATCATGTTTCAGTGTAATATATTGACGAATAAATGGTAAAACGCAATTACTATTTTCAAAATTAAACTTTAAATTCAATTCTCACGTAATCTTTTTCTTACCCTTAGCCTACCCCTCGATTAATAAAAACCGAAAAAATTCGAAAATATGTATCATATTGTACATGTAATGAGCTTGTTTTATTGGCTATTGCAGTTTGTTACAAGATTTCAGAGCTTAATTAGTTATAGCAAAGAGATTAATAAAATTCGATAAACTGCTATTTCAAGTAGCGGTTTGCAAGAAAAAGCTTATATTTTTCAAAATAGTTTGGAGTGACACCTATTATTCCAATTATTTTAGAAAATTAGCTTAAAAAAAGTTCGTATTATTGGCTATTTTAGTTTGTTACAAGATTTCAGAGCTTAATTAGTTATAGCAAACATATCTATTACATTACATAGAACTGTCATATAACTGCAAAATGGAGATCATAATAAGATATGAGTTTTGCTGCTATTAATTAAGCCTCATACGGTCCACCGTCTTGTGCTCAGCGGCCTGTAGCTCCGTCATTGTTGCGACGAAGCTGCCCTTGGCCTTGGCCGCCTTCGGCTTGCTGGCCCTGAACATGGCCAATGTCCTCAGCCGAGACAGGAATCTTAGTCACTTGCACAGCATAGAAAGTATCCACTGTTGCACCTCCTGTTCCAGTTTCAGTCTTACTACCTCTAATGCTTGTATTATATCCTGCACTTGCACTTTCATCCGGGTTCACACTCCAACCCGACCCACCAAGTGGACCCGACCCACCAAACCCGGTCTCAGTCTTAAGAGGATCATGATGGGCGGCCTTAGAGCCAAACCCACTAGTAACCTGAGCATAACTTTGGCCACTTTCAACATCCGTTTCATTGCGGTGTAGTTGAGGTTGTCCATACCCAGTCGGGTCAAGCCCAGGTGCGCCTGGAGTTGTTCTGGATGCTCCAGTTGTACCCGGAGCTCCTAACGGGTCAAGAGCTGATCCTGGTGCTCCCAACCCACCAAATTGGCCCGTTACCCCTGTTCGTCGATCAGTTTGACGATTAGACATTATTTTTTCATAAACAAAAATGTAAACTTATGGGCTATAATTAGAAATTTAACTAGGCAGATCAGATGTATTTAATTTTGGAGGATGCAATTATGTATATATTATAGGTTGTAAGAATATGAGATGTTTAATTTAAGACACGTCGAAGCTACAAGATTGTTGCGTGGGTGATAATTGTGTAAGATCAGTTGATAATTTGACACTACGCTTGTTTATGAGATTAGAGCGTCGTAAAATCACGACAGACTAGCAACAAAAAAAAAAAAACAAATTTCTGTAGTGGTCCAATCAAACATGTTCGACGTTTTAGTGTATTATTCTGTTCGTTTTAAATTGCATCAAAGAGAAATAAGGTTAGATTTAAGAAAGTATACGTAGTAATAAATGAAGAAAGATTGAAAGAATAAATTGTGTGGATGAAATTAAAAGAGAGTTAAAATGTATTGATGAAATTAATAGAAAGTAGTGGACCATTATCTAAATATAAAAATGATGCAAATTAAGTGGGGCGGACTAAAATATAAAATGATGCAAATTCAATGGAACGGAGGGAGTAAAATAGAGTTTAGAGGTGCTTTATTTTTCATAAAAAATTGAAATTAATAATTCAATCTTTTTTCATTCGTTGTGAATAATCCTAACTTTAGATTATCTTTAATAATTGAACATTTCTCTTTCGTTTGCAGTCGACATACTAATAGGGTATGTCGATAGCAAACTAAGGGAAAAGTTGGATTATTTAAAATAAAAGGTGTATTGATAGCAAACTAAAGACAAATGTTAATTGAATTATTAAAAAAATAATCAAAAGGTGAATATTCCGGGTGAATTAGGGAAAGGTTGGATTATTAATATCAATTTTTCCTATTTTTAAATAAAACTAATATTTTAAATAAATATAGATTTAAAGTTGATTTTTTTTAAATTTTAGACATTAATAATAATTAAGCAAAATTCATTATATTCAAATAAAAATTATAATGTACATTTAGAAAATAAATAAACAATAAAAAAAATTAAAACACAAGTTTCCCTATCAAAAACCTGCGTCGAAATAATCGAACAAGATACGTAAGATTTTCAAGAAAATAGTCATTAAATAGCAGGGAATGACCTTTTGAATGTCGTCTTCGTATTCGACGTTTTTTGTGGGTTCTCACTCTTGGTTGTATTGCTGAAATAAGAGGTGGAATAGTATATTGAATGACATAATCAATCATATTATCTATAAGTTCATCTTCTTCATCAGAAGATGAAGAACTTGAACTGAATGAGAGAAAGTTAAACTTATTATAACTCATTTTGAAGTAATGTGTTTATATTAACTTTTAATTGAACTTGGATGTGCATATATAGTAAAAAGTAATGAATATTGAAAAGACTAATGCATGACAAAAGGTAATGAAAAGGAAAAGACTAGTGCATACCAAAAGATGATGAAAAGTATTGACTAATGCATGAAAAAGCCTTACGGATAACAATGAATCCACTTGTTTATTTTTAATAATTAAAACCTTGCATAAGTAAAACATCATACTACTATAACTACTAGACATGCATACTATAACTATTTATATTGCCTACCTCGAAAATTAAAACTGACTATAATAGTTCAAAATTGCCTGCTAGCTTTAATGCTTACTTGATTAAGTAAAAATTCCTACTTTATTATCTAAAAACAACTACGATAACTAAAACTACTTCAAATGCATACTAAAATTATTTTTAATGTCTACTTTGATGATTCGAAATTCCTATTACAATTAAAAATGCCTATCAAAACTAAGTTTACATGCCAACTAAAATTATTTTAAATACCTACTTAATTTTCAAAAAGACCAACAAGTACAATTAAAAATACCCATCATAACTATTATATATACCTACCATTACCATAAACACCTACGAAAAGTATGTAATATCCATACAATATTTGTTTAACTACCTACTATAACAAGTTTAAATACATACCATATTATGCAAAACCCACTACTATAACAAGTTCAATTAACAATACCAACTTGAAATTGAAATTTAAACACCAGCTATACGTTAATAAAACATCTACTTATAAAGTTCTAAATACCTACTATCACTAGTTTATTTAGTAAAAACACCTACTTTCAGTGGCGGACCTAGGATTTGAAACATGGGGTTGCGAGTTTACTAAAAGCGTCTTGTTTTCATCAACAAAACATAACTTAAAAAACTACTCCCTCTGTTCTTTTTTGTTTTTCCACCTTACTAAAACGGGTAGTTTCATAAGTTTTTCCACTTTAGAATACTTTCCATTTTTAGAAAGTTTTCATCCCCTTTTTACCCCTTAAAACCCCACTTTCCTTATTTCACACTACTATTTAATTATTTTCTCTCTCATACTTCCAATACAATCATTACATTATAATATTATTTAATTATTTTTTCTCTCATACTTTCAATACAATCATTACATTACACTATTATTTAATTATTTTTTCTCTCATACTTCCAATACAATCATTATTTCCCACTACTATATAATTAAAATAATACCCACTACTATCAAAGATTCCATTTTTCTTAATTTTGGTGAAAAACCCAAATAGGAACATCAAAAAGGAACGGAGGGAGTACATCATAAATAAGAAACTCAACACAAATCTGATGCTTTATAAGTTAATTAAAATGATAATTTTTGATGTTATTCGTGAATAACAATTATGCTATGTTTGGGAATGAGAATTTGATTTGAAAAGGTAGATTTGACTCAAAATTAGTGTTTGGCAAACACTAGAATTTCAAATTTGGATTTGAGTCAAATCCACAATTGTTATCAAAATGGTTTAAAGATGAGGATTTGAGAATGACCTCCCTAACCTTGTCATTCTCAAATTCTACATTCATGATTCCATACTTGAAATTATTAATTTGAAATGAAATGCTAGTTCCCAAACACAACCTTAATGAAATCACAAATACAAATACAAATTTTAGTTCTGAATTGAAATCATCTAACTTAAAGCAAATTAAACATATGATTTATAAACATTCTGCAAAAATTATGATTTATACACAAATAATACCTAAATCATACACAAATAAAATTAATTTTATCATAATTTAAAGCAAATTAAAATTAAACCAAAATCAAATCATACTCAAATCACAATACAATACTTAATAAATTCTAAAAAAATATAATTCTAATTCAATTTTAATAATTGACCCAATATAATTATGGAGGATTGGATTATTGGGGTTTGGACATTGGGCAACAACGGTGTAGTGGCGGCAGTAGTGTCGGCAGCAGTGGCTGTGGGCCGACTACGAGCAAGCGACAAGCCGGTAACAATAGTGCTTAATTGCTTGACACTTTTAAAACAAAGATTGGGAGGAAGAAGAGTTTAAAATGGGAGAATCATGGAAACTAATTGTCATTGATTTCCTTCCTTTAATAGTCATTAAGGTAATTGCTCTTATTAGCCTAGTGGTATGAAAGTGTGATTAATTATCAATATTTGGCAATAGGTTATGAGGTCAAGACATACATATTACTTCGTTGATTTTTTTATGGGGTTGCGTATTTGGCAATAGGTTATGAGTTCAAGATATACATATTACTTTCTTAATTTTTTTAATGGGGTTGCATATGCAACCCCATCACCTAAGCTAGGTCCCCCACTGCCTACTTTGTCTAAAAATAATTTTTGTATTAACTATTAAGAAACAATAACTACAACAATCACTAAAGCTAGTTCAAATGCATACTATATAACTATTTATAATGCCTACTTTGATGATCAAAAGTTCCAACTATAACTAAAAATACCTATCAAAATTAGTTTCACATGCCTATCAAACTAATTTAAATTCCTACTATATTGAATGAAAATGACTACTACAGTTTCGAAAAGACCAATTATAACAATTAAAAAAAAGGGATATTCTACCTTGTAAGCACCAGGTATAGTGAAACCCATCAACTAGCGATTCTTGTTTGTCATTCTACCAAATAGCACTCAACTGTTGCAAAAATATCTACCGTAACGATATTAGGCAAAAAACGTTAAGTTGTGAAATTACTGAATTGCCCTTGTTTATTCTCCATCATCTTCTTCCTTCACCTTCCTTCACCATTAATTCACCCAATTCTTTTAAATTGATTATGCAATTAATTTACCCAACACAATTTCAATTAAAATTAATTAAATTGATAATGGATGATCAATTTGGGTCATCTCCTTCCTCCATTTTCTTCCTTTTTTCTGGGTCATCTCCTTCCTTCCTTTTTTGGATTGTGGTATCAATTAGGTAATGATCAATTAATTAAATTTATCACTATCAGGTAATAATCTGCAATTGATTTTGGTTTTGCTTAATTTTTTAGGTTTAACTGATTGTGGGATTCATTTTGCTTAATTTTTTGGATTTTTTGGATTTTTCTTCCTTTTTTCTAGGTCATCTCCTTCCTCCTTCCAATGTTGAAAGACTCATTTACTTCCATTTAAGGATACATTCTCTTCTATAACCCATGCCTCCTTTGTATATCCAGTAAAGAGTTGAAGACAATTTCTTAAATAAAATTTATTTTTATACTTTAAACCATTTTTACTCTTCGTTTTTGTTTTCCATCATCACCTTCTTGGCTTCTTCACTAATCTACATCATTGGGCTTCTATAATACTCATTATCTTCTGTTAATTGTTTTTTTCTTCAATGTTGTTGGAATTGTGAAGTATTTTCTCGATTCCTGTGTAGAATTGGTTCATGACAATGGCAGCAAAGAGGAGTGAAATGAAGAAGAAGAAGAAGGACCCTCCTATTTAAGAATTAAACAAGGGCAATTCAGTAATTTCACAACTTAACGTTTTATTTAACGTTTTTGCCTAATATCGTTACGGTCAAGAATCGCTAGTTGGTGGGTTTCACTGTACCTGGTGCTTACCAGGTAGAATATCCCATTAAAAAATTGCCATAACCATAAAAATATCAGTGCAATTTATAACTTAATCAAGAGGAGTGCATGTTTATTTAGCTCTTAAAGTTTATATTTTTTTAAAAAAAAAAATTAGATTTAATTAGTTTTGAGGCCCAAGAGAAGAGATCTTTCATAACAATTTGTATAAAGTTTTATGTTCACTATTTTGCATTGTTATCTTGTCTTGTAAATTTAATACAACATTTCAAAATGATGATACTTGGAATAAACTTGTTGAAGAAAATGTAATAATTAAAGCAAATCAATCATGACATTACACCTATTAAGTGATTTTCCTAATAAAATTACATTAAATTTCTATTTAAGTTTGTTATATGTGGTGACTCAATAGCAATCCAATGCTTGGTATTTTCATGGTTGTTACATGGGTTGAAATGTTGAACAAGTGTTGAATGATAATATGAACAAGCAAGAGTTGGTCAGAAAGCTGCTGGAGCTCGCTCGACCATGTTGCTCGACCATGGGCCTTGGCTCGACCCAGTCGAGCAGGAGATCAGAATGGAGTCAGTAGCTTCTGATCTCCTCGCTCGACCCTCTGCTCGACCCCCTCTGGTTTGCTCGACCCGGTCGAGCGAAGACACGGGTTTATTCTGTTTTAAGCGGCTGTTTTATAACGGTTCAAGAATGGGTTCAATTACTTCTTGTTTTGTTCAAAGCCTATATAAGGCTTGTGTAATCACTTGTAAACATAATGTAAGATCATTTGCTTGTACAATTGGGTTTGAGTGGAGTGCCACAAAATACTTAGGTTTTAGTGAGAGGTTTTGGGGTCTTTTGATCAATTCTCTCTAAGTTGATCATCCTAAGGGATTCTTGTGTACAAACATCAAGTGAAGCAATAATACTCATTCAATTGTTGACAAGGGTGGAGTTTTTTTATCACATTATCACATTGATATTGTGGTTTTCTCCACCTCCCAAAATTTGTGTGTCTTCTCTATTGTTTTTGTGTTCTTTATCTTTATTTTTTTTTTGGACTTTCTTGATTGTGTTTTGGTACTCTAATCCTAACAAATTGGTATCAGAGCTTGGGTTGCATTTTAAAGAGGCTAGAGTGCTTAGGATACAAGGTTCTTGAAGGTTCTTGAAAGGGTAAAGTATAGCCATGGGTGTAACAAGGTTTGAGATTGAGAAATTTGATAGAAATGTCAACTTTGGGTTATGGAAACTCAAGATGAGAGCAATCTTGGTACAAAATGGTTTAGAGAAGGCAATGTTGGGGAAAGCAAAGAGGCCTTCAACTATGTCCATAGAGGAGTTTGAAGAGTTGGACATCAAGGCTCTTACATTGATACAATTGAGTCTTTCTAATGAGGTGCTTAGGGAGGTGGCAAAGGAGGAGACAACGGTGGGGCTTTGGCTTAGGCTAGAATCCTTGTACATGACGAAGTCGGTGACGAATCGTTTGTTGTTAAAGAGCAAGTTGCATGATCTTAGACTTGAGGAAGGGAGTTCACTCAAGTCACATCTTGATGAGTTTGACTCCATAGTCATGGACTTGAGCAATCTTGATGTTTCTTTGGATGATGAAGATCTTGCCATCAAGTTGCTATGTTCTTTGCCCAAGGAATATAAGCATTTTAGAGAGACGGTCTTGTATGGGAAGGAAGTCATTACTCTTGAAGAGGTCAAGGGAGCCTTGTTGCAAAGGGAGTTGATTGACAAACAATTGACCAAGGGTGATGATGGATCACAAGGGGAAGGACTTGTGGTGAGAGGAAGGTTCAAGGGCAGCTTTGGGGAAAATAAACCCAAACATGGCTAGTCTAGATCAAAGTCTAGACAAAGAAGCGTAGTATGTTACAATTGCAAGAAGAAGGGTCACTTCAAGCGATTTTGTCCGGAGTTGAACAAGGGCAAAGGGAAGTGGAATGGGAATGGATCTACTTCTCATGAGACGGCGGCCGTGGTTCATAGGAGCGACGATGGGGATTATAGTGATGATAGTCCAATCCTTCTTGCGGTGGAGTCGGGGGACAAGTCTAGGGATCAATGGATCCTTGACTCGGGGTGTTCTTACCATATCACCCCTAATAGACATTGGTTCACTACATATGAGGGAGTGAACGGGGGTGTAGTACTCATGGGGAACAATGCTTCATGCAAGGTGGTGGGCATTGGTTCCGTTAGAGTGAGGATGTTTGATGGTATAGTACGCACGTTGAGCAATGTGAGACATGTACCCGATATGAAGAAGAACTTGATCTCTTTGGGTGCCTTAGATAGTAATGGGTGTAGGTGCATACTTGAGAAGGGTGTACTTAGGGTTACCTTGGGGGCACAAGTGGTCATGAAAGGCAAGAAAGTTGGGTCGTTGTATGAGCTTAGTGGGTCGACGATTGAAGGAGCCGTGTGTGTTGGGTCTTCCATCAAAGAGGCGGATCATACCCGATTGTGGCATCTACGTTTGGGGCACATGAGTGAGAGAGGTTT
This sequence comes from Amaranthus palmeri, assembly GCA_019776075.1. Classification (NCBI taxonomy): domain Eukaryota; kingdom Viridiplantae; phylum Streptophyta; class Magnoliopsida; order Caryophyllales; family Amaranthaceae; genus Amaranthus; species Amaranthus palmeri. Next base: position 2,182,667 of record JAAKBH010000008.1, read on the forward strand.
GTTGGAGCTGTCCAAGAAAGGGCTTCTTGGAAAGCAAGCTATAGGTGCCATGGATTTTTGTGAGCACTGTGTTCTTGGGAAGCAACGGAGAGTGAGCTTCAAAGCGGCCACTCATAGGACAAAGTCAACCCTTGACTATGTCCATTCGGATTTATGGGGTCCATCGAGGGTGCCATCCTTAGGCGGGTCTAGGTATATGCTCACTATTATTGATGATTACTCTAGGAAGGTGTGGGTGTACTTCTTGAAGAGTAAGGAAGGAGTCTTTGATGAGTTCAAGGCATGGAAAATCATGATAGAGAAGCAAACTGGGAGGCAAGTGAAACGACTTAGAACGGACAATGGGCTGGAATTTGTGAAAGAAGAATTCACAAGGTTTTGCAAGAAAGCGGGAATTGTTCGACATAGGACTTGCGCCGGTAGACCGCAACAAAATGGGGTGGCGGAACGGATGAATAGGACACTCCTTGAGAAGGCTCGGTGTATGTTGTTTCATGCCAACATGAGTAAGGGATTTTGGACCGAAGCGGTCAAAATGGCGGCATTCTTGGCAAATAGATCACCTAATACCGCTCTTGAGTTGAAGACGGCGGAGGAAGTGTGGTCGGGATCACCGGTGGACTATTCCGGTATTAGAATTTTTGGATGCCCCGCTTATGCGCATGTGAATGAAGGGAAGTTGGAGCCTAGAGCCAAGAAATGTATTTTCTTGGGGTACACGGATGGCGTCAAGGGTTATAGGCTATGGGATCCTAGCACATCAAAGATCATCACAAGCCGGGATGTCACTTTTAATGAATCGGTATTCCTTCATGTGGAAAGTGCAAAGAAAGCGCCCAAAGAAAGTTTGAAAGAAAATTGTGATGATCAAGAAAAGGGTGTTGATGAGGTTCTTGATGATAGTGTTGATGAGATGACACCTCAAGCGGGTGGAGATGCTCCTTCCACAAACTCAAGGAGGGAGCCATCGCCAATTGTGCAAACCACTAGCATTGCACAAAGACGTCCTAGGAGGGAAATAAAAGCACCCTCTAGGTTGGGATATGAGGAAGGAGATTTTCATTGGGTGAAGAAGAGATTGAAAGGCCCGGTGGAGACTCCAAAGAATATGGATTTTGAGGATATGGCCGCCTATGCTCTTTTGGTGGCTAATGAGGTGATTGATTTGGAGCCTTCCTCATATGAGGAAGCCATGGAGTGCAAGGACTCCGGAAAGTGGCTTGGGGCGATGGAAGAGGAGATGCAATCTTTGTTGAAAAATCAAACATGGGTGCTAGTGGAAAAACCAAAGGGTAAGAAGCTTGTTGATTGCAAATGGATATACAAATATAAAGAAGGTATTCCGGGGGTTGAAGAAGCAAGGTGCAAAGCAAGATTGGTAGCACGTGGCTTTAGTCAAGTACCGGGAGTGGACTACAATGAAATTTTCTCACCGGTGGTAAGACACACATCTATACGTATCCTTTTATCTCTTGTTGCTTTGTTTGATTATGAGCTAGAGCAAATGGATGTAAAAACAGCGTTTTTACATGGAGAGTTAGATGAGGAGATATACATGAGGCAACCGGATGGATATATTGTGGAGGGGAAAGAAGACCATGTGTGTTTATTAAAGAAGTCTTTATATGGGTTAAAACAGTCCCCTAGACAATGGTATAGACGGTTTGATAAATGTATGCTTGATCATGGGTTTATTAGAAGTGAATACGATAGTTGTGTGTACATAAAAGATGTGGGAAAAGGGTCTTTGTTATATCTTTTGCTTTATGTAGATGACATGCTTATTGTGGCAAAAGACATGTTTGAAATCAAGAAGATTAAAGAAATGTTAAAGGGTGAGTTTGAAATGAAAGATTTGGGAGCGGCAAAGAAAATTCTTGGTATGGAAATTAGTAGAGATCGTGATAAAGGGAAATTGTTCTTGTCTCAAGAAACATATGTGAAGAAGATCTTGGAAAGGTTCCATATGGAAGATGCCAAACCAATGTCCACACCTTTGACATTGCAAACCAAGGTGTCTAAGGAAGATTGTCCTAAGACCAAAGAAGACAAGGAATTTATGTCTTCCGTGCCATATTCTAGTGTAGTTGGGAGTATCATGTATGCCATGGTGTGTACTAGACCGGACATTGCTCAAGCCGTAGGTCTAGTAAGTAGATACATGGCAAATCCGGGGAAAGCTCATTGGCTCGCTGTCAAAGGGATTCTTAGATACTTATGTGGAACTACTAGTGTTGGTATTGAATATGGGAGGAGTAGTGAGGGCCTTCAAGGGTATGTAGATGCTGATTTTGGTGGAGATCTTGACCATAGGAAATCTACATCCGGGTATGTGTTTTGTCTTGGAGGAGCGGCTATTAGTTGGAGGTCTAGTTTGCAAGGTGTAGTGGCTCAATCCACTACGGAAGCTGAATATATATCGGTTTCGGAAGGCTTCAAGGAAGCTCAATGGCTTAAGGGTTTTGTAAGTGAACTAATGATGGAAGAATGTGTGCCTACGGTATATTGTGATAGCCAAAGTGCAATTGACTTGGCATCACATCAAAATTGCTACTATAGGAGAACAAAACACATTGAAATTAAGTACCATTACATAAGAGACATCATAGAGAAAGGTAAGGTACTCTTAGACAAAGTTCACACGGAGGATAACCCGGCGGATATGCTTACTAAACCGGTTCCTACTCCAAAGTTTGAGCATTGCTCAAACTTGATTGGTTGCGTTTGATTTTTTGCGCAAATCTCCCCTTGGGAGGGAGATTCACCTCTTTGAAGAGGTGGAGACTCATCTTGGTTGAAAAGATGAGGGTCAACATGAATGAGTATTAAATCTTGATTGTTGTTGTGATGAAGATTGGATTTATGTTCGTCACGGTGGAGAATTGTTATATGTGGTGACTCAATAGCAATCCAATGCTTGGTATTTTCATGGTTGTTACATGGGTTGAAATGTTGAACAAGTGTTGAATGATAATATGAACAAGCAAGAGTTGGTCAGAAAGCTGCTGGAGCTCGCTCGACCATGTTGCTCGACCATGGGCCTTGGCTCGACCCAGTCGAGCAGGAGATCAGAATGGAGTCAGTAGCTTCTGATCTCCTCGCTCGACCCTCTGCTCGACCCCCTCTGGTTTGCTCGACCCGGTCGAGCGAAGACACGGGTTTATTCTGTTTTAAGCGGCTGTTTTATAACGGTTCAAGAATGGGTTCAATTACTTCTTGTTTTGTTCAAAGCCTATATAAGGCTTGTGTAATCACTTGTAAACATAATGTAAGATCATTTGCTTGTACAATTGGGTTTGAGTGGAGTGCCACAAAATACTTAGGTTTTAGTGAGAGGTTTTGGGGTCTTTTGATCAATTCTCTCTAAGTTGATCATCCTAAGGGATTCTTGTGTACAAACATCAAGTGAAGCAATAATACTCATTCAATTGTTGACAAGGGTGGAGTTTTTTATCACATTATCACATTGATATTGTGGTTTTCTCCACCTCCCAAAATTTGTGTGTCTTCTCTATTGTTTTTGTGTTCTTTATCTTTATTTTTTTTTTGGACTTTCTTGATTGTGTTTTGGTACTCTAATCCTAACAAAGTTGAACGAAGAAAAGATACATAATAAATTTAAAAAGCTTTGTTAATTATGTAGTCTGTGGTATAATGTAGATATCGTTATTTCACACGTGGTTAAAAAATGTTCACCTGTGCAATCCATAAACTTATGATTATATGATATGAAATATATAAAAATATAACTTTAAAGAATAAATATATATTATCGTGATTAAATTTATCGGATACATCATTTTAGAATGGTTTAGGGGCTCATAAATAATCTTTCACCTTGCTATTGTGATGTAATGTTACTACTCCATTCTCAATTCAATCCATCACTAATCCATTGTCAATTCAAATTTTTTTTAATTCAGCCACTAATTTAGTGGCTAATTCATTTTCAATTTAGCCACTAATAATAGTTTGAGCAGAAGAGGATTTAAGAAAAAGGAAAAAAAATAGAAAGATAAGCCATGAACTTACTGTTAGGCCCTGCCTAAACAAGCGCAAAACGTGCCTACGCCCAGGGCTCCGTAAAAATATTAGTTTTCAACTTGTGTTAAGGTTTAAATTTATTTATATATAGAATGATTTAGGGGCCCATAAATAATCTTTCACCCCTAAGAACCTAGGGCTGACCCTGCAAACTGCTGCAAAAGTGGAGATAAGGAATATTTAAGGAGGAAGAAGATAGGAGAGGGTAATGGTCTAGTATTACATGCTGCAACCGATCATGAAAAACCCAACATTCTAGATTAAATGAAAAAATAGATGAGATTATTTACGATCAATCAATAATTGAGATTATTTTCCGAAAATCGTGAATAAGTTGAATTATTGTCAGTAAATTTTCCAATATAAAATCAGTCCTTTTGTGCTTAATTATCCTGAACATGTAAGCTCAACCAACTTACATTTCGACTTATCTAATTTGGCCAATTTCAACACAATTAACTCAAACACAATAAACTCTTTTTATCCCCAGCTTTATATTACATATTTAGCCAATTTTGACATAGTTTAAAGGCAGCAAATTAAGCAAAGACAAAAAGATAACAAAAGAAAAGAAATCCAGTGGCAGCCATATTTAACTAAGCACGATGAGCTCCATTAGAATGATAAGCTTGAATGGTGGCAACACCAGCTGGAAGATGAGCTATATTATTATTGACCTCTTCTTCTCCACCTTCACAAAAAGGATCATAAAAAGGAGAGCTAAATGCAGCAGTTTTAGGATCCCAGTACTCCTGTGCCTGTTCATTATCCCCTTTGCGTCTTCCTGTAACGACTGAGAACATACTGTTTCCCGCTCCCACCATTTCCTCTTGCTTTCCTGCCTGTTTTTCTGGCTCTTTTATTCTTTGATCCGCTTCAATATCATGATCCTGTTCCTGACCCATCATTTTAATTAACTAAGTTTTTCTTATGGATTATTGTTTGATGGAAGAGTGAGTTTGAAAGGGTAAGAGAAAAATGTATTATGGAGTGTAGAGTTAAGGATATATTGAAGGGGTTTTTGTAAGAGAAGGGTAAGTAATAGTGAGGCTCCACGTTATTGTTTGCAAATTGCAATACACCTTATAAGTTGACACATGATGCATACTATAAGTTTCTTGCTACCATTTTTTGTCAATATGGCAGATAATCACTAAATTGCAAGTTCCAAAAAATAAAGAGGCACACGTACCGTCAAACACTCCAAAGTCCAAACTAGGCCTGTGCAACGAGTCGGATAAGGGCCGAGTTGGGCTCTAATAGAAATGGGCCGGGTGGGCCGGGCCTTACAAAATAAGAAACGGGCTTTAAACGGATTGGGCCCATCAAACCCGGGTCAATGCACAGGTCTAGTCCAAATCATATGGAGATTGATATATATACTACTTACTCTGTTTCATGACACTTGCACTTATTGGCACTTTTTGGCGCAAAATATAACTTGATAATTTTCTATTTTAAAACTTTTTAGTATCTGATCACATTATTACTTTTTCACGTACCATTTATAGGGGTAAAATAGACAAAAATACATTATTGCAAGTGAGTTTTTAATTCTTGTGCTACAATCCAAAGGTGCAAGTAATTCAGAGCAGAGAAAATATGTATTATGAATCTACTTTGTTCTCACTAATCACATTATTACTTTTTCACTAATTATCTAAAGGGATAAAAATAAATAAAATGTATTGCGAGTATTCTTAATTATTGTAAGACCATCCAAAGATAAAAATAATTCAAAACAAACGACATAAGTGTTATGAATCTTGCAAGTTGCAACAACAAAATTGTGGAAGGAAAATGAAAATAACAATACTTTAATGCGGTTCACCAAAGTATAGCTACAAATATCCTCCTCCCTTTGTATTGTATTTTTGTGTTTTTTAGGACAAGTGAGCAAATAGTTAAGACAAATACATAAAGTGATTTTTGTATGTGTAAAGAGACATAAGTAATGGAGAGAGTTACAAGTAATAATGCCACTGCATCATCTGAAATTCTAAATCAATTCACATTAAAGAATAGAGTTTGAATATGATTTACTCAAGAACAGATCACAAAGCATCAGAAGAAAATTATTTGATGGGTTGAAAGAAGCAATGACATTACCTCCAATATGATACTGAGGGAGTACTTCTATTTGTCCCATATCTGACTAATCTGGGTGGAACGAATTAGCGGCGAAGCCAAAACTTATAATGAGGGTGTCAAAAGGATCAAGTTATAGCCGTTTGACGAGCCGAAATTCTAATGACACTCCCTCCATTTTTAAGCATTGGTCTGTCCACAGTGTTGCTTGTCCAAGCAGCATACAGCTTCCTAAGGCTTTGATCTCTTCCTTCGCATTTTACTCGCGCATACACCTTGCTTGATCAAGACCCATCTCGCCCCAACATGATTCAATCCTTATCAAACCATGAACTCAAGGCACAATTTCACCGCATTATGATGGTAGATATCTTATCATTTCCATCATCATTGTACCCAGTGGATTCCGTTCACAGAAAACTATGATCAGGGGTTGGGGAATGAAGGATGGTAGATTGGTAGGTATCTATATTCTAATATTCACCGAGTAATAATCACCAGAAATTTCCACAGGTGCATGTCCCATCATGAAAATGATGAAATCTCATGTTGTCTCTTACAATGATCTCCCTCCCAGTAATCTGAGAAGCACCACACATAAAAATATGGCAGTCCTCACAAATTCTAATGTTCTTCATAATCCTGATTGTATGAGAAGATTCAGTGGTCAATAATTCATATGCTAAAGCTAATTTCTCACTGTGAAGCATTAGAATCTGCTTCTTATCATCATCACTAACATCATAACACACTGACTCCAAATTCGGCTGGTACCCATGATGCTTCAACCTAGTTAGAATGTCCTCCAGCACCCGAATAATCTCTCTAGACCTTGGATGGGTCAGATCCCCGGCAAAGAATTCGTGAACGTTTCCTTTCTTTCCTTCCACCCAGCTACGTGCAGGAATCTTTTTCAAACCCTTCATCCTCATCGCTTTCCTTAATCTTGAAACACTATCCCACCTTCCAGCTGATGAAAGTATGTTTGCAAGTAGGACATAATTTCCTATACTATTGGGTTCAAGTTTAAATAGATGTGAAGCAGCTATCTCAGCAATGTCGGGGTTATTATGGATGTTACATGCTCCAAGAAGCGCACCCCACACACCCGCATGAGGTTCTAGTGGCATTGATTGAGCAAGGGTAAGGGCTTCTTCTAAGTGACCAGATCGTCCAAGAAGATCAACCATACAAGTATAGTGATCACAAGTACGAGTAACACCATATCTCTCTTCCATGTCTTCAAAGAAACTACGCCCTTCTTCAACCATTCCAGCATGACTACATGCCGTAAGCACCCCAATCAAAGTGACTCTATTAGGTCTTATGTCAGTCTTCTCCATCGCATAAAACAATTGCAATGCTTCAACAGCACGACCATGGATAGCTAGCCCCAAAATCAATGAGCTATAAGTATACACATTTCTTTCCCCCATCGCATCAAAAATCTCGTACGCATCATTTAGTCTTCCACATTTGGCATACATATCCACCAATGCAGACCCAATAACAACATTTCTATCTGGTCCATGTCCTGATCTCTCAGCAATATCTCGAATACACAACGCATACTTAGTAGTACCAAGCTGCGCACAAGCAGATATAACACCAGCCAACGTAAACTCATCAACTTTAATCCCAAAACACTGCATTCTTTCAAACAACTCCAAAGCTTCCTTAGGCCTCGCGTTCTGTGAATAGGACGTAATCATAGCAGTCCAAACCACAGCATCCTTCACTTCAAGGTCATCAAACAACTCCCTAGCAACCTCCATGTCTCCATTCTTAGCATAAGCAACTATCAAAGAAGTCCCAGAAATAAAATCTTTCACAGGCATTTCATCGAACACCTTACGTGCACATTTCAAAATCCCAGATTTTACATACAAATCAATCAAAGCATTCCCAGCATGTAAAAACAAATCAGAATCAAACCCACAAAACTTAAACATTTGCCCATGTAACTGACAGCCCAAACTCAAATCTCCCATCGAAGTACAAGCTTTAAACAGAGCACAAAACGTAAATGACGAAGGTTTAACACCTTGTCTCCTCATACAACTGTACAAAACCGTCGCTTCAGAAATAGGCCCATTAAAGATATACCCACGAATGAGAGCAGTCCAAAGAAAAACATCTGGGTTTTGAACTTGGTTAAAAATGGTGCGAGGATAATCATCCATAGGAAACTTAAGTTTGGTGAGAATTCGAATAAATTTGGTAAGAATATAGCTGTTTTCTCCCAGACCATAACAGTAAGTTTGAGCATGGAGTAATTTGACATGGTTGAGATGACTGCAGGAATCAAGAAGCGAGATTAGGCGCGATTCAGTGCAATATCGCAATTGGTAATTTGGGGTTGGGCAATGATATTGTATTGGGATAATGGAGTTTTCTTGCAAGGGGATTTTACGGATTGTGGACGAAGATAGACGTGGTGGAAGCGTCGGAAATCGCATTTACATTGTTTTTGCGTCACTGGGTGATTTTGATCCGTTACAAGCTTGGAAATGGCGCCTTAGTTCCGGTAAGGAAACTTGATGGTCAGTCCTGACTCTGACTAGCAGTGTTTAATTGGGCGGGTCGAGGGCAATTGCTTAACGGGTTGGGTCAAATTGGTGCAAGCAACATCATTTGTTGGGCTGGATCGGGTCAAAATCTCGTTTAACCAATTTGAATAGACCCATTTATTTAATTAGAGCTACTAATTCGTGAGACATTGTTTTTCAATAATAATAAGACAATCTCAAATAATAAAGCGCGCCTTTCAATCGGTAAGACCGTCTCATACAACAATTAATGTATATTTTAATATTATATTTTATTAACTTGATGAAATTTTTTTAAAGCCATCTTAATTTTGGCTTATACGGATGTAATAAGGTTGTCCATGGAGTAGGCAAAGTGAATGATTTAATGAGGGAAGACTGAAGAGACAATGGCCACTCCCACTTTGCATACAAGGGAAAACAAGGTGAAGATAACAGAGCCGTTTTGAAAAATTTAAAGGCCATATGCAAAATATTTATTTTGCAAACTATTTATAGTAAATATATTTATTTTATCAATAAATTTTATATAGTTTTTTGATTAAATTTTTTGTACACGAGAAAAAGAAGTCTTGTATACGGTCGACCACACCTCGCACACCCTCAAAAACCCCTGGGAAGACAAGCATAAGAAATTTCCTTCAACAAGGTAAAGACATGTCTCGTCTCTTTGCTATCTTTACATGCTCCTAACCAATCCTCAAGTATAGCTTATTCTATAGCACATTTTGTGTATAACCATAGATTTTTAAGAAAGCAATGAAGGTAATTAGTGTCGACTGTATTTAATTTAAAATGGTTTGGCTTGAAAATTTGAGCATATGCATGAAAATACGAGTTAAGTAATAATTTTTAACAGTTTTTTAAGCCTTTTTAACTTTTAAAAATAGTTTTATAATCGATTGCACTCTCCTTTATATGTATGAGTTACCATCATTCTTTCCTTCCCAAACCCTAATAATAATTTTCTATAAGTGGGATACACTGGATAAGATAATGATGATGATTAACTTTCAACGCTACGAGATGGGCATATGTGTAAAGCTTATATCATATCTATATTTGTAAGACTACTTAACACGTTAAAAATTAGTTTATTCATTTCTATAAAATCATTAGTTTATTTATTAATTTATTTATGTAGTGTTTTTTGATTTAATAGTTCCATGTGATAGCTAAGATGATGATTAAACCTAACATTCCATCTACTCCCCATCTACAACATTAACTTATACGAATTGACCGACAACCTTGAATCAATCACGCTATCCGTTCGATTAAGCACATGCAAGTGGTACACTTTTCCACTACCAAAACACTGCTCTTTTTCACGTCTCATAACTTGGATATTTAGTGTATCCAAGCGTTTGAACCTAGCGTGCTTAAACATCTTTAGGGTCGACTCTAAGGATGGGCAAGAGGGATCGTCGCCCAGGACCTCATGTCAAAAGACAAAATTAATAGTTGTAGAAGGTCTATATAGGTTATAAATTGCAAAGAAAAAGGCCCCTAATGTGCTATTTCCTCCTATTCATAGAAAATGGGACATTTGAGTTTTACAACAAAATTAAGGAGGGGTGGGGACCACTTAAAAGTAAGTGGAAAAGTCTTTTTTTTTCATAAAAGGTATTAATATTTATGTGTAGTTGAGTTGTTGTAGTAGGGGTAAAAAGGTAAAAAAAGAATGACAAAAATTGAAATGAGACATGTTCAGTGAATTAGCCTAATAAAGAAGTGTCTCATTCTCTATGAATAAGAGGGAATATCATATTTGTAGCATGAACATGGCAGTTCTAGTCATATTTGAGGTGTCCGACTGTTTAGAACCTTAAGAATATGTTTGAATTGAAAGAAATGGAGCGAAAAATGAAGGGAATGAATAGAAAATGAGACATTTAGACTGAATAAGAGGTAGTATTAAATAAGATAATACTCAAGATTCAACAGATTAATCAAGTTGTTTAGCTTTTAATTGTGATTTTGAAGTTTAAATTGTTAAAACAAATGGTTTAATTTATAAGAGCTTTAGTAAGAGTCATGTACGTTAAATTCTAGTATTTAGAAAAAGCATGATAGTAAGTTTAATTAATTTGTGATCATTAATAGTAATATACTTAGTCAAAGAAATATATATTCTTTTACTTATAATCATATTATTGTTAATCTTGGACTAGACAGGTAGCTGATCGTCTGGAGCCATAAAATAAGGGGCTTCAAATAATAAATGGTGCTATATAAGCTGGGTTTTGAGCACACTTTTTAAGTGATTTGTTTTGTAAACTTTTTTTATATTGAAGTAATTTTAAAAAATAACATTACAATAAATTCTGTCTTGAATCATTTTTCTTACAATATTTTTTTTTGTTGTTGATATAATAAAGGACCTTCTTTTAAATACATTGCAAAAACAAACAATGTCTATTAATCTTTGCTCTGCCTTTGAGTCTAGTCTATTTGTCCAATGAACTACTTTTTTTTTTTTTTGAATATGTCCAATGAACTACTTGATATATACTCCTTCTGTTCCTAATGTTCTTCCTATTTAAAATATTTCACTTTATAGGGAGAGAAATTTAATTAATATTTTTGACACATACTTAGAAAATAAAATATGTACATATGAAATTTCGTTAGATTCGTTTAAATGTATAATTTTTATTATGTATTTTTTATAATTTTTTATTATATATATTTAGAGATATTAAGATTTAATATTTGCATTGAAAACTATACAAAAATAAATAAGAAAAAATAAAAATAAACGAAGGGAGTAAAAGATAATCTAATCTAAGAAATAAAGGCCACAAAAACAAGCTAAGCGTATTGCGCAAGTAGATTAGTACAAAACACAAATGTACAATCAAAAATGTGCTCTTACCAAATGCAAGAAAAATGATTCTCATTACCAACTCATTCAATATGTGAATTATTTGCCTCAACTAAATTCTTAAAGACATCATACTTTTTCTTTGTTTTTCGCACTCAATGTATCCACCGCCTATTTGTGTTATTTATAGATCTCTCAAATTTCGCCCCAAATTCGACTAAAAATTAGTGGTTGTAATTTAAAATGTTTTATCTGTATTTTGAAATGACTCGACTCGTAAAAGTCAAAAAGCCTGACATGAATATAAACTTGATATTTTTGACTTGTTTTCAGTTTTATGTCAATATTTTTTAATTCATGTCATGATTTTTAGTCGGAACTTATGGTATTTGTAGTCAATTTTTAAAATTTTGATCGAGTATTTCTTTGGTGATGCCTTACAATAGGTATGTTAGTCTTTTTTTTTTTAAATTAAAATATTCTCTATGGACAACAAAAAAGTTCATCATTATCATCAATATACCCGAGATCCCGCTCAGGGCAGAGTCGGGGTGAGGTAATGTGACAAACAATTTATACCGTACTCCTTTTAAAGGAGGAATAGAGGAAAGTGGTCCATTTTTGCCCTCACGAGGAAAAGAGCCCTGCATTTGAGGAAAAAGAATGACGACTGACAATGATATAAAAAGAAAGAGAAAATGATTACAGAGAAAACAAAAGCTGAAAAAAAGCTAAAAAAGAGTAAAAAAAAAGAGGAACTAAAAAGAAGATGAAAAAAAAAGTCTATTAGCAATCCATAACATGGATCCGACGTTTTCAACTATTCCTATTCCTATTTATGTCCACGAAGAGGCGCATCTCTGTCAAAGTCCTTGACTCATTCGATTGACCAAAATTCAACATGATTCATTCCGACTTACAAATTTATCTTACTGATCGTTTTGACAGATCTAGCTAGTTGTGATATGCAAATTCAATTATATTAGGAAAGAATATATTGGTTCATTTGGTTGTATCAAATTATTTTTCAAGCCAAATATGGAAAATGCTGTTTCAAACAGAATATATGGCGCTATAATGCTGAAATAACCAATGCTATACAGTTAACACTCAAGAAAAGCTCGAACAGCCTTAAAAAAAAAAAAGCATTTGTATTCAAAATCAAGAGACTTTATTTACGTAGCACCACAACAAATTTAAATTTTTGCGATATTGATTTAATAACATTTAAAAAATGTCACTGATTTATATTTTTAGTGTAATAATTATTGTTTTTTTTAAGTTTCACTATAAAGTGACTTAGTGACACTTTATTTGGTTTTTATTGGCATATGTAATTGTTACTATAGTCTATAGTGGCATTTGTGAGAAATGTCACAAGATTCAATATCGCAAAAAGTTTTAGTGTGATTTTTTATTATGCTGCTAAAGGGTCTAATAAATGTCACTAAATACTTTATATGTATTAGTAAATATCTCACTAAAAGCAAATTATGTTGTAGTGGTCTTATATGAAATCGTCTCATCATAAGACGTGTTAACATAACCAGTCTATTTTTTAATTGATCAAGATTGTAAGTTATTATTTTAAGGTTACAAATGATCACTATAAAAATTTAAGCGAACACTTATAGTTATGATTACTTTTATAGTTATAAGTGATCACTTCAAAATTAAAGTTTATGTGTATCATTTTAAAACTATAAGTAACCATTTTAAGCTTGTAGACAAGACACACACAAAAAGAGAGTTGACTGCACACAAACCCTATAAAATTCTATCTTAAAACCAATTGATATTAAAAGAAATTATCCATCAAATATCTATATTAATCAATCTTTTTATAATTATTCGATGTAAGATTACATATAAATTACTTTCAAGTACATTTAAATATCCTAGGATACCATAATTTAAAAGTATAAACAATATACAAGGATAACATTCTATAACAAAACAATAAAAGGGAGTAGTTAAAACAATCACAAAGTCAAATTTTACTTTAATTCCCTCAATGATTTGACCTAATAAAGCTAACTAAATCTAATTGGTAAGTTATAACTTATTGCATTACACTCTCATCTAAGACATAAAACCAATAATTTGAGCATCAATAGTTAGTACCTTGACAAGAATATCTTGTTGACCAACTCCATCTCTAGCTAGCTAGCTCCATATTTACATATTATCTTTTTTTTTTTTTTTGACTCCTTAAAAACCTCTCCTATAAATAACCCTTTAAAAACAATTTAGTAAGCCACAATTTAAAGCCATAAAACATCTAAAAAAGCTACAAAAATGGCTAAGTTAGTAATGAACTACTTTATTGTTCTAGCTCTCTTAGCAATTTCACCTCTATGTTTTTCACACAAAACATATGGTGGGTATGGCTATCTTAACCCTCATTATTATGACCACTCTTGCCCACAAGTTCATCATATAGTCAAGAGTATTGTTGCTAAGGCGGTAGCTAAGGAACGTCGAATGGCTGCTTCTTTGCTTAGACTTCATTTCCATGATTGCTTCGTTAAGGTAATCTAATCTAGTTACATAAAAGCTTTGTAAATTAGGCTTTTAAGCAAATATGTTGATTTTGTTGGCTTACTTTTTCGCTAATAAACAGTCAATAATGAATGTCTAGTGTCAAAGAACCAACTCTAACACACCCTCAAACGAGGGTTATTTGGGTTAGCAGGGTTAATGCAATACAAACCCTCCTCATATCTAGAGCAAAATATTTCACTTGAATTTGAAGGGTGGTTGAGATTTAAGCTCGTAACTTCTTGTCACTCTAACTCTGATACCATGTCAAGGAACCAACTCAACCAAAAGTTTAAGACCAAAAGTTTAAGACCGTGGTTAAAGTCCCAAATATGTCATATGCACTAACATCTAGTAACTAATTTTACCAATCATTTTCATTAATTGCTAGTTTATACACCTAGCTTAACAATCGTAAGACGGGTCAAAAAGTCAATTGAACTAGCTAGCTAACACTTGATAAACAGTCATTTTCAATCCAAATTAGCTTTATAACTAATTAAACTCTGTATTTTTGTTGTATTAAAAACATTACAGGGATGTGATGCATCATTGTTGCTAGACAGTGGTGGAGGCATAGTTTCAGAGAAGGGTTCTAAGCCTAACAAGAACTCGGTTCGAGGGTTTGAGGTCATCGACGAGATCAAGGCAGCTGTTGAGAAAGCATGCCCTCATACTGTCTCGTGTGCTGATATCCTAGCTATAACTGCTAGAGATTCCGTTGTCATTGTAAGCATTATTTGTTGTTTTTTCACATAATAGTATAGGAAAATTACCTATATATTGTACTTATATAGTCTACTATGTGTTATAAGGCTGGTGGACCAAACTGGGAAGTGCCCCTAGGAAGAAGGGATTCCAGAGGAGCAAGTTTGAGTGGATCTAACAATGACATTCCTGCTCCTAATCAAACTTTTAACACTATTCTTACCAAGTTTAAACGCCAAGGCCTTGACCTTGTCGACCTTGTCGCACTATCAGGTTGGTTTCGAGTCAATTTTATGATAATGTAATATTCACGTAAAAGATGGTAAAATGGGCGAGTGGATGTATTTACCCTCCCCATAATCATAGTTACCTAAAATTTACATGCTCACTATCTAGTATCTACCCTTCATACAAGACGGGTAAAATTTTTATATCCACATTTGCCCTCTTGGGTATGCATTTACATCCATTCCACCCGTTATGGCCAACTAGGCATACTCATCATGGGTATAACCACATTATACCCGCCTCACATTCACTCTAAATCCGCATTACATGCTTATAATTCCTTAAAAATATAATTGTACATCTAATTTTATCTAAACTATACAATATAATAAAATAAAATTAATATCCTACATTTTTTGCAAAATGTTTTTAATATAAATAAACAAAATTGATATAAATTAGAACATTGTAGATATAGGATGGGTGGTTATGGAGCATGGCGGATTGGCGGGTGGATATTGGATGGGGTGGCCGAGTATGTAGCCGGGAACATCTCATACCTAGCTACCACGTACCAACTATCCATGGCCGATAAGACTTTCCATACCCATATCCACCCACAATCCATCAAATTCATACTCATTAGTCGTATCCGCCCCAACTAAAACAAATTGGGCACGAAACCCGTATAATTATACCCATCTTTCATCAATACTACACAAAATCTTGCAATTAAAATAGACAAAATTTGTATCAAAATAGACAAAATCTATACCGGTGTAGGTTCTCACACAATAGACAGGGCGGTGGGTATGATATGAGGCAGAGTAGACCTCATACCCGGTACCCACCACCTACCCACTACCCATTAAATTCATTCTTATAAATCATTTTCGCCCCAACTAATACAAAAACAGTGCAAAACCCATATAATTTTACCCGTCTATCATTCCTTTTGTATCAAAATTAACAATAATTACACTGGTGTAGGTTCTCACACAATAGGCAATGCAAGGTGTGTAAGCTTCAAACAGAGACTATACAACCAAAACGGAAATGGGCAACCCGACGCAACACTAGACCATTTATACGCTTCAAAGCTGCGCAGCCAATGCCCAAAATCTGGTGGTGATCAAAACTTGTTCTTCTTGGACTACCAAACCCCTTTCCATTTCGACAACAGCTACTACAAAAACATATTGGCAAACAAAGGATTGTTAAATTCTGACCAAATTTTGTTGACGAAAAACCATGCATCAATGCAATTAGTGAAGCAATATGCGGAAAATATGGAGCTTTTCTTTGATCATTTTGCTAAGTCGATTGTTAAGATGGGTAATATTTCTCCATTGATTGGGAATAAGGGTGAAATTAGGCATAATTGCAGAAGGATTAATTCGTATTAGTAAGGTTGTGATGTGTGTTTTGTTCTTGTTATGTGGGGAAATTTGATGTAATTTATTGTGTGTTTTGATCTGTTTTTCATGGGTTTTTGTTTGTGTGTTTGTTTATGTTAAGAAGAAATTGTATATCAGTGTTTGAGAGTTGAATGAACGTGTATTAATTTAGTATTGATTTTCATGATTTGTATATCTTTTATTCTAAAAGTTTTTGTTTTTTTTTTTTTTGAAAATAAAAGACGGTTGATAATCAGGTAAAATTTAGTAGAAATGAAAATTGAATTGGAGAATGAGACAAAAATTAAGCTGAGGGTAAATGTAAATGAATATGATGGAGAGAGTAAATAAATTATAAGGAGGTTAGTAATAATTAACTCATTGCAAGATAAATGGAAAATGTCTCTATTATTAGGTTATTTAACCAAGTATAGGCTACATCTTACGGTGAAACCGTCTCAAAATTTGTGAAATGTACTAGACAAATGTTTTAAAGCCAAAATGTAAAAGAAAAAATTGATCTCAGTTTATTGTCACACATATTCTGTAATAAATATTCAATAGCCAAATTTTACCAAATATTTTCTTGAAAAAATTATCAACTAGCTTAAAAACCTACAAAACAACCAAAATTTTCATATGAATTAAATAAATAAGCCAACAGTCAACGCATGTTTGTCAAACACTCAAATATTCTTTTATACTTCCTCTATTCCATCATACTTACTACATTTCATTTTTTACGTAATCTAATACGTTATTTTATTCATTTATACATTGTATTATACATATCTAAAAATTATAAAATATTAATATTATGAAAGTATGCAATTAGACGATTCAAACAAGATCTCACTTGACTTTTTTCACATACATATTAGCCGCAATATATAAAATCAGTCTGAACGATAAATAGTGCTCGTAATCAAAATGTAACAAGTATTTCAAAACGAAAGGAAGTAGATAAAACGTTTTTAATAGGAGTATATATAAATACCAATAAAATTGAAATTTTGACCCATCCGGGTTTACATAGTCCGGTTTTGTACCGCTACCACTTTCTGAAACTCATTCGAAAAATCATTTAGATTTGTCGGGAAAATGGTCGGAGAAGGCGGTTGGGAGAATGCCGCCGCAGAGTCCATTGCCGGATTCGCAACTGTCGCAATCATGCATCCTCTCGACGTCGTCCGCACTCGTTTCCAAGGTCATATAACATTTTTTCCTATTTTATCATTTTTTGTTTGGTTAGGTATTGAATATTTGTGATTTACTCTGCATTTAATGATGCACGAATTGCAAATCTTCCAACTTCCAAGAACACTCCTCATGCTCTCTTCACCATTTCTCGTTTGGAGGTTAATTTTAAGTTTGTTTTCTTCTCATTGCTTTGATCTTTTATGATACCCTAATTTTAGCTTATTGATGTACGATGAAATGAATTTAGAGCACTCTGGTTATGTTATTTGATCGGCGTGATGTTACACAAGTTTTAGTTTGTTTGATTTGATGAAATGACTATAGAGTCATATGTATAACTTTTTGGTGACAATGGAAATAATTTGTCGTGTAAATTTTCATTATGTATACCGATAATTGTAATTATTTGCATTTATTCATGCTATTTATACTCCTTTATGATAGACGTTGTTACTTATTTTGTGCTTTATTTGGAGGATTTATGGTACTTTAGTCATTTTGGCTATTTATGTTGATTTTGTGTAGTTTTAATTGTTTAAACCATATTTCCAAAAAAGAAAAAATTGTTTAAACCATAATTCTTATGGTTTTAATGATGACGGAGTTTATCAATGTAACTTTAGCTCGGTTGAAGAATTTGACAAAGAAAGGAAGCAAAAGTGTTATAAGTGTTCATAATGCAAAAAATTTGAGCTGAAATATATACATAATCACTTTTCGATCATAAATTTTGATAGAAATATGTATTAATGTAAGGTTAGCGGAAATTAACTTTTGATCATAAAGTAAATTGAGTATGACATGAGAGTAATAATAATATTGTTATAAGACCAAACATCAAATGTCATCCATATGTCAACTCGTCTAATTGACCCATAAGGTTATAGCTTTTTGCACCTAAAAATTATTACAGATGAGTTTTTTATTGTCAATTGTAGTAACTTGAGAAAGATAAGTAAAAAGTAGTTGACTATGCCTATTTGTTTTAAGAAGCAATTATATGTAAACCCAAGGGAATAGCAAGGGAATGGGCAATCAGTCAGTTATACTTGGACCCCAAGCAATTACTTTAAAATCAGAAAATTATGTAAACGATGTAAATGCTAAACTCTTCATTACCAGTCATAAATAAATTTGAGATTCATATTCACTTCACCAAAACTATTCTTTATTGTTTTGAGTTTTGATCACTATTTCTACTAAGCACTTGTGTTTTTCATATCAACACACATAAAAACATGTAAACACTAAATCAAATGATCATATACAAAATTTTTCTCAGCTTTCTCAACTTATCCAAAGGTAATTGAAATTTATGCTTAAGTTGATTAATGAAGTCGTATCTCAGGTAAGGCGAGAAGGGAAGTCGTTTTAAGTCCCTACTTAGAAATTGGGATCACATAATGATTTTACTTCTTACCATAATTCTTCTTATATCCAACAAATCACAGTATGTATGTAATCCAATATATATATATATAGAAAAACATGCACACATTAAAAATATGAGATTTGTGCATTAGATGAGAGGTTGTATATATTATAACAATGCCAACTATTTTATGCAATTGCAGGTATAATCGAAGATTATGTGGAATCAAAACATTCTCTTTCTACTAATTTTCCTCTCAATTTCACAAACAAGTCAATCTTGGGGTTTATTTTCTTCTTCTTCCAATGCCGATTCGAGTCAAAATCAACCAAAAAATAAGGATAAATCTCAAGGATTGGTTGCAAAGTTTTCTGTAGATGCAATGAATGATCCAAAGGCTGCTGAACTTCTTGAAAATGCAAAGAGAAAGCTTGGGGGGATGAATCCATGTTGGTTTAGAGCATATCAACAATTATTTTCCACTTGTTCTGAGATTTTTGCTGCTGAAGAAAACAGAAAAAGGCTTGCTTGGCATTTAAGTGATTGCTTTCAGAAGGATACAGGAAGAAATTCTTTTCCTTCTTGTAGTGGAAAATCTGCCATGGTTGATTGCTTGAGGAAGTTGAATAATGATGATCATAAAACTTACCTTGAGTTTTACCTTCAGACAAACTCTATATGCCATCAGTTACAGTTAAGTACCAGATTTCTTGCATTTTGTTTGGTTCCTTTTGTTTTAATGGTTGAAATCTGCTTTAGCACCCTTTCATTACCCTAACGTCATTAAGTATTGGCTCCCACCTAGACAAGTTTGATGTATAAAGATATCGTTTAATATATGAGGGTTGGATGTAACAACATTTCATTAGTCAGATGTACGCCATCTTATCTTTGTTAGTAATTAGAAAGTCGTAAACTATTGATCCCAACTTATAATTCTAAGAAGTGCACGTTTTTAATGAGTCATTTTACTATTGTTTATACTAATCCAAAACCAATGAACTACAAGTATTTGGTCTCATTGTAATAAGGGAACATTTTTGAAATGCAATAACTTCATTAGATTGATCACCAATTAAGTATTTGCAAATTTAGGAGCTAATTTGGCCCTCTTTTTAACTAATACCAATGTATTTGTTGATGTAGGATAATGGATAATCACTTAATTTTGTTAGAATAGAATTCTGATAACAGTTATGCTATGATTACTACAGGTCTAAAGCATTCAAGTCTCAGTTAGAAGGCTTAGTGAATGATCTTAAAGATTCAGCACAGATTGCAGAAGACAAATTGAATATCATTGAGGAAAAATCTGATAATCTTTTACATAATTCAAACGAAATACAAGAATCTATAACATCCATCAACACTCAAACCCAAGTTGTTGTGGAGACTTTGAAGAACATGTTTGGATATATGGGTGTTTTGTTAAACCATTCAAAAGAGATAAATGAAACGGCTAATGATATTGCGACATCTCAAGTAGAGTTGCTAGAAGGACAGGGGAGGTTGAAAGAGAAACTAGAGGAAGATATGTTTAGAATTCAAGAATCTTATAATAATTTAGGCGAAGAAATAGCTAATTTACAGAAGAAAACTGTTGATGTAAAGCAAGGATTGAACAAAGTAGGAGAAGAAATGTTTTTACAGGTTCAAAATCTTCAAGGAAAAACTGATGATATTACTGAAATGGCGAAAATTTCTGTAGATAAACAACAAGAGCTTCTTCAAGGTCAATCCAAAGCCATTGAAGGTCTTCAATCTCTTACTACATTTCTATCCCAAGCCCTTCAGGAGAGCAGGTGAAGTTTTTATGGTGTTTGGCAAACGGCTGATATCTGATTGTAGTAGTTGATTTGACATGAAGATGCCAGTAGAGGCAGCTTATTGTAATTTGTTGATTCATAACATTAATTTAACAAACACTAGCATTAGATGGTGTCACAGACCATCCTACCTGTCAAGGAACCAACTCAACTAAATGCTTATGCTTATGATGGTGGCCATGAGATATGTTATATACTCTAACACGCTCCCTCACACGATAGCTCTTTGAGCCAGAAGCGTGAATGCAGTATAGGCCCTCCTCATACCTATTGTGAAATATCTCACTTGAATTCAAGGATTGGTTGAGATTCGAACCAACGACATTTTGTTACGTTGGCTTCTGATACCATGTCAAGGAACCAACTCAACCAAAAGCTTAAGCTTATGGTTAAGGTCCTGGGATATCTTATATACTCTAACATAACCAAACACCCCAAAATTATTTTTGATTGAATTCCTCATGAAATTTTCTCTCTCTTTCTTTCAGGGTTAATTTGGAACAATTAGTAGACTTTGCAAATGGGCAACATGAAGAATTATTGAAGCAACAAAAACAACTTCTACAAGCTAATGATCACCTGGCTAACAATTCAAAATCCATTTTAGCAGCTCAGGTTATTGATTTTCTTTTTTTACTATAGTTTTGAGAAGATACATTACTAGGACTTGTTTCTGAATAGTGAATTGTGTGCATGCTGTTTATTTCTTTCAGGAAGCATTTGAGTCGAAACAAGCCAACATGTTTGCTGCAATTGATAAGCTCTTTGCTTTACACAATGCCATGTTGCTCGAATCAAGGCTTATTAAGGCTTTCTTTGTTTACTCCATTTTAATCCTTGTTCTGTACTTGTTAACAAGCACAAAGCAAACTTATTCTGTGAGGTGCAGGCTTTATATGGGTAAGTAGTTATATCTTTACTAATATGAATGGTCTATTCATGTGAAGCTTTTGACGATGCCATTACCAAGGGTTGATCATGAACATTAATGTTGAGTACATCAAACCAGCCATTCCCCTCAATTAGAACCTAAATGGGAGTCCTTTAACGGCATTGGGATAATAAAATGTCTGATTATTGGACGTACTTGTAATTTGTTTTATCCTGGAGAGAAACTCTTTCCTAGAAACCGAGTTTGTGAGCCTTTTTAGAATGTAAATTGATTCTTGCTCCATGCAGGGCTATGCATTGCATTCGCAATCGAATGTGCAATACTACGTTTCACCACAAACGATGTAGAACAACACATCGACCTAAGATCTCTAGTGAAGCCACTTTTCGGTTCATTCGTGCTAATTCAACTTATATACACTATTTATACATACAGGTACATTTTTTTAAGCCCCTAAGGAAAACATGCATATTACTTATTTGTTACACTGATTTTATGTTCTCAATTCATATCTTGTAGGGACATTGAAACATTAAACCATAAGATGTTGGTTTCTCTACTTGACAAGGTAAATGGGATGCATAAAGGAGGTAAATTTTCACAGGATGATGACGAGGATGATGTGGACAGTGAAGTTGATTGGCTATCATGGGTAGAAGCCGAGTTGCCAGAAGATATTGGTGTTAAGGACGACCCTGATTATATGCTTCCAGACACCGGTGAAGTGGGCGATAATTCAGTAGTGCTAAGCACAGTAAGAAGATATGATCTTCGATGTCGCAGTTAAGATTTACTTATGAAGTATATGATAATACTAGGATAGAAGCCCGTGCAATGCACGGATTTTTAAATATGTTTATATCTCAATGAAATTTTAGACGAACAAAAATATTAAATGAAGGTGCGCAATAAAGTATTTACATACATATATTGTAACTAAAAAAGAATTAAATATAAAAAAACACAAAATAAGTTGTTGATAAAGAGTTTATAGTTTTTAAAACACCTTTATATACTACATTCTCAGTACGATGACATATTTCACCTCTTGTTTGAAATACCTCTTCTTAATCCAAGACTAATGATATAGTTATTTTATTAATTACCAATTTCCGTGTAATGAGTTTTTGAAATATGTATTAAGGTATTGTTATTGCATACCACTTCAATTCTTTATTTTGGCATATTGCAATATCATATTAACTCTTTCATTGATTTTGCAAATTCTTCAATTTTTCATTTAAGGTATTGTTATTGTTATTACTGGATTGACACCAAATTTTGCAAAAAAGTATTAACGAAATTGTAGAAATTTTGCAAAAATAGTTCACAAGGATAATACTTCACTTTCCTTTCAAATAGATTGGTTACAAGAGAAGATGTTACATTACTTTGATGATGATCGAACGAATAATTTTGACATATGAAAGAGAAGATTTTGTTCTGTTAAATTATGCTTAATGTAATTTAATTACCATGGACATAGTAGATTTTGTATTTCCTTTCAAATATTTTTTGACAAATTTTTTTTATTAGGTACTTTTTAGAAAAAAAAAAAACTTATTAGGTAATTTTTGACACTTTTCTCTTTTTAATATCAACATTTTAATACCACAATATATTGTAATATTTGTAACTATATTAAAGGTTTGAACTATTGCATTGGTATGTGTCTCAAACTAAATCGAACATAAAGGATAAATGCAGGGTGAATATATTTTTTGACATGAAGAACAGAAAAATAATAATTTGTAATATACGTAGACCAAACTTAATTTAGTCATACATATAATCAATAAAGTTTAGACGGCTTGTTTGGTTAGTGTACTAAATTGTGATATGAGAATGATTTATAGTGAAAATTTACATCAAAAGTTCTATATAATTTCCATGGTAATGAACTTTGATCACAAAAAAAGTTTTTTTGTTTACAAATTTCCATAATACTACCTAATACCACATCTCCCAATGGTAATGCATTTGAATGGATTTTATGAAGAAATTAAGATGATTGAAGTTGGACAAGCATGTCCATTATCTAGCTAAGATATTTTGCAACCAAAATTATACTGGTTTTTCATTTCATTACTACCATTTATTACCACCTACCAAAAGGCTAACACTATGTTTGGATAGCAAATTAGGAGAGAAAAGAAAGGAAGGGAAGGGGAAGGAAAGGAAGAAAAAGGAAGGGGAGGGAAAGAGTGGGAAAATACTACATGTTTGTATAGGAAGGAAAGGGAGGGGAAAGAAAGGATTTCATTTTCCTTCCAAATCTTTCCTCTTATGGAGAGATTTTGATGTTAACAAAATGAAGGGAGTTAATCCCTCCAAATCCCTTCCCTCCAAATCTTCTCCCTCCCTTTTTGCTATCCAAACAAGGGAATTTTCATCCCTCTAAATCCTTTCTTTTCTTTTCCTTTCATTTCCCTCAATCCAAACAAGGCCTAAGAGAACTATGAATAATAGAATCAGAGTCAGAGTCTTTAACCCAATATCCCACACAAGTTAGGATCGAAAATTTGAAATGAACAAGATAATTTATCAAAAAAAGCATAGAATAAGATCAATTTCACCTTTTTTCCAAAAGCAAACGTCTAAAACCTCAGAGCAAAAGTTCGGTGCTGTTCGCATTTAGTAACTACGAACAGAAGCAAACTAGTCAAAAAAAGTCAACCAATTTGTTCCCACTTACTAAGTGCGAACAGGTCAAACAGGGTCGACATGTTGTTCGCACTTAGTAACTGCAAACAACTATTTGATTTTTTTTTACTCGGGTGAAATGAAGAAGAAGGAAGCAGCAGTAGGGTCAAAAAAATTCAACAATACATGTTTGCAATTACTAAGTGCGAACAGCTTCTTTGGCTTTTTAAAAATACAATCTTGTGCGCGATTAGTAAGTGTAAACAACCCCGTTCCTCAAGTTTGAGAATTAGACACTTATATTTGGAACAAAGTTGATTTTAATCTTATTTGGTGTTTTTTTTATAAATAATCTTACTTCTTTTAATTTTTTGTTAGGATCAAAGAGAAGGGTAGCGAACAGATCATACGTGTGCAACCTCCAAAGGGTAGCGATTAGGTGCGTTTGAGTTTGTTTTTTGATTCCAAAATTCTTTTTATTTTTGGTTTCACTTTAATTTGACTTTTTAGAATTTTTAAAATTACAGAAAACAATTGATTAAAGTTAGATTGAACATAGCTATTTTTTAATATAACTTGCTATAACAAGTTAAAGAAATCAACAAGTCCTTTAGAAGAAAATGACATAAAAAATCCAAAATTTTTTTAAGGGTCGTATATTTAATAGATTATCACCTAAAATTCAAACTTTTAGTATTGTATTAGTAATAAGTTGACTAAATTTAATTTACAATTTTTTGTGAGACGATCTTATTGAGAGACAATCTCTAATTAGGCCGACCCATTATATATTTTTAAAAATATTTGAAGTAGGCATTAAGAAAGATGTAAATAGACATTCAAGATATTCAAAGTAGGTATAAATCTATAATGACCTAGGCTTAAAATACGTCTCTCAAAGAGACGGTCTCTCAAGAGACTAATTGAACTTAATTTAGATGCAGTTTACAACCCATTTATCTAATTATTACAAAAGTATTTGATATTTGTGCATATGTAATTGCAAACGACAAAGGTAATCTAATCGAATTTCAATCCCTAATTATGGTTATGATTTCTTTTGAATTATCTAACAATGCATTGCATTACCTAATATTCATCTTAATCTATGATGTTATTAGGCGACTCCGAGTTTACCAATTCAAATTTTTTTTAAAACCTAATAACTCATTGATAAAAACATCATACGACATTTACAATAGAGTAACAATCGATTAAATACATAATAATTTTAATCAAACAAAACTCTATATAGAAAAAGTCACGATACTATAAAGGAAATCTAACACTAAAATCTTCCCTCTATCACAATGTTGTATGATTATGATTGAAATATACGATATTATTTGGCCTAAAAATACGATATTTGCTTCATTGTGATAAAAATTCGATTCTTGAACTTTTTTTTAATTAAACGAAGACGAATTGATACTAAGATAGGGAACAAGTAAAAAGAAAAAATGGTCCAAATACAGATGTCCCAAACAGTCAAAAAGAGGGGGTCAATCCAATGTAATCACAAGTGGAAAATAAAAGCGAAGATCACGCTAGAATAAGTATAAGAAGCACAAACTTCCAACACCATAATATAATTCACTATTCATGTAGTTGTTACGTTACGTGATTCTTACGGCCTTCCAAAAGTCAACAAACAATGAGATTTTATGACCTTTCAACATTCACCACCTTTATTCCTTTCTTTAACTTCTCCATATCTTTATTAAGCATCCCATTTATCATAGGATATTGACATAAGCTACAAATATTGGTATCCATAATGAATTAAAAGGTCTTCTGAGAGACCGTTTATGGTAAAGACGGCTCTATCAACTGCCCAGTCCAATGATTTTAAATTTAAAAATAAGGTTGATGACTAATCTGTTACTTATTTTTCAAGATGGGTTGGCCCATATTTACTCGTCTATGCTATAGACGGTCTATAGCAAGAATTTGTGATAATGATATAGGTTGATGCCTTGATGTGCCTAAAGAAACTCGTATGCGTTCATGTAGTGCCCTTTCTAACAATTTTTAGACATTAGGAGAAAGATTTAAAAAAAAAAGACCCCTTGAATAAGTTAAGTTTTAGTTCTTTTTTCTCGATTATGATAAAGTACTTATGCACAAACTAATTTTTAATAATAAGGAATAACTCAATTTGGGTATTTTCATAAGTTGGAAACTGACCGATTACACCATAAAACTACCCTTAGGAACAACCCTGCGTTCATGCAATGCAACAAGGTGGAGAAGGCGGTGACTTATTAGAAACGCTTTAGAGTATAATTTATCTAATGTTATCACTTATCACTCTAAAGTGAACCTACAATATATGTGGAGCCCGTTCTTTCACATGTACCTAATAGCACAAGAAAAGTTTCCTAAATTGTGATTTCTAATCAAAGGTTTAGAATAATTCCCTACAAGCAATAAGGGGAATGAATTTATTTCTTATAAGCCCGGAGAATCAAACCTCTATTACAAGGGCGGCATTATGGTTCAGTAGGGCAAAGAACGTGTTGATAATTTGAACTTCGTCTTCGAATATGGTGTTCACGTGTAGTTGGGTCGAGAAATTTTCATTTAGACCTCCATATCATTCACTAAGCATGACCCTCTATCATTTCAAGGACATTAAATGAGAAAACCATGTCTCCCTCATTTATTTTCCTAGTGACTATGAAAGTACAACAATAGTGTTGTGATAACATACAGTATACCAAGCGAATCGACTATCATAGCATTACTGAATGTACAACGAAGGCAAATAAGCAACGCAGAAGAAAGACGAGGTAACATATATCACTTCCTAGAACGAGAGAACGACTAAGCATGTTCTCGTTTTTATAAAGGGATAAAGGTATTTTATTCACGTGAGAATACAGTTAGAGCATCTCAACATCCTCAAACAACTCATTGACCATCTTCATTTATCGTCACACATTATAAAGTAGCACAAGGTTTTTTCCTTCTATACATAAAACAAAGCTTTCCCAATTTACTATTAAACTGAAGGACAACGATAAATCGGTTGTCAAGAAAGCTTGCTTCCAATTTTTGGTTTTACTCTTTCATTTAAATATTTAGAAGAGTTAGGAGACTAATCTGATGTCATCAACAAGTATGACAGAGATTTGATTCAACCTTCATACTTTATCATCATGGAACCACCACCTGGTTTCCTTCGGGGATCTTCCATTTCTACAATTCTTCACATAGCGATCATTATCTTCAGGCCTTTCCTGCAAAGTTGAATCCAATGTTATTAGCTTTCTCGTGGATACTGAAAAGGAAAAGGGCTGATGACGATCTATTCAATGTTATTAGCGATCACTATCTACTATCACATCTCTACGTGTAGACTGTAGAGGTGTTCATTTGGATCATCGGGTCGATCTCGGGTCGGTTCATAATTAGCTCTTATGTCCACATTGCTTTTTACAATATTTTATACTCATTTTGAAGTCAAGTTGGGTATGATTTTAAGGTGTGATAACTATCGCGTCATCAGCCAAGTTTGAATATCTCTACCTTCACAATAACACAAACAATATGAACACCAGGGTCATATAATTAAAAGTCATTGCACTAATAGAGAATTAAGGGTGCACCTTCACTGTAGAGCTCGATAGCATTGAGAGGATACTAATGCAGATAGAACTCACAGTCATAGCAGGAGACCATGAGTCATACAGAATATCTGCAACAACGACCATAATTATCATTAAAACTGAAATTGAACAAGTCTTCTCCCATGACATATAAGACGAGGGACGATGTATAATACTCAGCAAGACTTCTGCTTTCCGAATAACACATGTACTTTCTCTCTCTCTCTCTCACACACACACACAAACACTCAGCAAGACTTCTGCTTTCCAAATAACACATGAAACAAGCAAGTTCATACATTAAACATGGAACATAGTCCTAAATGCTGTCCAATAAATTGTCAAGCTATAGAACCTAAACCTTTAGAAATTGACCACCTAATTAATCAATGAGCATCTCAGAACACAACAAGACAAGTTATGTAACACCCCGAACCTACCAGAATCACAAGTCAATCACAAATCTAAGACCAACAACTGTCCCCAAAAGCCTATACACTTCCTCCGGTGCATTACCTTCACTCATACACTCAAAGATAATTCTAAGAGGTCACTCATCCTAAAACTACTCAAGTATCTTAGATATGCAAACTTTGTTGGTAGATGGTATGAGTAGTATGTCGAACCTTCTACAAAAATCATGGGGACATTACATGTTGCACAATAAATTTATGAAGGCCAATGCGATAAAAGAAAAACAAATTCAGGAAAGAAAAGACTCAATGCAATAAATTCAAAGACAACATTTGTAAGCATATCCCATCGAACTCACAAGTCTTGGATTAAGTGATACCTAAGCAGCTCATCGCAAGCAGTGGAATGTTCTACAAGACAACCAACATGATAACTTCAAATTACTTAATCATTTCCCAAGAATAATCCTTATTCAAAACTAACTTGCCAAAATAGAGTGATAATAAAAAGGGAGCCAAGTAGCCAACAAAAGAAAGTTATGTCCCCGTATAGCTCACAATTCAATGTTAACTATAATGAAACATGGAAAGAACCTTTACAAGATATTAGAGTCTGACGTTCGAGGGATAATGATTTGATTACCATATCAACGGGAAGACATCTGACATTCATCTCGAATTCCCACAGCATTGAGAATAAACGGATAAAGTAGGACAACTCAATAAACAAAACAAAGCAAGAATCAGACAAAATGCAACCCTAAACATAAATTTCTCAAAAGGAAAATTTACCTAAGCATATATGCCCGTTACTATATATATGAGGGTGAATTGGAGCAGGGGCCAAAAATATCACCTGGAAAAACCATCAATTAGTTCCATGTAGTTATCCATCAAAAATTAATGGTTATTGCTAAGGTAAAATCAAGAAAAGTAAAGATGATATAAAAAATTAAAACCTGAGGTGCTTCCATGGGATAATGTTCAGGAAAATCAACTTGAAGTTGGTATATTTCATTTGCATAAAGTGTACCTGGGGCTCCAATCACTTCAATGATCCATCTTTTCCAGAATTCCAACAAAATTAGGGAAAAAAATTAATACCCAAAATGCAAAATTGAGAATCGAAAAACACCCACAACACAAAATTGACAATCGAAATATACCCATAAATTGAAATCTAACAATTCAATGTAAACCCTAAAAAATTGGGAAACGGGAAAACCTTTGGAGGTTATCAGTAACTTTGTGATTGAAACCAGCAGGAGGATTAAGCTGCCACTCAGCGAGTTCCTTTTGGAGTCTATTGCTAGCTATTTTGCTCAGTGTCTGGAAAGATATCAAACAAATAATTAAATTGAAATTGAGAAATTGAAAAGGCAGAAAATTATATATCGATTAAAATTGGGAAAAAAAGAAAGAAAAAGAACCTTGCGAGAGGTGGCGGAGGAGGTAGTCATCGTTGTCGCAAATCTCTTGGCTTCTTGAGATTTGATTGATTGATAGAGAGAGAAAGACAGATAGAAGGGAGCAGAGTAAACGGAGGCAGAGAAGAAGAAAGCAAAGAAGAAAATAAAATATATTGGGATTTGGGACGATGAGAATAAAAAAAATAGTAAAAAAAAACACAAAAAGAAACCGATTCTTTAATTCTTTAATAAAAATTGTCCATTAGTATATGGGAACTTATTAATGGATGGTAATTAGAATTGTTAAAAAAAAAATACTCCCCGTTCTTGAAAGATTGTTCACTATGAGTTTTTAACATAAATTGAGATAAATAAATTCTTTGTAGTAGATGGGTTTTATTTTAATTAAATAGTAGTGTGAAGTAATAATTGTATTGGTATTATGAAGGAGAAAAGACATTTAAATTAAAGATAAAATAAAAAAATGGAAATTATTTTTGTCATTAATATAGAGAGAGAATATTTGAGGTTGGGTAAAATGGGAGGGATTATGAGATTATATTTGAGAAAAAAGCTTTTAAAAAATGAAAAGTATTCTAAAGTGAACAAACATTTGAAATTACCCGTTATAGTTAGGTGGATAAACATAAAAGAATGGAGGGAGTTTTTTTATTTTTATTTGTTTGTTTATTTATGTTTTTTATAAGAGAAAAATTTAAATTAGATTTTTGAAGTATATTTCTATATTAAAGATAAAATATATTTTTTATGAGATATTGTTAAATTTATCTTAATGTAAAGTTTTTAATATATATAAAGTTTACAATTTTGTTATCATGCATACTTAAAATATTGATTTTCGAAAATTTATTTCAAAGTACATGCAAAAAGTAAAGTGTATAAAAAGAAAAAGAGGAAGTAACATCCTTAATTATACTATCTTTGTCCCTAACAAATGGGTATACTTTGTTTTTTAAATCGTCATTTTAATCTTTTTATTATTTTTATGAAAGTTTTTTTATTACTTTTTTTTATTCTCGTATTTCGACTTTCCTTTAATTTCTTTACATATTTACATAATTCAAATGATCTAATCACTTTTTAATCTTTGTGTAATATACAACTATAGCAATTTTTTGCAGACGAAAAAAGTAAAGTTTTAAAAATCAAGAAAATATCGATCATGACACATTATCAAAACTAACAATAAAACTCATGTTCATTAACGTCAACAAAGTGAAGCAATATATTTATGAGTGAGTCGTGTATGGACTTCATTCACCTTAATAATATATTGTTCGGTTTTCCGCAATTTTTTCGGTTGTTTTTCGTTGTGTCTTCGTCTAACTAAATTCATATCAGACTTTTATCCGATTTACTATTTAAAATTATCTTGTTCTAGATAATCCAACGTATTATGCATTCTTTCCTAATATTTTGAAAATTTTAAATTAATAATCTAAACTCTGCATACATTTTGTTGCGAATGGACTTTTATTGCAAAGAGGCCAAGAAGCGGTTAAAACCGGCCAGTTTTAACTGGTTCTTTTCAACAAAGGTCCATTTGCAACAAAATATAAGTACAAAGATTGGATTATTTAAAAATTTTCAAAATGTGGAATTATTAGCAAAAATTAGACAATAGGTTGGATTATTCAAAAAAAAATTCTATTTTTTTCACGATAAAAACTGATATCATAATTTTGAGAATTCCACGTGGTAGCCTTAAACTTTCAGCTTTTTTACGTGGTAGACAAATATTTTTTAATCCATGTGGTGACCTTAACCTTTCAACTTTTATACGTGGTATGAAAGAAAAGTTTTTTTTTTGTTAACTTTATGCTACTTTTAAACATAATGACATTAAAAAAAAAAACATCGTGATCACCTTAATTATCATATATTTTAAAATTTCGTCGAAATAAATACTTTTTTTTTTTGAAAACTCGAAATAAATACTTAATTTAACCAAAAACTTAATATATTATTTACCACATAAAAAACACAAAAAACTTAAAAGTTTAAAATCACTACATAAATTTAAAAGGAAAAATTGTTGGGAATAATCCGTACTTTTAACGTTTTCCTGTGAATAACCGTTATTTTTTATTATTCATAAATAATTCGAACTTTACGCTCTTTTTGCTCACAGCACTCCCTCCTAAAAAATGACCGATTGTAGCAAGTTAGAGCTACGAAATGACTTGCTTTCCCCCTATATCAGCTCTTGCCATGTTCATCTTTAACTTCTCAACCATTCCTTCATTTTTAACCCTAACCTTAGAGAGAGAAACTTCAAAGCTTTCCATTCACTCTTTTTTTTTTTCTTTTTTTTTTTACAAAAGTGAATTCTCATTCTTCTTCAACCATAGTAGAGGTTGAGATGTTGAAGATGAACATGGCAACAGCTGATATAGGAGGAAAACAAGTCATTTCACAGCTCTAACTTGCCAACCGGTCATTTTTGAGGAGGGAGTGCTGTGAGCAAAAAGAGCGTAAAGTTCGGATTATTCATGAATAATCAAAAGTAGGGGTCATTCACAGGAAAACGTTAAAAGTACGAATTATTCCCGACAATTTTTCCAATTCAAAAAATATTTATTAGAAAAGCCAAAAAGTCAACCTTGTAATTTTTTGGTTCACCTTTTTTTCCCTTCAATTATTTACTCTTTGACGATCAAGTCTATCTTCAAGACACCGGCAGAAATGCAAAACCCACGCTCCACACAAACACTCTAAACAATAATACTTGCAGACCTTCATCAATGGCGTCGTCTTCTTCTTCATTAGCTTCATCTTTATCCTCCATTATTAACCATCCTCATTACTCTCTCTGCATTCAATTCCACAGAAGATGCACTTCCTTCTCTCTTAAACGTTTTCCCTCTAATTTCCGTTGCTTCCAACGCCCTTCTATCACCAATTGGATCTCCCCTACTCGTTCTTTTTCTTTATCTAGAACTTTCTGTAATCTCTCTGATGGTCCCACTCTCCGTCAATTCATGCCCCGTGCTTCGCTCTCCTCCGTCGAAATCTTACCAGAGTTAGTTTTCTCCCTCTTTTTTTGAATTGTTGTTGATTTTTTTTTTGTCTTGAATGAAAATGTGAATTAGGGTTTGTTTTGTTAATGTGGATGTTTCATGGGATCCTACCTTATGCTATATCTGGTTGTATGGTTTTAAACTTTTAGTTGCATTATTTAATCATATTATTGGATGTCATATGTAGTACCGTCGTTTTAGGCTAATTCAGAACCCTAAAAGGCTAACGGATGAATTTTAGTTCTCATTTGAATTGTGCAAAGAATTAGTTTTTTTTTGAATGTATTTGTATTGGGAAAATTTATAACTGCTCCATTGTTGAAGCATTCATCTGTACAACAATAGCAACATTACATTTCGTCAATTGTAGTAACAAAGATGCTATGTTTCATTGACCCTTGATTGTGAAGACCACATAACTATGTTTTTATGAGCCATTTTACTCCCGCCAGTCCTAAGCAAATTAGCTATGGATTTTGGTTAATGTTATTGTCGCTCTAGAAATTGAGGATATTATACTTTGTTGATGTGAATGGGATATGATATTTGGCGAAGAACAATCACAAAAACAAATGCAAAGAATACCAACAAAAACACAGCATAACAATGGAGTATCTTATTATGAACTCTCTTGGCTAAACCCTAGTTGATTCTAAGTATTAGGCTCTCTCTCATATCTCTAATGAAGTTCTAAGGACCCTTTTATAGCCTTAAAACTAATTAGAGAACCCTAGTACAAATGGCTTAAAAGCCCAAAACTTTCCCGCAACAAAACAGATGCTTGTTGTGTACACCAACTGAAGATCGCTTGACCCGAGCACCCCTGCTCGACCAGGTGAGTGAAAATTTTGAAGCCACTGGTTTGATTTTTCTGGCTTGCTGCTTGGCTCGACCGACCCATTTATGCTCGACTGGTCGAGCGATCTTCACAGTCTCCCAATCTTCGTGCCTTCCCTTCGTTAAGGCACTCTAAACCATCCTCATCAATCACTTCATTGAGTGACCCAAAGCATATGCTTCCATAACCCATGACACCTACATCTTTACTCTCAAGAGTGCAAGATAGAGCATGTGCAACCAAGTGATCAAACCCTTCACCAATCTCATGAGAATTGACTCTTGACTCAACATTTGTTGTATGTTTTCTAGTATAATGTAACTTAAGAGTTACACTATATTTGAAGAAGTGAGAAGAGGTTGTTGTGTTTTTCTTTTAATGCTTTCCAAGATTTGTCTTGTCTAAATTGTGAAGGGGCTCTGTCTTCTGATTCCCTTTTCCTACGAGTATTTGGTATTCGACCTATCCAAACATAGTTTTAATAAAGACATGGGTAGCTTGGTGAAAACATACTAACATAGTACAACCGATAAAATATGGCACATAGAAATCTATTTAATATAGAAAACTCCCACTTATCCTAAAGATTCATCCTTGTACTCAAATTGCTTCCCACTATCTGGGTCACATTCCACTCATCACAACACTATTCATCGTAGCAAGTATGCACATGGGCGCACATAGGAAAAATACTCCCTCCATGTCAATACAAATGTACCTATTACTTTTTGGCATTATTTATCAGTCACTTCTAATTCATGTTTTATTTCTAATTTATAAGTTAAAACATAGTCAAGTGGGACCTTGTTTGATTTATCTCAATGTAAATTTTATTAGTTTCAATTTTTAAGATTTTTTTGATATGTACAATCAGAGATATTAATACTTGAATTAGTGTAGTGGATGGTATAAGAAAATCAAATGGGACAAGCATATTAAAATAGGGGAAGTGTAAACTTTAAGTTTCACAATCTTCGGTAGAAATGAATGCAAGTCATTTAATGATATAACTTTTCAATGGAAAGACTACGAACTTGGTTTCTTGAAGTTGGGTACTTGTGGTGGACTCCAATTATTTTGAGGATTTTAAGCTTACTTCATGAAGGGCCATGTCCATGTTGGGTGTCCACCGTCAAGGATATGACTTGGGTTAATGGAAATGATAGAAAGATTTAAAGTAACATTTACATAACCTGCCTCCTCCCTAACCCAAACTCTTTCATCCCACGATGATAGAAGCCATGTTTTATGAACTTGATTACTCATGCATGTCCAAGTTTGTGACCTAAATATTTTACTTACAAATTGTGGATTTTGGTTTGAACTTTGAAGTGTATCAAATAAGGTTAATGGAAGTAGAATAAAGAGTCCATTTAACAGAGATTAGAAATGGTTTTCCATACAAACTTTCTATTAACATATTTCCCGATAAAATGACAACTATCTACTTCTCCTATAGAGTGAGAATTTTATATTTGCTTGCTCCCTCTGACCTCTTTTTTAGTTTGGAGCATTCATCCTTATTATATATAACTACGACAATATTACATTGTGCCAATTGTAATGATGAAGAGGTCACTTTTGATTGTTCTTGATTGCAAATACCACATAACTATGGTTTTTGACTAGCTATGTTACTCCAGTGTGTTGTGATCTAAAACCAAATAAATATAGATTTTGATTTGTACTACACTCTGTGAAAGCATTATATTTTTTTATAAATAAATTGTGATGCATGATTTCAAGAGGTTACAAAAGAATCAACAAGCATTAGTTGAGTGAACGCAATTATACAATAAACTAAATGCAATTACAAAGAGATCTTTTTTCAATATGAGAGATCATCTTCAATATAAAGAGGACAATGAACACTTTTCAGATCACATAGGCACTATCTATGTAGGAAATACGCACATGCTGGCAAATAGAAAAAAATATAATATGATGTTGTAATGGAAAGATTATGACCTCGGTTGTGGACTTGGATACTTGTCTTAAATTCCAACGTTTTTGAGTATTTTGGCTTATAACGAAGTGTCATACTTATGTTGATTGTCAAGGAATGACAACGATAATTGAAACGAGCGAGTCAACGTAACATTTACATAACTTTTCACCTTCCTTACTCAAGGACTCCTCCACTTTATGGTAGTAAAAGCTATGGGTACTTGTGCATGTCTAAGTATCTTAACTTGACTATGCTGCTAAAAACTTTTTGATTATGCTAGATTGATTAGAATTGGTTATCCTCACAAGCTTAAAGGTAACATATTTACCTTAAATAGGGCATATTTTTTTGTTATATGGAATGATAGTTTACGATTGGCTTGCTTTGTCATGGATCTCTTCTTCATTTTGGGACTCCTGCAAGCATGAATTTAGGGCTTTCAAGCTTAAACTCTAGCAATATTGTTATTTGGAATTATAATGCTATTTTATAGCACTTGTGGAATTTTAATGAATTGAAAGAAACTTTGTAGGTCAAATAGGTTCATACTACTACATCAAAGATAAGAGACTTTTCACCTAGTACCCTTCTATTTATGCGTCTTGGGTTTTCATGAAAACTATTAAGCTTCGTTACTTTTTGAAGTACTAGGGTGGTTGATGTGACGTTATATAAAATCATGGAGATTCGATCATTTAAGTTTATGATGTGATGTTGGGTACTCTACCAAATGTTTTGTAAGGTCCTTTGATGATCAATAACTATGCTAGTCGCATTGCTCATTTTGTGATGTGGCAATCTGTGCAGAAGGGTGCCTAATATGGAGAATTGAGAAATGAGGTGCTAGTGAAGATGATTGATGTATATTATGCCACAAAGATAGGGAAATCGTGAACCTTTTTTTCTTTCGCTGTGAGATTTTTTTTCTTTTTTCTGAGGTAAGTGATTAGCTTGATTTTGAGCAGAAGATGCTATTCATTATTAAGATAAATAGGATAATAAGTGTAAAAGCAAAACTCATTGTTGGTGTGTGTGATTTCGTGGGACTCCTCAACATCTTCCTTCAGTTGGGGCGGTGTGTATGAATTTGGTGGGTAGTATGTTGCTACGAATATGAAAAGTCTGCCTTTTAGTTGGGGTGGGTGCAACAGGTATGGGTATGAATTTGGTGAGTAGTGGGTTGGTATGGATATAAAAATTCTAACTTGTCATGAGTAGTGGATAGGTGGTGGATAATTGGTTATGAGGTCTTACATGCTCATACCCACCTACCTCTTATCTATAAAACACTATTTTATAATACTTTTATTTTTATATATTGTTATTGAATTGTATAGGTAAAAATTTTCTAAAATACCCTAGTTAAAGGTACTTAATTTCTGTAATGCATATATAAATTCTTTTACAATGTAAATTTTGAATTTTAAATAAATAAATTATATGACGAATTATTCATCTTGAAATTTGATTTTATCTTATTGAATTTCATGTTTTAGATAGAATAAGATTACAATTAAATTTATTAGAAATGATGATAGTATAATGCACATATTACACGAGCATTGAGTGCATATGTGGCTTATATAAGATGTGTATAATCGTGGCTTGTATAACCAATTGGCTATGGTTGGTGGGTATGGGTTTAAAATTTAAATACATATTTAAGTGGCCAGAGGTGGGTATGAAAATTTCATCTAGGTGTTGGGTTTGGAATTTCAGGTGGGTTTGGGTATAGGGTAGGGGTATCCACATGTGCCAAACCATTTGTTAGCTTTACTCATCAGTGTATGCTAAATCGAAATCATCTATGCTATTTGGAGGCAATAAAAGTTAGACTGATTGGAAGACGACAACAACAATATTCCATTACTAATGACGTTAAGTGGTTTACGCGATGGGGTTTTGGGGTTGGATGTGTGCAACTTAGCGCTTGTTAGTGCTAACACTAACAAAGGTTGTTTTCAATTGAACATTAGTAGCAAACATCATTTGGAACTTCACATAAAGCAGAAGTGCGCATAATATAGTGAGTCATCTACTATAATCAATTTTAATGTGAAACCAAAGACCTATAAATCTTTGTCATTATCAAAATTAGGGACAATGGAATACTGCTACAACTAAAGTTGCTAAAAAAAGTTATTATAAGTTGCTTGTAGGGATAGTGAGAACACAAATTAAGAGTTCTTAGTAAGAATGTAAGATAGGGATGTTTGTCTAAGTGCTTGTGCTTGGTTTGTGTACTTTGTTCTTGTTTGACTTAGGTAGTTTATTTACCATTGTGCTTGACTGCTTGTTCTTGGCTTTTGCCTTTCCGTTTTATAGTACATAAAAAAAAAAACAAGCACATTATTACAACTATTAGTGCTTCTTAAGACCTCACAATACATGTTTGTGGAGTAAATAACATCAACACTAATAACTCCTTGTTTATAAGCAAACACTTATTGAATTGATAACTATATAACATTTTCAATTCATTAGAAGTCCACAACAACAATGTCAAAACCTGAATCCCACCGATATAAGGTCAACTATAAGTATTTCAGTCTACCATTATAACTAAATTGCAAAGTCTTATCTAGAAAATAATGATTTCCTAGCATGCTGTTATTAAGTTGATTCCAATCTTAAACTTCCTCCGGTAAACGATATTGCTTTTGTTGAACTTTGTGAATCATACAACAATGTTGTGAGTCCTATTTCAAGGTGAATCTGTGAATGATCTTTTTTGATGGCAGGGTATTACGAATACTATAATGCTATAGGAGGGTTTAAGTAATCATGATCTAGTTTAATTTTACACTTGAAGAATCACTTTATACTTCATACGCACTCCAATAGTCTTAACTCTTAAGCAAACTATACAAACCTCATTTTTGTCCTTGTTTTAATACCTTACACTATGTTTGGATGGTAGAAAACAAAAGTAAAGGGGAGGGAAATGGAAGGATCGTGGTTTTTTTCATTTGGATACCAATATGGAAAGAAAGGGAAGAGAATTGGAAGAAGAAACTCCACATATTAAACAAAATAAATCCTTCCAACATTGGAAAGCTTTAGAAGAAAACTCACCAATCTCCCCTCCCCTCCCTTTCCTTTCCCTCTGTTCCCCTCCCCCCTTCCTTTTTCCTCCTTTTCCTTCCAAACATAGTCTGAATGTTCATTACTTCATGTATTACTTGACGTTTATCTCTGGAGTCGTTAAGTGGGCTTTATGAAAACTGCACATCAGTACATGTTTTGTTACTCAAATGTTCTTTCCTTTTTTATAGTTGTATGTCAGATCCTTCTGAAGTTCCACAAAAAGGACGTGTTTACCATGAGACGTATGGATGCCAAATGAATGTCAATGACATGGAAATCGTGTTGTCTATCATGAAAAAAGCTGGGTATACTGAAATAGTTGAGACTCCTGAGAGTGCAGAGGTTATTTTCATCAATACTTGTGCTATTAGGGACAATGCAGAACAGAAAGTCTGGCAACGACTCAACTACTTTTGGTTTTTGAAGAGGCATTGGAAAAGTAATGTTGCCAAAGGAAGGTCACAGTCTGTCTGCCCTCCCAAGGTTGTAGTCTTGGGATGCATGGCTGAGAGGTTAAAGGATAAGATACTAGATGCAGATAAGATGGTGGATGTTGTGTGTGGACCTGATGCTTATAGGGATCTTCCACGGTTACTGGAGGAGGTAGATTATGGTCAAAAAGGGATAAACACTCTTCTATCTCTTGAAGAAACTTATGCCGACATAAGTCCAGTACGTATTTCGAAAAATTCCATCAGTGCTTTTGTCTCGATTATGAGAGGTTGCAATAATATGTGCTCTTTCTGCATTGTTCCATTCACGAGAGGTAGGGAACGTTCACGTCCTGTGGATTCAATCGTCAGAGAGGTGGAAGAGCTGTATAAAGAAGGGGTTAAAGAAGTAACACTCCTTGGGCAAAATGTGAATAGTTACAACGATGCCTCAGGGGTTGAACAAGATGTTGAACCTGGAACCCAATGGGAATATAGTGAAGGCTTTTCTAGTATGTGCAAGGTAAAAACAAAAGGTCTGCGCTTTTCTGACCTCTTGGATAGGCTTTCTTCTGAATTTCCCGAGATGCGATTCAGATACACATCTCCACACCCCAAAGATTTTCCTGATGATCTGCTCTATCTTATGCGGGATCGACATAATATCTGCAAAAGCATCCATTTACCTGCTCAATCTGGAAACAGTGAAGTACTTGAAAGAATGAGACGAGGCTACACTCGAGAGGCATACTTGGATCTTGTTGAAAAAATTCGCAGAATAATTCCTGACGTCGCTCTAACTAGTGACTTCATTTGCGGTAAGGTTATGTGCACCAAATATTTCCATCTTTTAGTTTGCATTTGATGCTCTAGATTAGCTGTCAAAAGAAGGGCTATGATTTTGAATTTTTGAGTACTTTTTTTGATGGTCTTTCAACTTGGTTAATTTTGTCTTTTACATATATACTCTATGGGGTAGTAGTTTTCACAAACTCCAACATGGCAACTTCTGCCATTAAAAATATGATATGAATTTACCAAAAACAAATCTTAGTTTTCTACTATAATAATCCAACCTTTTATTGATTTTCCTATAATAATTTCAACTTTTGATTAACCATAAATAATTTTAATTTTAAGGTCACTACCCAAGAACATTGTTTTCCAAATGGTGTTCGGTTTTTGCAGATTAATTGCTACCCAAAAAAAGGAAAATAAAATAAATAATCAAAAATACTAAAAATTTAAAGTCAAAATTAAAATAAACTTACATGATTTATCTTTTAATTTTTTAAAATTTTTCAATTTTTCTATAATTTAATTTTTTTATGTAGTTTTTTAATTTTTTTATGCAAAATGACTTGTTGTATAGGTAAGAGATTACTTTGGTGCATTCTTAGCAAGCACCCCTTGGCCCTTATAGTTAGGATTATTTATAGTTAATCAAAAGTTGGAATTATTATAGGGAAATCAGTAAAAGGTTGTATTATTTTTAGTAACTTTTCCTAAAAATTAATGGCATATTTGAAAGTTAATAATGAACCATTACTAATGTAGATGTAAAGGAGGAGACATCTTTTTCCATATAGTCTAAGTTAGTATTTTAACCATTACTTCAGTCTCCAGATAAAAGGGGATATTTATCATATAGTTTTCTAATACATTGAGATTGACATAATGAAGCTTCATGCAACTGATTATACATATACATAGGACGTTCTATGAAGCGCGTCCATATTACATCATTTATGATCGAAATTTTGCGCAGGTTTTTGTGGGGAAACAGAGGAGCAGTTCACTGATACACTGAGCCTCATTGAGGCTGTTGGCTACGACATGGCGTACATGTTTGCCTATAGTATGAGAGAGAAAACCCATGCCCACCGAAATTACACCGATGATGTACCCGAAGATGTCAAGCAAAGGAGGCTGCAAAAAATGATCGAGACTTTCCGTGGGAGTACAGGTCATAGGTATAACATTCAGATAGGCACAACCCAGCTCGTGTTGGTTGAAGGCCCTAATCCTAGAGCCCCTGAAACCGAGCTGATTGGTAAGAGCGACAAGGGTCATAGAGTTATATTTACCTCTATGCCGTTGCTTGATAGGTATAGTCAAGATGAGACTAAACGAACACCGAGAGTTGGTGATTTCGTGGAAGTCAAAATATTGAAATCCACAACAGCGTCCCTCATTGGGGAAGCTTGTGCAATAACCAAATTGAGCTCTTTCTACAAGGTTGCAGAGGAAGAGGCCATGGTTTGTGCTGGAAGTGCTTGACAAGGTCGATGCTTCTCTTAACGATAATCTCTGTAATATATGCTCGTTATTTTTTTCTTGTGGTAGGAAATTTTGATTGAATGTGGTTAAAAGTTTACCGTTTTGATTTATATGCTGGTGAATTGTGCACAAATTTGCAGCAAGAAAAGCCAACATAACGGTTAAAATGATAATTTGCTATACTAATAAAATAACAATTATAATGCCGATATTAGTCGTTTTAACGTATACTTTTGTGGTAGGAAATCGGGATGAAATATGCTCAATGGGGCAGGGCTTTGCTGATAATCCGCTACCGGGCTAGTTATAAACGGGCTTGAGAGTAGGTGTTTAAAGGGCCGGGCCGGGTAGTTAAAGGGCCAAAGTTACTATTTTAAAAAGGGCTTTTGGAGGGTCACAATTTGCTTTAGCAGGTAAGCACTTTTCTTCTTATTCGAATATATGAGGTGTTAATTGTAGTTTTAAAAAAAAGCTCATTAAACCTTTCGTGGAGAATTTGAATCTCAGTACATAATTATACCAATGTAAACTGTAATCATGTGAAATGTTTAACTTTTTTTTTTTTTTTTTTTTTTTTTTGTATTTTACACTCTCATTTTGACTGTAATTCTCTTATTATATTGACAAGCATATTTTAAAGGCATGTATTTTTGTTGACGATCATTGAAAA
The DNA here is from genome assembly GCA_019776075.1 of Amaranthus palmeri. NCBI lineage: Eukaryota > Viridiplantae > Streptophyta > Magnoliopsida > Caryophyllales > Amaranthaceae > Amaranthus > Amaranthus palmeri. The sequence goes on from JAAKBH010000008.1 coordinate 2,224,710, forward strand.
ATTACTAATTGAAGGAAAAAAATTCACAAAATCTTGTGTGAGATGGTCTCACCGTGAAACGTGCTTCATATTTAGGTTAAATAGTCTAATAATAGAAACTTTTAGTTTATGGGCTTTTTGTTTGAGCTCATCTCACCGTGAGACAGTCTCATACAAGACGTGCTAAAAAAATAAGTACCATAGAATTGATTTTAGGACTGTTGTATTTTGGCTTGTGTATATTGTAATTCAATTTTGGCTTGTGTATATATCAAAAAAATATATGTATATTGATTGGGCCGGGTCTGATCAAAAAGTTTGTTGACCCAATGAATACCTCTAATGAAAAATTGAAATAATTGAGACTTTTACGAAACTTAAGTCAAACTATAAGACTCAAGTAAACTTTTATCCTGAAATAAGCGTCTTTGACTCCTAAGCTAGCCTCGGTATTAACACGCTGTTACTAATAGCGTGATGTGAAATTATGGGAATTTAGATTAATCGCTGTTACTAACAGCGAGTCATATATTGACTGGTCAAACCTAAACTCGCTGTTAGTAACAGCGAGTATAGGGAAAGCAGGTTTTTATCTTTTTACAACGGCTACTTTAAAGAATTGAAAAAGTCAACAGGTCAAAGGTCAAAGGTGAAAAGTCAACTCGCTGTTAGTAACAGCGAGTATAGGGAAAGCAGGATTTTGATTATACGCTGTTACTAACAGCGAGATTTCTTGTACCTGTGTTTGAGATTCGAACTTCCCATTTTTCAGAACTCGCTGTTTATAACAGCGTCTTTGTACCAAGCCTAGCTTTGGACACAAAGACGCTTATTTTGGGATAAAGTTTCGAAAGAATCTCATATTTTGACTTAAGTTTGGTAAAAGTCTCACTTTTTTCAATTTTTCTACCTCTAATAGGGATTCATCTCAATGAAATTAGTTAAGAGGCCCAACGCTTTTGGGCGTTTTGGCTCAAAAGTTTCGGAGAAAATTTGACGAAACATTAGGCAAAATATTCACGGTCGGAAGCTAAGTATAGGAATAAATTCATTGTTACTAACAATGAACAAAACAATATTGACAAACAAAGGCAAAAAGTCAGTATTCTTTATTCTCTGTTAGTAAGTGTGACCAAATGATACCTGGTCAAATAAGATCAAGCCTTTATTCGTTGATACTAACTGCAAACAAAAGCTTGACCCTATTTGCTTAAGTGTTCTTTGTTCGCTATTACTAAAAAAAATATTCTTCATTTTTACTTTTTATAATTTTAAGTGGTTTTGAGTTCAAAAAAAATTAATTTTAAGTGGTTTTCATATGTAAAATCATCATCATCATCATTATCATTATCATTATCATCATACCCAATGAATCTCCACATAGAAAACTATGAACAAGGTCTGGAGAAAAAAGACGACAACAACTCATATCCATATAGGAGAGCGCGGCCAAAAGGAGTGTCCCGGCTCGATTTTATGAGAATCATGGATAACAAACAATCTTATATTCATCATGGTATTAACTAGCTAGACTGTCCTTTTACATAATGGTAACGGACAAAAACGAAAGCAAAAACCGTTAAACAAGCACTACTAAGCTTTAAGAATTAAGATGATTATAATTATAATTATAATTATGATTCTAACATGCCCAAATTTTTTTGGTATTATTCCTTCAAACATGACAAACATAATAATAGTCTTTGTTGGAAATGATTGGAAATTAGACAAACCCTTAATAATACAATTAGATGAAACCTTAAACACGCCGCAAATAGTTCACGTAAAGCATCCATATAGTCAATACAATAATTTCTTAAATATTTTTGATAATTTAATTAAAATACTCATTATTAACATAAAGTCAACAGCATAATTTCTTAAATATTGTTGATAATTTAATTAAAATACTCATTATTAACGGATCTAATATAGTAATATGGAGTACTATTTTTGTAAATTCGACTAAAGTAAACTTGTGTAATTTATAAATTTATTAGTATAAAATATATAAAAATATAACTTTCAAAAAATAATTTAAGTATATATTATGATTATCAAATTTGCCGATCACATGACTTTGTAAGCCAAAAAATATTAATGACTTTGTTTTAAATTATTTACAGAATACATGACATTTTTTGATCGATTGAACAAATCAAATTCAAAGTTGTGTAAATAGAATTTTTTTTAATAAATTATATAACTATTTATCTAATTTAGCTTTAATTTTTTCAAAATACAAATAGATTTAAAATTTGGTGAATAGAATAGTAAAAGTTTGTCATTTTTCGATATTTATATATAACTTAATTAATTATGAGAACAACACTCAACTTTATTATATAAATTGGATTATTTCAATTTTTCATTATTTTGGAAAATAATGATTATAATAAAAAATTTAAATAAAGTTTAAGCACAAAATTAAAGAAAATACTATCATAAATTAAGTAAAATAAGATGGATATTGGTTGGTATATTGCGTGGGGCAACGGAAGGCAAAAAAAAAAAACTAACGGAATGAACGCAATAAATGCAGCCTAAAAGAATGTGAAGAAGGATAAGTAAAAGCAATAACACAAATTGTCTATCTATATAGGTTAGATACTTTATTTAATAGGTAAGAGAAATTTAATTAATGTTTTTGAAATATATTTATGTGAATTTTTATCAGATTCGTCTAAATGTATACTTTGTGTTTTTTTGTTAGAATACATCCGTATATCCAGGGTTCTTTCTATCAATTGTATCAGTGTGAAAGTATGGCCCACTAAAAAAATGGTAGTTGGGTATTTCAATTGATTAAATTAATTGTAAAGGTGATAGTTGGCTATTGGGAGTAGTAAAAGTGGGGGTATTTAGGTAAAAAAAGATAGACAAAAAAGGAAATGAGACAATTGATATGAATTTGCCAAATAAGAAAATTGGACATCTAAAATGATTCGAAGGGAGTATTTATTTAGATAAATCTATATAGTTGGTTATTTATATATTTTTATTAATTTCAATGTTTACATTCTTTTATTGCAACAATAAAGTTGTGAGAAATACATTTTTAACAACGATGAATGTTGTTGTAAAAAATACAAAAGTTTGGGCAACAAGTAAATTTGTTGCGAAAAATAGATTTTTAACAACGGTAAAGGTTGTTGCCAAAAACATTAAAGTTTTCGCAACGATTTTTTTCGTTTTAATAAGACCTAAAGATTTGCAACAACAAATCTTTTGTAAGTACAGAAGTCATTGCGAAAAACGTTAAGCTTTTGCAACTACGAAAGTGATTGCTAAAACTTTTAGCTACGGCTAAAATCGTTGCAAAATGGAGTATATTTTTAGCAACGACTTTAGCTGTTGCTAAAAAAAGGTATTTCTTGTAAATGCATTATCTTGATTTTTTGAACTTTCAAACTATCACACATTTTAAAGGAAAGATGATGTATTAAGTTATTAATTTAAAATAAAATAAGTATAATAAAAGGTTAATTTGATAGTTTGTGTGGAGACTTGAACATTATTAAACCAATATTTTGGATAAGAATGTCCTAACCACTAATAAGCTATCCTTTTTTATGCTTAAAATTGTCTTTAATACTTATTTATGTTATTCAATGTCACTAAATATTGTGATTTTTTTATTATGCTGTTAAAGGGTCTGGTAAATGTCACTAAATCCTCTATATGTAGTATTAGAAATCTGAAATAACAACATTTAAAGTAAATGTCGTTAAATATATCCCACTAAAATCAAGTTGTAGTGAGTTAGGATCCTCTCTATTACTTAAAATGTAATGGAGAGTCCACTACTCAATCTAATAATTAGAATTGGTTTATTGAGGTAAATAGGAGGAATTTTGAGATTTTATTTTTCATTTTAAAATAGGTGTCAAAAATCTTAAAATGAATAATTAAAAAGTACTTTCTCTGGTTTATAATAGTTGCTACATTTCTGTTTTTCACGCTATCTAATGCACGATTTCAATCTTTAATATCTCTAATTTCATACGATAAAAAATTCTTAAAAGTTAATATTAAGAAAATACACATCAAGACGAATCAAACAAGATCCCACTTGACTATGTTTTACATTATACATAGAAAGTTATATATCAAATAAGAACAATTGATGAACAGTAGTTGCTGCGGAAACTGTAGTAATTAATAAAATCCGAAGGAAGTATAATATAAAGAATCCTAATACGATTGATATGTATGTCTAAGAAATAACGGTTTAGACGGACAAAGTAATCATTCCAAAAGTTAATGCAGTTGAAATTAATTGCTTATAATGAGGCTAGTTGCCTAAGAAACATCACAGTCTAGTTTCTAATTATGAATATTAATTTGTTTTCAAAAAGGCAATTCTCCTCAAGTTCTAGGCAACGGTTTAAAGCTTTATTAACACAAATTCTTGTGAGAGACGGTATTTTTAAATGATAATTACTAATTGGGCCAACCTCTTATGGATTTTGTAAAATATTGTAAGTAGACATTAGGAATAATGCAAGTAGGCATAAAAGTTACGGAAAGTAAGTACTAAGAAAAACGTAAGTATGCATTAAGAAATGGGTAAGAAGGTATTAATCTTTAATGAGTTGAGTTTGAGATACGAAATGGTCTCTCAAGAGACTAACTGCTTTATCAAAAAGTTCAGTCATGAAATCAAACATTGATTGCTACCTTCATTGATATTTTTTATTTATTGAGGCCGTCTCATTGTAAAATGACTTTATTTGGTTGATTAGTTTAAACTATTTTTTAAAAACAACTGTGTTACGTAGAGCTGTTCAAAAGTGACCCGACCCGAAAATCCGAACCGAAACCGAAAGTAAATCGACCCGAAAATATCTTTCGTTTTCAGGTTTATCGAACCGACAATATCCGAACCGATGTTGTACCCGAACCGGTTGACAACCGAAAATGGGAAACTTGAACCCGAACTGTAACCGAGTTTTGTAACTGACACATAACCGTTAACCGAGATTACCCGAACCTAAAAATGACCGACCTGAGTCATATCCGACCCGAATCATGCTCGAAACCGAACTCAATCCGGCTAAAACCGACTTAACCCGAATGAATTTTAGATCGAATTGCTTTAAATCTGAACCAATTTTTAAGATAGAAGTATGATATACTTATATTCAATCATTTTATTAGTTAATCTAATAAATACATGATTTCACATATTTAGAGCTAATAATCAATGGTCAATGTTTATTAAACTACTTTTAATCGTACTAGAGGAAAATTTATAGAACTTTATATTTTTAATTTTCAGTCAAACATGTAAAAGTAACAAAGTAATAATGATCACTAATAGATTTGCATTTTAACTATTTTGTTTTTAATCGATAGTAATTATTAATACGTAGCCGAATTCCGTTTTCTAAAAAACCGAACCCGATCTGTACCCGACAAAACCGAACCAATTATCAACCGATGACAACCCGACACCGATTAACACTCGACCCGAACTTCAACCGGCACCGAACCGATGCTTTAACCGATTGCTTGAATAACCGATCTTTAACCGAACCGTGACTAACCGACCCGACCCGAGTGTGACCCGTCATAACAAACAGCCAAAGCATAACCGATCCGAAATACAACCGAACCGAATGACATCCGTCCGAAACCGACCCGATCACCCGAATGAACACCTCTAGTGTTACGGGTCCTAATTCCTATGTCCTATAAAAGGGTAAAATGGTCTTAGGTCAGCAAGGTCAAAAGTCAAACTATCCTTCACACTGCTAAGGACTGACAGCTCCAGCTAGAGTCCAAGCTAGAAAACCCATTGCAGGGCAGCAGTTACTTTTATGTCCAGGTCAAAGATTCTTCCCTGGAAACCACTTATGGTCCTGGTAACTGCCCTCCATGATGTCCCTTCCTGCAGGGGTAACTTCCAGCGGTTATCTATCCCCAGATAACTGCCCAGGAAGGGTAACTCCCGAAAAAGGCCTACCTTAAAAGCAACTTTCGACTTCGGTAATCAGGTTACGCAATCTTACCCAAAAACTCTTACATATCACATTTTCCTTGGTCTGACTTAAGCATCGGAGAGCCCTTCCGGGACTAGGCCCCCGGGTTAGCTTTCTTTGTGGTTGCAGGAACACCACGCGCGGCGGTCGGACTACTACCTACCCTTATTACAGAAGATACTTACCTCTTGAAGTCCCCTTACAAATTTGACAGTTTCCTAGCAGAAACAAACTGCTTTCTTTTTTTTGAATAATACTTATTTCATTAATAATAAAGATTCATACAACATCTATATTAGAGATAAAAAAATAGCAAGCACATAACAACTTTAACAAAAAATAATTCAAAATTAACAAAACTGCGATCGTTGTACATGAGATTTGACAATTCATATTTTATTGCATTGGTTTTTAGTGTTTTTTACTAATGGTTGCTTGTATGTGTCCATCTCACAGTGAGACGTCAAATTTTAATTTACATACTTTGAATTTAAGTAATTTAACTCATTTTTTATTATTTATTACTCTCTCCATTTTTTTAATGTTCACGGGAATTAAAAAAAATTAATCTTTTAGATCGTGGACATATTATTTTACTCTATTAAATAATAAATAAATTTAATGAATGAAAAATGAAGACCATAAACATAAAAAATTAAAAGGAAGCTAGTGGAAAAAATATGGGAACCACAAATAATAAAAAAATATTTTTATTAAGTTACGAGAAACATGTGGAGACCATAAGAAAAATATAAAAATTAGAATGAACTTAACGGAAGATATGTGTTTATTTTAAATATTATTTAAAGATTAAAATTAAAATTAATAAAGTTATTTTTATCCAAAATTTGTAATATAAATAAAAACTTTTTTATGAAAACAACAAATAAAATCCCAAAATGACAAAATTTTTTTTAAAATCATCCGCACAATGTAATGTATCTTCTTCATAACATGTAAAATTCACTAAGTTTCTCTTTGATGTACCTTTAATGGGACAAAAGGATTAGTTATAAGTTACAATAAAATACTCTCTTTGTCCCACTAATTTTGCTCCAATGGTAGTTCAAAAAAAAATTAGTAATTGATGAAAAAATTAACAAAATTGATTTAAATGATATTTTATGAGAAAATTGTAGAAATGTGTGTATATATGCAATGTAATTGTTAACTAAATATATGAATGAGAATATTAAATAAAAATTACAAACTGTGATCAAATAAATGAAATAAATTTAGTAGAACCAGACCTGGGAAAATTTGATCCGACCCGAAAATGGACCCGGGACCCGACCCGTAAAAACCCGAACTCGACCGATCCGAAAGAGACTTAACCTGAAACATGACCGACCCGATAATTACCCGACCGAAAATGACCCGACCGGCAACCGACCCGACCGACCCGTTTTAACAGGTCTAATGTCAATTTTTAGAGTAATCTCAATGTTAGAATTCATTTCAAATAAAATTTTTGTTTTCAACTTATCTAAACATATTGACTATATCATTTTAACCTTAAAACTCATTAATAATCTAAAAAATACGCAATTAACATCTTTTTATCCATCGTAATTATTATTGTTTAAAAAAAGGACGTTATAATCATCTTAATTGAACACATATATCTTGTTAAATCAGTCAAATGAGTTTTTTGTTCTTCTACATTTCAGTAAGCAAATCGATATAATTTATAAGAACGTTTTGCACATTTAAATCAGTCAAATGAGTTTTGCAAATCGATATATCTTGTTAAATCAGTCAAAGGACGTTTTGCACTACATAGAGATTTAAAGTTTAGACAACGAGCGTCGTTATTACTGATTTCTTATAACTTGAATTCAATCACATATAAGGCTTTAATACCGTGTTAATTGATATGTGGATAATGGATTAATGTCATAGGGATGAGAAATAGTTTTTTTTATTAAAAAAGCTTCATAAATAATAAAATATGAGAAAATCATTTTTTTAAATTTCATAAGTCATAACCCGTTGGGTCAACCTGACCAACCCGGAACCGAGAGTGACCCGATCCGAAAATGACCCGATCCGAGAATGACCCGACCCGAAAATGACCCGACCGAAAGTGACCCGACCCGTAACCCGACCGACCGACCGTTTTCCCAGGTCTAAGTAGAACACACTAAATGAAAAGTTGGGTAACTTTAAGAAGTATTCTCTCCTATTTATTTAAAATGTCCTATTTACTTTTAGAATATTATTCTTTTATTACTTTTAAATTGCTTTTTATTATTAATCTATAAGGTAAAACAAAGTTATGTGTGATCGTATTTGATTCGTTTTTGATGTAAAGATTATTAATATCAATTTTTATAATTTTTAATTATATATAACTCGATATATTAAGGATCAATTAAATGCATTTAATAGAGTGCATAATGTAAACGAGACATTTTAAATGAATAGGAGGGAGTTAAAAAATAAATTTAAAAGTGATGAATAAATAACGTTCTAATAGTAATGGAACACCTATGGTGAATAAGAGGAGTAACAGATGGATTAATTAAAAATTAACGACCAAACACCTAACGGAAAAAAGACGGCAACGGCAAACCAACGGGACGGTTAGAGTTGCCGACGTTAAAGAAAGACACGTGCACCGACGGTCTTCAATCCAATGGTGATGATGATTATCTAGCTGGGATCACGTGTCACAATCAATCACGTGATCTCTTGACATGTGTGCCTGTATGTATGCAGATGTACGACCCATCTCTTAGTTAGGTGTAATTCCTTGTTATTTGTTTCATAATTCGCCTTCCATTCTCCTTCCTTCTTCATCTTGTTCCCTTACTTGTTCTAAACATATCACTCCAAGTCCAACTTGGATATTAATATAACCATTCTTCACACTAAAACATAGCCCATTTTTATTCAAAAAAAAAAAAACATAGCCCTTTTTTTTTTTTTGTTCTTTTTATTAATGCTTTCAATGTTTTGAAATGTATTGCAAGTTGCAACATATGAGGATTTTGAACTAGGATTATTAAAAATAGCAACTCTTCCGAGAGACAGTTTTTATAAGAGACGACTCTCTCGGCCTAGTCCAACAATTAAAAAGAGAAAAACCTCAAAACTGACACGCACGTTTAAACATGCTTAAAATTGGTCTTATAATTCATTGAATTTGGTGTTTTAACTAGTGCCCTTCTTGGCATTGTATGGGTCATAGGCAAACTGAAAGAAATGAGCCCTTTCTATGTAGGGTTGCTTTTGAAGTAAAATGAGTGTGTATGGAAAAATAATAGAGATGGACCCTATATACATTATAATTAGCATTTAAAACGTAAAAGTGTCATATAATTCTTAAATGATAAAAGAACTACTCATAAATTGCAAATTTTTAAGTGTCTACTTCATCAACTAGCATTTCTAATTTTAGGCCCATCCTAACTCTGGGCCTTAGGCAAATGGCTACATTGCCTATGATCGGAAATACCCCTGCTGGTTAAAATCCTATTAAAGTTGGTATTAGGAGTTGGCGTTTTAACCTATTAAATTGTTCTTTTAACCTTAAGTTTTTAATCTATTAAAGTTGGTGTATTTACCTGTTATAGTTGGTTAACACGCCGACTTTAAAAATAACCTTCAACAGGTTAAAACACCAACTTTATTAGGTTAAAATGCCAACTTTAATAGGTTATAATACAATTTTCAATAGGTTAACAACTTAAGGTTAAAATAACAATTTAATAGATTAAAACGCCAACTCCAAACACCAACTTCAACTGGTAATAACACCAACTATAAATATGTTACACAACGCATGTTTGTTCTGTAATTGTTTTTTAGTAATAATAGACCGACCCACTTGTAATACTTCTTTCATAAAGACTGTCTTACAGGAAATGTACATTTTAACCTCATAGCTCACATGGATGTGAATTGATTTTTTTTTTTACAGGAAATATACATTTTAGCTCACACGGACCAAACCATTTAACCGTAGATCAGACTAAATAAAACTACAATTTAGTCCAATTAAATCTACATTTTAGACGAAACTTTATTCAACCTTAGCTATATGTGCCTTAATAACAAATGCATGTGGAGGCCTTTTTAAACCATAACTTTGCAAAAACATACTTCATAAAAGAGGGGCTTGTTCTTCACAATTCCGTACATTCAATCAATTTTCTTTAAATTATTCCAATTTATAGTTAATTGGCACTTTTCATCTTTTGAAAAAGATTGTGGATAAAGTGTGGAAAGCCATCTCGTATTGTAGACGCATCTATTTATGATGCAATATTTCTCTTAATTTTTTTTCATGTAGACTTGGGAATTGATTAAATATTTTGACTAAAAATAAATTTAAGCTTAGTTTTTGTTAATGAATAAAGCTTGAACGTAAATATGTAGGGGTCGTATTGTAATTATAATGGAATGAAAATTGGGAAATGGAAAGTTCAAGGTTATTATGAAATTATTTCTTGGCATGAGGTCTATGGATTGTAAATCATCAACATCCTACTTGGTGTATCCCGCTCATAGAAAATTATGGACAGGGTCTGGAAAGGAAAGGACGGCGACAACTCATACCGATAAAGGAGAGCGCGACCAAAAGGAATCCTGAGGATTGTAAAGAAATCACTTATTTTGACTTTTTGTTTCTTATTTGTTTGTCGTCGTTGTCATCATATACAATATATTATGCTCACACTATAACATAATTTGCTTTTAGTGGGATATATTTAGCGACTCGCTATTTCAAATTTCTTATAAAATATTTAGAGGATTTAGTGACATTTATTAGACCCTTTAGCAGCATATTGAAAAGTCACACTAAAGCTTTTAACGATATAGGATGTAGTGACAATTCTCATAAATGCTACTATAGGTTATAGTGACAATTACATATGCCACTAAAGACTAAGTGTCGCTAAATCACTTTATGGTGGAACTTAAAATAAAAACCAATAATTATTCAACCAAAAATATGAATCAGTGGCATTTTTCTAATGCCACTAAATCCAATGTCGCAAAAAGCTAAATTTGTTGTAATGTCATAAAAGTTATGATTATGATTTGGGAGAAAAAAAGGCGACAACTTATACTCATAAAAGAGAGTACGGCTAAAAATTCTTTTGACTTGAGCATATATTATTATTAATAACTATTATTAAAATTAAGGTTGCATATCTTATTATTTTTAAGACAAATATTGTTATATTCTTTGTAAAACTTTAATTAAAAAGCTGAAAATTAATATCCACTTTTTTATGAATAATCAGAAAACAAAATCGCAGCTTCCACCACAATGAAGGCATTAATGCTATGAATTAATGATGGTGTCATTTTGCGTATATTGAAATATATACTCGGCTATGGTGTAATTTATGCGTGTGAGGTGATAATTAATTAGTTAATACTCCTTCCTATTCAACTCGCGGTCTCATAAAATTTTAGCGTCTCTGTGTCAAATTTGTGTTATAGATCCTTACAGTTTTTTTAAAAAAAAAATCAAAATACTAGTATATGAAAAGATTTTCCCGGCCCATTGATTATACTAATAATATTTGGCTTTTTTTTATTTAGTTATTCTTGTGTAAAATAATATACATGTGCGGTAATTGAAACAAAAAGTGAAATGTAGCAAGTATTATGGAACGGAAGAAGTAATTAAATAAGTATAAAAATGAACTTTTAGGGCCCCTCTGATAATGAGGCCCTGGGCGGTAGATAGCTTTGCACATGCTGATCGACGGCCATGTAATCAACTCATTAGTCCCATTAATTTTTTTACTATTCACTTATCACTTTTAATTTATATTTTATTTTTAGGAAAAATTATATAAAACCACCTAATATATACACTATTTTTAAAAAACCACCTTATATAAATTTTTTCGCAAAAAAACCACCTTACATAATGCATTTCTTTGTAAAAGACAACTTGTTGCTATATTTCGTCAGTTGATCGACATTTTTAACGATTGATCAACATGTATTTGTCACGTGCAATTCCTTAAACACCATCTCCTTCATCATCTCCTTCAGCTCATGTGACAAACACATGCTGGTCAACTGTTAAAAATGCCGGTCAACTGACGAAATATAGTAACAGGTTGTCTTTTGCAAAGAAATGCATTATGTAAGGTGGTTTTTTGTAAAAAAATTTATATAAGATGGTTTTTTAAAAAATGGTGTATAGATTAGGTGGTTTTATATAATTTTTCATCTCAATAAAAAGATTATTAATATCATCTTTTATATTTTTAATCAAAAACAATTAGATGCATTAAGGGTTAAAATAATGTTGTTTCGACTAGTGTGAAAAAACTAAATGGGGCTAATAGATTGAATATGAGGTAGTAAATAAATAAATATTTTTTTGATAGATATAGTCGGTGAATCGCAAAATATCAAATATAATTACAAATACCAATACCAACAAGACAAAGTTGGCCGGGGCGGAACAAAAATACACCATAAATATTAAGGCTCTGGTTGTTTTATTTTTATTTTGATAAATTCTTTATTAAAACCATATCATCGTGAGACACGGTTGAATATGATGAACTGTCCAATTTTTAATTTCTCAAAATTTAGTGAAAAAATTATTTTTAATTAGTTAACTGCTATGTAAGTTTAACTTTAGACTGCTTATATGGACCCGTTTCACGATGAGACAATCTCATACTACCTCCGTTCCATTTTAGTTGCACCATTGGTTTTACCACGTTTCTTAAGGGTCATCAAATCAGTATGGTTAAAATAGGAATGCTGTATGATTGATGGTGATATGTGGGGTAAGAATAATAAAAAATTATTATAAGTAGATAGTGATTGTGACTTATGGGTATATTAAATAATTAATGGGATGATGTATGATTGATGGTGATAGTGGAGTAGGAATAAAGTGAGAATAAAATAAGTAGTTTATTTTGCCAAAAATAGTAATGTTGCAAGTAATATGAAACTTCTAAAATTGGTAAGTGTTGCAAGTAAAATGGAACGGAGGTAGTACAAGACTTGTCGTTTTATTTAATTTTTTTGAAATTTTAAGGCATAAAAACAAGTAATTAAATTTAAGAGGTGCTATACAGTTGAACACCTTGTATATGGTCAGAACTTCTCCTGAAACTGACAATTCAAATACAAAGATCATTTAAAATGGAAATGAGAATAAACAAGATCTACATTAGATTTAAGTATATATTTTGTAATGAGATGGGTGATTATATACGGAGTACATAGATTATACATCTTCATTTTCTCGGATTGTTCGCTGATGCTTAAATTATTATATATTAAATGCTACACGTAATAATAGTGTAAGAATATTGCTACTAATAAATGTGGAGTTTCGCCGTAATTTCATGTGATGGTATTAGAAGCTAGGTTTACAACTGTATTGCTTCACTTATCTGCATAATTTTTGTTGTCAACTTCGTTTAATCAAATATATATTATATTATGTTTTCGTTCTTTTCTTTCCAGACTCTGATTATAATTTTTTATGCGCGGGATATAATGAGCATGATAATGATGATATTATATGATGTTGTACAAGCCGTAATCAACTATCATGGGTCAGAAAAAAATTTTAGAGATTCTATTTATTTTTGCGTGGTTTTTTAAAATGATCGAGGCCGTTTATTATATCAAAAGATAAAATTGTTTTCCACTTTAAGAAAAATAATTTTTGATTAATGTATTATTACATTTAATTCTAAAATTACTTCAAATATAAAAAATTTACAAACAAATCACTTAAAAAGTGTTGCTTAGAGCCGGACTTAAATAGCACCATTTAATAGATGAGACCCTTTAATTTTGGGGGGCCTAGGTGGTCGGCTACCCAAATTGTGCTCAGAACCGAGACTGATTATATTATCTATTTTTTACATAAAAGGTAAATGAGAATCAAACTAAGTATTTTAGAAAATACAATATTTATCGCCACTAAAACAAGATCTGATTCTATATTAATGATATTGTGTTAGTTGAAAGTGCATTGTATTAATTAAAACTGGATTGTCAATCACTTCTCTTAAATGAGTCTTACTTTTCAACTCTCCATGCGTTTAAGTCTTACGGAATATCACTAATTATTTTTTTTATTCTCGATCCTGTCAATTGTCAACCAATAAAAATATAAATTAAGGTCTATTTTGAATTAGAGAAACTTTATTTAATCAAAAAATGATGAGAATAAGGTCTAATTAAGTAATACCAGTAGATATTTATATTTTAATTTATTTTCTTTTTAAAAAACTAAGTTTACAAATTTGTATTGTCGATCAAATTAAAAAAAATAGAAAAAAGCGAGTGTTTTTAAATATCAAAAATTATTATATGAAACGCGCTTTATACATATGGGTTAAATAATTCATCTAATACATGTTATGAGAATATAAACTCTTAATTTGAGGACGTCTCACAAAAAGACAGTCTCTATCACACTTATAACGTTAAATTTTTTGAAACTCATCTCTTCATCTTCTTCTCTAATGCAATTCAAATTATCAATAAAGAATATTATTAAAAGTGGTTTTAATTGTAATAGAATACTTGACATTGACATAGACTCTACCAATTCATATTCATATTAATATTAATAATGTCGTTATTAGCTCTATAAGAGAATATAACTCGTAAATTGATGTAAGACTAATCAATGTCAGCTAATGTTTTTTAGCCACTTCCTTCATGTTCCTTAATGCAATACAATATAAATTGAGAGTTTACAAAAGAAGGCTAATAAATTTAAAGTAGTATACATTGAAAGTAACTCATGCAATCTAATTTTAATTTATAAATTCACAACAAACGAAATTGTAGATTCTTCAACTTCTGCTACTTTTAATGGTAATCAAAAACATACGTTCACTAATTTATGTATTTCTTTTCAAGATATAATTCTAATTTCTAGCATATAATTTAAGAGGTAATATCCAATATACTACTATGCAACTATATATCACTACACAATTTAACATCCTGAGCACTTTAGTTAAATAGTACTTCTATTATGTCTTATGCTTACACTAAGTATAAGTTTGCTAATGATTAATTGATAAGTATCATGCATTATCAAACAGTGGTGAAAGATTCTATATAAGGACTTTGTCAGTAGGGGTGTTCATAATAACCCGATCCGATTATTCCGACCCGAATTATCCGGTATCCGGTTTTTAAAACCGGGTAATTTACCCGGTTTTCGCAAACCGGATAATCCGGGTCGGGTACCCGATTTTAAAACCGGATACCGGATCCGGGTCATGATTTTTTGAAAACCGGGTACCCGGTATCCGGTTTCCTTTAATTATTATTTTTTTTTTACTTTTTTTTGTAATTAAAATTATCATAATATCTCTTAAGCTAACCTTGGATTGAATATTTTTGAAGAGTTAGTATTTGAATTTTATAATTGTTCTTACTTAAGCCCATGAACAATAATATTATTCCTTCATTTTCTTAATTAATCTTTTATGACTAATTATGTTAAAGATTTTTAGGGAGTTTGTATTTGAATTTTATATAAAAAAATATTTTAAGTGAATATAGAGATAAACAAACGTATGGTTGAACGATAAAACGACAAAAAAATAAAAAATAAAAAACATTCTAATAAAACCGGGTATCCGGTTTCCGACCCGGTTTAACCCGGTATCCGGATTCCGGGTACCCGGTTTAAACCTGGTCGGAACCGGATCGCAATTTTAGGTACCCGAATTTCCGGATTCGGGTCGACCCGGTACCCGGTTTTGAACACCCCTATTTGTCAGTGTCGTTCCTGGCATTGTATGAGCCTAGGCAAGCTGAAAGAAGTAGACTCTCTCTATGAAGGGTCGATTCTGAATGTAAATGGGTGTTTGGAAAAATAACAAAGATAGATCCTATATATTATAATTAGCATTAAAAATGTGGATATATTATATAATTCTTAAATGATAAAAGAACTACTCATAAATTACAAATTTTTAAGTGTGTACTTCTATTAACTAACATTTTCTAATTTCTAAGGCCCCTTCCAACTCTGGGCTCTAGGCAAATGCCTACTTTGTCAATGGTCAGGAACGGCCCTGGACTTTGTTGAATTTTGTAAAAGGTCCTACATGTTATTAATCAAAACAATTTATAAAAAACAAAATAAGTAAACATACACCATGCATGACACAAGTATATTTCTAGTACGAGTATAATTTATTGAGACATTTTTATCTTTTACTCTGTGGCCTAAAAATTAGGGTGACCATCCGGTGAAAATGAAATCCATGTCAAGGAAACAAAAAAGGTTCTCAGGGTTGTTTAGATCTTACTTTAACTAAATAATAAATAATTAAATAAATGACAGTATTAATGTGTACTTAGGCGAATTCTTTTTTCTTTTTTCTTTTTTCTCCGCATTTTCTGATGGCATAGATGACCAGATTTAATGCTCTATTTTTAACTTTTTTTGTCAGTATTTCTTGCTTCTTTCCTATTCTTTTCCTATTTTAGTATCGGTATTATAAAATTAATATCTCCCTCCGTCTTTATTTTTCTTCTCATTTACTTTTTGCACAATTTTTAAAGCAACTTTCAAGTTTAAATATCTCTAAATATACATCATAAAAAATTATAAAAAGTATATGATAAAAAAGTATACATTAAGACAAATCTAAAGAGATCTCATATGAATATATTTTATCATCTATACCTGTCTTAAAAATCTTAATCAAATTTCTCTCTCCAAAATGAAATATTCTAAACGGGAAGAACAAAAAAAAAACGGAGAGAGTAATACTTATTTTGCCAATTTATCAAAGGAAAAATTACCCAGAATAATACGACCTTTCACCTATTTCCCACGAATAATACGAACTTTCAATTAACCACCAATAATACGAACTTTGACATGTATTTTCCAGTGGTATACCTTACCTGTTTACAACCGGTTCTACAGGTCAAATTATGACCGTTGCTTCTCACAACATGTTGAGGAACATGTCTGCACAGCCTTTTTTGGTCTTCCTCAACATGTTGTGAGAAGCAACGGTCATAATTTGACCTATAGAACCGGTTGTAAACAGGTAAGGTATACCACTGGAAAATACATGTCAAAGTTTGTATTATTGGTGGTTAATTAAAAGTTCGTATTATTCTTGGAAAATAGGTGAAATGTCGTATTATTTTGGGTAATTTTTCCTTTATCAAAATATGCTACTATATTTTGAATAATATTGCACTCCTGGTACCACTAAAAAAATGCAAAAAAAATTACCGACTACCCAATTACAAATTTACAAATTTTATTTAAGAATAGTTTGTGAACTACAGCCTTAAAGTTTAGCACTTTTGCAAATTATAGCCTTAATGTTTCTTTTTTTAAATTACAACCACTAAAGTATCAAAATTTACATGTTCAGGCCAAAATATGTCGACCATTTTGGTGATCTGAATTTTTGGTTGATTGGTCAGACTTCTGTGTTTTTTGTCTAAAAATATAAACTTTGATACTTTAATGACTGTAATTTGGAAAAACTAAATATTAAGATTGTAATTCGCAAAAATGCTAAACTGATAATTTACAAATTATTCTTTACTTAAAAAAGGCATAAAATAAAATAAGTGGGACGGACTAATATACAAAAGGAAAATTTGCTCAAAATAATCCCAACTATCACCCGTTGGCCAAAAATAATCCCAACTATCAATTATTTTTTAATAATCCCAACTATCATCATAGTTTGTTGAAAACAAACCCACCCCTTTGTTATCGGCCCTTTGTTATCGGCTAGAACATGTAATTTTTTCACTTTTTTTTCTTTTCTTTTTTACTTAATAACCCTTCCCCTTCATCTATTAATCAAAAAAGAAAGAAAAAAGTGGAAAATTTACATGTTGTAGCCGGTTAAAAAGGAGGTGGGTATGTTTTCAACAAATTATGAGAATAGTTGGGATTATTAAAAAATAATTGATAGTTGGAATTATTTTTGGCTAATAGGTGATAGTTGGGATTATTTTGAGCAAATTTTCCTATACAAAATAAATAAAAATAGTGTAAATTGACAATCAAACAAAAAAACCATGCTGAATGGCAGTAGTGTAAAATTGAATATATAGAGCTGTAAGAAACGTGAAGTGAGACATTGTTAGTTATTCTGTTTATATATACTTCTATTTTTCTTCTCTCAACAACAAATTAGAGAGAGAAACTATAATGTGCTCTCACTCTTCTCCTCCTTCTTCACCCTCACTGTCTAAGACAAATTAAACCGCATCTTTTTTCTCTCTCTAAATCTACCCATCATTTTCTAGAGTCACAAACTGGTGAAGAACAGAGTGCTCATTTTGTTGTAACCATGAAATCATTAATGGTGTTGTTTTGGGTGGTAATGTTGGTGTTGTATAATGCTGATTTGATGCAATGTAGTGTGAGTTATGATAGGAAAGCACTTGTGATTAATGGGCAAAGAAGGGTTTTGATCTCTGGTTCTATACATTATCCTAGAAGTACTCCTGATGTATGTTATTTTTTCAATCTTTATTTGGTGTAATTTTGATGTTTGATCATTGGGTTTATTAGATTATTCGAAAAAATTAATTGGGTTTTTTATATTTTTCAAAAATATGCCATAGAGTATTTATGTGCGGGAACACTGGGTATGATGATGATGATGATGATATTTTTCAAAAATATAATTGGGTTTATTGTCAAATTATTGTGGTTTTAACTATTTGTTTGATTTGATTTAGATGTGGGAAGATCTAATAATGAAGGCAAAAGATGGAGGGGTTGATGTGATTGATACTTATGTGTTTTGGAATGGTCATGAGCCTTCTCCTGGCAATGTACTACCCTTACTTCACTTGTTTTTCCCATTTATTTAATCATTTATTGATTTATTGATTCTGTAAGCCTAATTAGCTCCACATTTTAAAGAAATTCATTGGGTTTTTTTTATTTTTATTTTTGTATTGAAATGGGGATTTTTTTGTTATTTATAGTACCATTTTGAAGGAAGATATGATCTGGTTAGATTCTTAAAGACTGTTCAAAAAGCAGGACTCTATGCTCATCTCAGATTAGGACCTTATGTTTGTGCAGAGTGGAATTTTGGGTAACATGCTACTACATCTATACTCTTATTTAATTTACTGTTATTTAATTTACTAGATTCACTAGCTAATTTGTGATTTGCTAAAAATGGTCCGAAAATAGTTCAAAACCGTTTATAATTATCTTTTTTAATCTACTAGGAGATTAGCGAATTACGTGACACTGATATACCCAAATGTACTCCAATCTAGTAAAATGGGATTTTGTTAATGACTTAAAGTAATATATTTGTATGCATAAATTCTTGTGTAAGACAGTCTCATACATGGGTTAAATAGTTAAATAACCTAATTAATACAATTATTAGTTATAGATTTCTTGTTTTAAAGTTTTCTTTACCAAGAGACAGTCTCTTACAAAAATAGCTCATTTGGTGTGTAGATACTTCTCTTTAGCATTGTGATTCAATGTCCTACAAGTTCTTTTTTTTATAGAAAAAACTTTTGCTTTTGGATGAGTGAGACTGAAAGTGGGTGTGAGTGAGTGTAGTTGATCTTAGGTGGAATCCAAGAAATAAGATTTAGATAATGAAAAAAGGTCACTTTGCAAATATTCTGATTTAGCTTTTGTGGGTTATGTTGTAGTGGATTTCCTGTATGGCTGAAGTATGTTCCAGGTATCAGTTTCAGAACTGATAATGAACCTTTCAAGGTGTGTAAATCTGACACACTATATGCTTTCATTGGACTAAACTTGTTAATCTGATTTGTATGAAAAAAAATAATTGAAGTTAATGATGGAAAATTGTGGAATGAGATTTTGCAGATGGCAATGCAAGGATTCACTGAAAAGATTGTAAACTTGCTCAAGAGTCATGACCTTTTTGAGTCTCAAGGTGGCCCAATCATTCTCTCACAGGTAAGTTTGGTGGATTGTTGGTACTTGTCTTGTCATTAATGATAGTTGATGAACTTACTAATTTTGGTTATTTATCTAATTTTGTAGAAGTATATGTTGTCTATTTATCATTATATTATAATTATAATTTATACCATTGCATTCTCATAAAAGAAATTCCCATATCCCATAAACCATAAAGTCACTTGAATTTTTGGAGAGTAACATCCTGATTGTACAATTGTCAAATCGGTTGGTCAAGTCGGTTAGATATGATCCAATAAGTCATAAATTTTAATATTATTTTATTCTTATCTCTATAAAATACTCCCTCCGTTTTTATTTGTTCTTCCCATTTGGAATCTGGGAAGAAACCAATATAAATTATGATGACAAAATAGATACTATGAGAGTTGAATAAAATAATATAAAAAATAAAGGTTCTATTGATTAAAGTGTAAGTGTAATAATATCATTAAATTTCATTGGGTGTATGTAAAGTAAAT
Organism: Amaranthus palmeri; assembly: GCA_019776075.1. NCBI lineage: Eukaryota > Viridiplantae > Streptophyta > Magnoliopsida > Caryophyllales > Amaranthaceae > Amaranthus > Amaranthus palmeri. The sequence goes on from JAAKBH010000008.1 coordinate 2,245,088, forward strand.
GCATTGGGAATTAACATGTAAATTAATTTTTATAGATTAGAGTGTAAGTGTAATGATTTCCTTGAATTCTATTGGTTACTAAAATAGAAAGATTCTAAATGAGAAGAACTTTTAAAAATTTCCAAATGGGGAAAGTGAGAAGAACATATGAAAACAGAGGGAGTAGTAAAAAAAAAACATAAATTTTTCTCGTTAAAATTTATAGAATTAGCTTTTTACATTATATTGGGTGAAAAGTGAAAACCAGTTTTTCAAGTCGTAATTGTGGAATATTGACTCAAATATTGATGTTGAACATATTTATGTGGTACTCAAACCTCACTGAATTTAAAAAAATAGGTCGGTTAGTCGGGTTTTCTAGTCGGGTCATAATTTGACAAGTGTACTTAATTGGTATAATTTGGTAATTTAGTAGAGAGTGCCAAGTTTGTGTAAATACCTTCACTTATTAAATTATGAGTTTTATAAGGATGTTTGGGTGTGATTTTCTGATTTCATAAACCAAATATATGTCCAAATCATGACCTATATTTGCATTATCTTTCCTGCTAGATTGAGAATGAATATGGAAAACTAAGGATGAAACTTGGACAAGAAGGGTATAACTACTTGTCCTGGGCTGCACACATGGCTCTCAGTACGCAGACAGGTGTTCCATGGACAATGTGTAAAGATGATGAAACTCCCGATCCTCTGGTGAGCGTCTCTTGCAATCAGAATTCCGTGCTCTTGATTTAGCTTAGTCGATTTCATTGTGCATCATTTGCGCTTTGATTATGCTATATAATGTATGCTTTATTTGTTTTTCGATTAACACCATACACTATTATTCTAAGCTTTGGTGCATGGCTTACTTCTGCAGATTAATACTTGCAATGGTTTCTACTGCCATCAATTTACACCCAACAAACCATACAAACCTAAGCTCTGGACTGAGGCGTGGACTGGCTGGTATAGTCCCTTCTTATAAGTAGTTCTATATGGTTGATTTTTACTTTGTGCTGAGAAGTTAACGAGGGCATTTAGGTTTACTGAGTTCGGAGGACCCAAGCCCCAAAGACCGGTACAAGATTTGGCTTTTGCTGTGGCACGGTTCATACAAACAGGCGGGACGTTTGTGAACTACTACATGGTATACTTCTCTTATAAAGAAAGCATCCCATGGGCTCAAAGTTTTTTCGTATTACGAGTGAAACTTATATGTCAATATATATCTTGTCAAATAGTACCATGGTGGAACGAACTTCGGACGAACTGCAGGAGGTCCATTCATCACTACTAGTTACGACTATGATGCTCCTCTTGATGAATATGGTTAGAATTTAAAAACTTTGTATACTTAAATGAATACCTTGGTTGGGTTTCTTATTATATATGTACTCAGAATCGGAAATGCAAACATAACGGTATCTGCTTTTCTGCGTATAGGGTTGATCAGGCAGCCGAAATATGGTCACTTGAAGCAACTTCACAAGGCAATTAAGCTATGTGAACCAGCATTGGTTTCAGCTGATCCTATTGTTACTCACTTGGGGGATCAACAACAGGTTTCATCTTCACCAACTGAAATTAAGAAACATACTTCGATAGCTTTCGGGTGTTCTTTAGTCTGACACGAACCATCATTCAATTTTTTTCAGGCTTATGTCTTTTACCCAGAAAGTGGAGGCTGTTCAGCCTTTCTGTCTAACTATGATAAAGAATCTGGTGTGAAAGTCCTGTTTAATAATAGGCACTACAGCTTGCCTCCATGGTCCATCAGCATTCTTCCTGACTGCAGGAATGTAGTTTTCAACACCGCAAAGGTACGTTTTGTCAAGGTACCAACTCAACCAAAAGCTTACGACGCTGATGGTTGAGGGCCCATGATATGCTATATACTCTAACACACCCCTTCACAAGAGAGCCTTTAGACAAGAAGTGTGGATGCAACACAAGCCCTCCTCATACCTGACGCTGAATAATCACTTTAAATGAGGGGTGGTTGAATTTGAACCCGTGACCTCTTGTCACACCGGCTTCTGATACCATGTCAAGGAACCAATTTAACCAAAAGCTTAAGCTGATGGTTAAGGCCCCATGATATGTTATATACTCTTAACACGTGTAAGCTCATAGAATCCTAATTAAAGGATAAATTCAGCTGAAATTCGTTGACTTACCTGTAATAATTAAGATCGTACTGTCCTGTTGCACGACGACAGGTTGGAGAACAAACATCACATATGGAAATGCTGCCTAGTAATGTACAAATACGATCATGGGAGAGTTATAACGAAGATATATCAGCTCTAGATAACGATGGCTCAACAATAACAGCCCGTGGTCTATTAGAGCAGTTAAATATGACCAGAGATAGAACCGACTATCTCTGGTACAAAACTAGGTAGATGTGAATCATTTGTTTATTGCCGATTATTCTCAACAATTGTTCTTCAAAATATATGTGCACTCACTCTACCCCAACTGTTTGCTCGTGCAGTGTTCATATTAATCCTTCGGAATCTTTCTTTCATGGTGGGGAACTCCCGACACTTATCGTGGGATCAGCAGGACATGCTGTTCATGTCTTCTTGAATGGACAACTTATAGGTAAATCATACAAGAGTTTGCTACAAAAAAAACTGTTCTTCTTTAATTGGTTGGTTCCTTTGCTGATACAATCATTCGCAGGATCGGCTTTTGGAGCAAGAAAGAGTAGAAGATTTACATTCACTCAAAAAGTGAATGTACGACCGGGAACAAACAAAATAGCACTACTAAGCATAGCAGTTGGTTTACAAGTATGTATTTTTCTTCCTTTCTGCATGTCCACTCAGTAAAGAAACAAAAGCTGTACTCATTGCTTATTCTTATTCTCGAAAATTGGTTTTGGTTGCTGAAGAATGTGGGAGGACATTTCGAGTCTTGGAACACAGGAATCCTTGGCCCGGTTGTATTACATGGCCTTGATCAAGGAAAACTCGACTTATCCCGAAAGAAATGGACCTATCAGGTGAGGAAAATGTGAACTAATAGTTTCATTGGATTGTAATGAGCTTTTTGTAACACGGGCTATCCTTTTTTCAGATTGGTCTGAAGGGCGAAACTATGAATCTTGACTCTCCAAATGGTATATCCTCAGTAGAGTGGATGGACAGTAAAATTGCTGTGCAAGAACAGCAACCATTAATGTGGCACAAGGTATCAGGAATCTTTCCTCTCCTTTCCCATTTTGTATGAAATAGTTTACTGAACAGTGATTCTTCACAAATGCAAACTTACCCTATCGCAGGCTTACTTTGACGCACCGGAAGGAAATGAGCCGTTAGCTTTGGACATGCGAAGTATGGGAAAGGGTCAAGTCTGGATCAATGGGGAAAGTATTGGAAGATATTGGACAACTTATGCTACTGGTGAATGTAAAAGGTGCAGCTACACTGGGAGATTCCAACCGCCTAAGTGTCAAGTTGGATGCGGAAAACCTTCCCAAAGATGGTAATCCTTCAATATCAATCAAACCAAGACGCTTTACAAGCCATGTGAAAGCGACTTTATTTTATTTTTTGATTCTAGAATAGGCTAGAGAATCCCTTCAAGCAACGGGGAAAAACAATTAGTAGGTGGTGAGAATTGAACCTCTGTCATGTCACAGGGGTGAAAAGGAAAGCCCTCAACCACTAAACTAACCCATATTTTTCCGAAGGAGGATTTCTGAGACAAATCCTAACAAGAGACTAAAGATTATATGTATGCAATATGCATCAACCAAAATCTCATGATTTTGATTTTGCAGGTACCACGTTCCTCGATCCTGGTTAAAGCCTACAAGAAATCTAATTGTTCTCTTCGAGGAAACTGGTGGTGATCCAACCAAAATTTCCCTTGTGAAGAGATCAATGAACACAATATGTGCGCAGGTCTCCGAGACCCATCGAACCATAAAAAGCTTTCAGGTCGAAAACTATGGAAGTACTACTCAAGAATTCTACATACCCAAAGTTCATTTACAATGTGCACCCAACCAGCACATCTCCTCCATCACATTTGCAAGTTTCGGAACACCTTTTGGAACTTGTGGAAGTTTCACTAAGGGCTCTTGCCATGCTTCAACCTCAAATGCAGTCTTAGAAAAGGTAGTGACGCGTTCTGACTCCTCTTTCATACGGTTTTTGGCCTCTTAATGATTTCGAAAAATGATTATTGATGAACTTGCTGTCGATTTTCTCTCGCAGAAATGCTTAGGGAAGCGAAGTTGTGCAGTGAGTGTAACTAACAGCAATTTCGGAAAGGACCCATGTCCAAACGTGCTGAAGCGATTATCAGTTCAAGCGCGCTGCACCTATAGTACAAACTAGTATACACCATTGATCAAGCCATACACATACAGGGAAAAAAAGCAAATTCAGTCTCCAAGTGTAAGTTTATAGATAGGTTCAAACTAATGTAGCTATATAGAGTAGATTTGGGACCAAACCAAAATCACTCACAAGATTTGGAAGGTTAGATTATAGCTAAATGGTTTGGGTGTCTATTCTGTAATTGTATATTAGATTTTTTAGGCTTAGTGAGTATGTGGAGAAGGAATTGTTTTTAAAGAATATGGTGTGAGTTTTCTTCATCTTATTTTCTTTTTTATAAATTCATTGATGGCCATTTTTTTGTAGGAATCATTGTGTGATTTTATTCTTTTTTCCTATTTTATTGGGCATAATTTAATTAATAGCTTCTTCAGTATTTAAGCTATGTAGTTCTAAGTACTCTTCCCAATTATTTTTACATGCAATATCTAATTTGCCCTAGGATCAATGATTAGAACAAAAAGCCAAGACCCAAAACTCCGATTTAAGAACTAACAATAGTGCAAAATTTATCCATAATAAAGTAAAAAAGAAATTAACGTGATTCGCCCAATGTGACTAGAGGTGTTCAATGGGGCGGGTCGACCCAACGGGTCAAGGGTTGGGTCACATTTTAATGGGTCGCAAGCGGGTCGGGTCAATAATGGGGCGGGTCATTAACGGGCATTGGTGTAAAGGGTCGGGCCAGGCCGGGTCGGATAACTATAAGTATTAATTGCGAAAAAAAATTTACCACTTTTTTTTAATTTTTTAAAATGATATTATTATATATACATAAGTGGGTCGACCCAACGAGCCATAAAGTATAATCAAAAAGCTATTCTATGAACTTTTTAAAAAGGGTCAAAGTGGGTCGAATTTAAATGGGCTTGACCCGCCCCGACCCGTTTATCATTTAACATGACCCGACCCGACCCGCCCCATTTAAATTTTGCCCCGACCCGGCCCGTCGAACACCTCTAAATGTGACCATGTCCGCACCTAGCCTAGATTTACTGATGACGATAAAACTTTCTTGAAGCTTTCAAGATGATCTACAATGGTCGTATGTGGTTTAGAGAAGAAGCGAGGGTTAGAGACTCAAGAGTATAGGATTACAATAAGAGGGAAGAAGAGAGATTAGAAAGTATTTACATACCCTAATCTATTGTGTAGTTAAGCTATCCATAATACATAGCTTAATACACTTACAATGAACCATTAAGCAAAAATCATAGCATGAAAACTTCTTCAGAGGGGAAATTTGTCTGGCTTTCCTGTGGCCAAACAGGAAAGTCAAGTCGACTTTAATTGCTCACTCAACTATTTTGCTTCATCATATAAAGTTGAGTTAGCTTTTTGATCATTGAAGATAAAGTCGACTCAACTCTATCTTTTTCCAAAACCCAACTTTCAAAATCAGCTTCTGATCTATGCTTATACTTCTTACGTTCCATTATACTTGCTATATTTGACTTTTTGCGCAGTCAAATACGTTATTTTGATCATATATATTGAATTATACACATCTAAACATTACAAAAAAATTAATATTATGAAAGTATGCGATTAAACGATTCAAACAAGATCCCTTTGCAATTGCATAACCCTCGTTTCCTTTCTTGTTTTCATTAAATGAAAAAAGCTCTACGTAAGAAGTTAAAAATGTCAAATGACCATATGAAGTATAAGATCATGAATGCATCTAACTAATCAGTAATCACCCTCAATTCATTTGATTTCATCACATTATTACAAAAAGGTCTCAAAACATGAGCCAAAATTGAGCAATACTCAGTTTAAATCATTAAAATTGCAACATTTTCTCTTAAAAGATCTTACAAAAATGTGCGTAATGTTGCAATTTTAATGGGATAAAGGAGTATATATCAACAATTATCCCCTTTCGACTATCACCCTATTTTTGTGCATTGTGACGGGATAAAAAAATCATCAAACTAACAAAAAATATTCATATGCAACCTTACATGTTTAATATTTCACAACTGGATTAAACCCTTGCAACAATAAGAACCAAATAGAAACCAACCAACCAAGAGGATCACAATCACACCCCAACATTCTAGGAAAGTCCAGCCTCCAAGTACAAGACCCAAAGGAAAGATTATCAGAAAGGGTAGCAAAGATTTTATGGCTGCACCTGTGTTCACCCATCGACCTTTAAAGAGTATCAGTGCTGCAAGACTAACCACGTTCCACCTGCCGCCACCAAAACCCAGGCGATTGAGATTGTTTGCTACAAAAGAGTGGCAGTTGCAAGTCAAAAGATTGTAAGAGCGATGTTGAAACTCCATCGTGCTATTCCTCAGTGCATCATTCCAAGTAAAAATCTCCACTTCAGATCCATCAAGATTCTGCTGTTCTCCACTTCTACTGGAAGCCAAAGAAATTGCTCGGCATAGCTGACACAACGTGGAAAAATCAACATGTGTATGAAATTTTTGAGTAAAATATATAGTGATTTGTGAATCACTAATTACTCAATAGCAGGAAATAATGCAAATATTGTCCAAAGTTTTAGAAACCGGTACATAATCTATGAAATATGTCCTTTTGAATTACTGCTAGCCGGTCAGGAAAATCATCAAACATTCACATGTGTCTTAGCAATGTATTATTCTAGGACTTGCCATGACTTGAAAAAATAATCATCAAAGAAACTGGAAATATGATGACTTAGCGGGAAATCAGCAGGTATAGAGTAAAAGAAATACTATATGCTTTGTCTCTTCGGGATATGTGCAGGTCCAGAAAACATGCTTACTCTTGTGACTCTTCTTGTTACATCTTACTGTTCCAAATGAGTATATGATTGTACAAGAGAAATGAAGAGTCTGATCGTAGCGACAAAGTACCAACCTTTGCATCTATTTGTAAGTATCGTGTCGCTGCACCAAAGGCAAAGCTGTCAACACACACAAAGTTGGGGCCAGCAAAGTCCAAAATTACACCATCCTCTCTGCATATGCCAATATGACCAATAAAAGGGATCAACCAAGAAAGAACAGGAAGAGGCGCCCATACAATACATAATGGAAATCGAGCTCTTTTGGGATCAATTTCAATGGTTTGTGGATAACATTTGCCATTCCTTAGCTGCCCCTCAGCATCCATGTCTGTAGACATCGATAATAAAGCTATGAAAATAGGATAACTTTTCAACGAGCTGTTTTCACATAGAAGAATCACAACAAACAGGACAGACAGGTCCAAGACAATAACTAATTAAAATTTCCATAAGACTTTATGATCAAGTAATTCACTTAGCAGAAGAATATGATAAGATCACCAACAAGAGTAATATTTATAGGCAAGTGTCACATTATAATTCAAAAAATCCAGCAGCATTTAAGCGTATTGCTTTAATTATGGGCAAAAGTGAAGCTTCATATCCAGTAACTTGATAAGCATAACTGGAAACTGTATCAAAATTCACAATTACGTAAGGGATTAAGTAGTCAATAGCGATATCTTTCAGAGCATACACTGCTCAATTAGAGATAATCAGAACTCAACTCGAGATAGTTGCAGGTTCCTCTCTTTTTGAAGACCCTTCTTGAGCCGATGGACTCTTTCCTCCCAAGACTCTGGCCATAGTTGTCTATGAACGAGATACACTGGGTATGATGATGATGATGATGATGATGAGAACTCAACTCAAGAGCCGCCACATACCAGCCTAAAATCCAGCACGGATGGGTCAGCCCAACCAAGCATGCAACCAAAAATGAGCAGTAGACTCAACAAGACCAAAAATCCCAATTTCGACCATGGCCTGGGCTTTCAGGTCAATCAACTCTTAGATCTTCAGTGTCAAGCCTACCACTACAACAAATTTTTTTACTTACATTTTCTTCCATTTCAAAGATGTCTGTTATACGCAACAATGCAACAATGCAACAATGCAAAGGTTATTACATTTACGTTCATTCACGAAAAAATGAACTTTGTGATGTCCGATCTAGTGTGGCCACTAGAATTAACGCAATAACCAAAGAGATTAGTCATAAGTGAGAGATAAAAAGCTTCTTATTCAATAGATTATCTAAGACTATACTAGTTGTCAATTACTGTTTCGATAGTTTTTTTAAGTAGAAAACAATGGCCTATTTATTTCAGGTTAAATAGAATATTTAATTCATCTTGGAAAAGTAATAATAATGCCGAAGACTTTTTCGAAAAGATACAGTAAGCTTGATGAACCAAAAACTAATCCATGAAAATTTGCGATAACAATCTTATTCCATCTAATCTAGTAAAAATACAAGTACCTAATCCCTATGCTATAATAACCAGCTTTAGAAAAGAATTTATCCGACATGAATCCAATTAGACCATGCTACATTAAGGATAATCAACAACTCATTATTATAGGTTCCACTTCAAAACCTCTTTAACTCTTAAATATATGCTCGAGCAAAGTTGTACAAAGGGGGCGAAAACCAATTGCTTGTTGGTTTTCTTCATATGATTAGGTCAAGATGAGAAATACTAGCGTGCCAGGACACAAGAATGCAGCATGAGAACCTCATCCCTTAAATATATATTTTTCACACATGCAAAAGATACAAGAATTTGATGCTCGTCACTTTTGGAATCTTATTGGTGCACTTAGCCAAAGGTCATCAGCAACTCCATATGCCACTTAGTCACTAACCATGCACAATGACTCGCAATAGAGAAGACTAGTTTTAAATCAAATTAAAAGTGGTATAGGCGAGAAAATATGGGACACAATGTGATAAATACAATTCCATGAATAAAATACGTTCAAAATTGTTTAACTACAAATCACTCCAAATTTGACCTCGCACCTTATTAGCCAATGCAATCACAACATCCTGCAATAATAGTCAAGTGAATTTTCTTTTCAATAAAATTTCCATATTATTGCCAATCTATATCAAGAAAAACCTACGGTGTACGTTGTCAATTACTATAAATGTTTTGAATAATAATCTGATAAAAAGAATGATTTGTCGATTACTATTTTTAGTAGAGTCGAGTTTAGTTGAGAAAATATGGTTTGTTTTGTCTAGTTCAAGAGCATATGAACTAATCCAACTTAAATAGCAACAACATTGCCAACGCCTTGATTCCAGAATATGTGGTCAAACCGTCAAATACATTATCAAAAGGCTAGCCTACGAGATTGTCGACAACAACCCACTTTTTCCATTAACTCCTATCTGATGCAACAAAAACACAAGTATTTAAGTCATAGTCTCTACGACAATCTTTTTAGTAGAGAATTCATCCAACTTATTCTATGAGGTTATATTGCATGATCAATAATTGGTAACTCGTTGTTTTACAAGTTCCATTCTATTAATCTTCAATATCTCAAGTATATGCTCAAGTCAATCACAAAGATGAGCAAAAGATTGTTGGTTTGTTATCAAGTCAATCACAAAGATGAGCAAAGGTAAATGAGGGGATTGGGCACAAAAATGCAGCATCAAAACCTCACCCTTACGCATCATCATGAATGAAAGACTTTCCACACAAAAAGACTTGGGTAATTGAGTTTTTTCTGTTAAAAATCCTATCCAAATGAAAAAACCCAAATGTATTTTTTCAATCCAAACCAAACCGAAATAGGAAAGAAACTAAACAACATTATTAATTTGTTCTGATTTAGTTTTCAGGTTTTCACCAAACAACTAACACTCATTGATAAAAGTATCATATTCCAAGTTAATGATTGTGGGAATGGCTCTTGCTTTTCTATTCTATGGCCAAATAAGAGGAAGGTATCCTATATTTACAAGTTACCGGAGGTTGAGGACCGTATATCTTGTTTACGGTCCCATTTTATGCCCCTTAACATATTAAACCAAAGATATATAGTTCTTTGGTTTCGGTTTATAATCGACTATGGTAAAGTAACTCATTAATTGCATTTGGCTAACAAAATATTGTTGTTGCTTAAAGCCCCATTTTCTTGAGATGGCTTAACCACTAATTGATAGCAACTCAATAGACCACAATCCCCACATAGTTGCTTACTTTGCTCAATGGCGCTTAACATAAGACTATTTCTGAATCAACTTAAAAGTGATATAGAGAGGAAAATAGTGGGATACTGATATAGTATCTTACGATTAAGGGCATTTACGTCTTCTTGTATTGATTAGTTAAGTTTGTTAATAGCTGTTATGTCAGTTAGAGTTATTTGATGCCTGTTGTGGAGACATTGCTCATATATAAGTGTAATCATTTTTGTAATCATTCATTCAAGAATTATACATCAACAAATCTTTTCTCGTCTTCTCTTTTATCTCTCTCTCTCTCTCTCTCTCTTTCTTCTGTTCTTCGAGAACTCATACCAAACTGATCTTGTAAACCAAGATCATCCCCTGGTGTAGCTGGATACACAAAGAAAATGGCAAATTCTACAAATAAAATAGGTGAAGAGAAGTATTCACTTAATCAATGAAATCCAATTATTCCATATTAAAACTCAAGTAAATGTCATTAGCCTCAATAAATACTGCTTCTCCTATCAAATCTGATCATATATTTATGTTAGTGCAATCTTTATCATTAAAAGTTTAGGTGTACAGTTATCACATCATCAATTATGTAACAAAGAGAAATTTGAGCTTATAAAGAATCAAAAATGTAACCAAAGAAGTCAGAGTACTACATAGAAATTCAAAGTCTGATCCAAAACCCTAATTCACAAAAATTCAAGCGAACAACAATAGAAAGCATAAAGAATGGAAAGAGATAATAAGTATCACCTCAAAGACGTGATGAACAGTTACCGCGTTGACGCCGATGACTTGCTTACAGTTAATTCCAAAAATGGCAGCCCGATGGAACACAAGTCACAACACCTCCAATTTCTGATTTTGCTTATACCTGATTTTTATCAGTGTTCTAAGTTGGATGAATCCTTTGAAGTTAGAATTATACTATTGGACCCCTATTTATATACTACCTCCGTTTATTATTATGTGCAACTTTTGGGGGTTGCACATTTACCAATGCAAAAGATTGTAGGGGGGATTAGAGAAAGTAGGTATAGGTAATTAAGAAAAAGGTGGAGAGAGAAAATGGAGAGTTTGGTTAGAAAAAAACCAGTAAACCAGCCAACAACATCAGTAAACCAGTAAACCAGCCAACAACATCAACAACATCAGTAAACCAGTCATCCAAAACCAACAACATCAGTAAACCAGTAAACCAGCCAACAACATCAGTAAACCAGTAAAGCAGCCAACAGCAACCAACAAAAATCAATAAACCAGTAAACCAGCCAACAACATAAGTAAACCAGTAAAGCAAAAACAGAGCAACCAACAAACATCAGTAAACCAGTAAACCAGCCAACAACAAAAAAAAAAAAACAAACCAACAAACCTTCAAAATAGTCGACAAACCAGAAAAAAAAAAAACAACCAAAAAAAACCCACGAGGAAACGACATACCTTCTTCTAGATCTAGTATCAGACACTTTATAAAGTTTTCTTCCCCTTCATCTTCAGTGGCCAAAAAAGCATCGAGCAGTGGATCCATGTTAATCATGATGGAAATGGGACTCCGATTTCGAAGAACAAGGAGGAAGATGAAGGAAAATGGTAGAAGGAGGATTCAGATGAAAGAGAAGTACAAAAACGAAAGAATGAAAAATCGTTCGGTTTTCCACTTAAATGGAGTCTCATCTCCATTAATTGAAGGTGGTTGGGACTCCAAAGAGTAAATGAACAAGTCATTTCAGAAGATGAAGAAGCAGTAGAGTAAATGAACAAGATCTGTAGAGTAAATGAACAAGTTACATGCATTTATGGTGGTTGGGACTCCATTAATGTGTGGAAGATGAAGAAGAAAGAAGATGAAGAACCCTAATTTTTACTCAAAAAGAACCCAGCAATGTGAATGGGGGTGGTTGGGAAATTAATGTGTAGACTAAATGAGGGTTTTTTTGGAGAGAGTAATTATAAAAGAGTAATTTTTATTAATAATGATAATGTAGATTAAGCAAATAATAAGTCAAAAAGTTAAAAATTAGATTTGTTAATTGGGGGTAAAATTGTAATTTTATTAGTTATTTTTTACTAAATAAGGAAAGAAAAAAATGAGTTGCACATAATTTTTAGCGGCCCAAAATGGCAAAAGTTGCAGATAAATATAAACGGAGGTAGTATATAATTATGTTTTGAGGTAAAATATGAATGATTACTAAATAACCGTTATTTATGAAGTTAACAAATTACTCTTACTTGGTAGAATTTAATAATATGAATAATCGGTGATCTTTAATTCTTTATCCATTATTCATTTTTGCAAAATAAACAGTGAAATTATTGTTGAATGCAATTTTTCATCTTTTTACTATTCTTTTCTATTTTCGTCATTTATTCTTGCTCTACTCTTTTCCATTTCCTAACCTCTAAATTTTTCGGCTCATCTTCAGTCCATTTTCATCTTCTTCGTTACTCCATTTCCATTTTCCCTCAGTTCGTTTTCTTCATATGATTTAGGTTTTCTTTTCTCTGTTTCTAGGATGATTCAAAGATTAGAGACAAAATTCAATAGGCTACTCCACTTTGTCGAAAAAATCAGGTAATTTGCATTGTTCTATCATCTTCAAAAGATGAAACTTAGAGTTTGATTGATTTCTTTGTGTTTCATGTTTTACTTTTAATTTTCCGGTTCTTCCTCTTTTCGGTTTCTTCTTGATTATCCATTTGATTTAGATTTGATTTTCTCTAAATTTAATATGATTCACATGTTTTGATTTCCATTCAAAAAGTTACTTAACTTTATTTTAAAAATCACGTAATTTGTTTGATCTTTAAGTACGATTGAAAGAAATTCAAGATGTCAAGGATGAAGATGAAGGCACTGTAAAAAAACAACGATGGATAGGAAGAGGAAACTAATGATGACGATGATGAGGTTAGACATATGTTTGAAACAAAGTCCATTCCCTCCCTCAAATCCCCCTACTAAACACCTCCTTTGCTTTAGTAAATAGTAGTATAATAATTAAAGAGGAAAATGTCAAATGGTAACCTGCATTAGCAAGTTACTCAGTCATAAGGGGTGCACGAGCATTAATAATAAAAAGATGAGATTATTCATAAATAATAGATAATACGGATTATTCACAATGGTTCGTCAATAGATGAGCTTATTTCCGACAATTTTTCCTTTTATGTATCTTTTTAATAAATTCTAATTTAATATATACCTTTAACTGTTTTCTAATTTGTTTGCAGGTCATTGATGTTTCTTCAACAACTTGATATATCTAATACATCAAACGAAGTTAATTAATATTCTTTTTATTATTGTAAATTTACATTGTTTTTCATATTCAGAAAAAATTTTAAATAATTAAATATAATGAGTTTAATTAATTTTATTTATTGCAATTTGCAAATATCTATATGTCAAATTTATATAAATTTTAAGTATATAATATTAATATTTAATATTTTCTAATTAAAAATTAACATTTCATATTAATATGATATCATTTTTAGATGTCTCATTTTCTTATTTGACAAATTCATATCAACTGTCCAATTTCTTTTTTTGTCTATCTTTTTTTACTTAATACCCCCACTTTTACAATTTTCAATACCCAACTAACACCTTTACAGTTAATTTAATCAATTAAAATACCTAACTACCACATTTATAATGACTCTACACCACCCTTAATAACCGTGAAAACTCAAATGAGACATCTAAAATGATTCGAAAGGAATAATAAATACTAAATAACGATAGTTTTAATAAATCCCAACAACCCAATCTAATAATTTTAAACTTAGAAATAAAACTAGTTATTTATTTTGCAAAATGAATTAACTGATAGTTACATTTGTGCCGCCTAATACGAGAATTTTGCGTTTCAAAAATGAGTTTATCAAACGTCCTTGCCTACTTGGCCCTTGGAGGCATTTAATGATTTTGATTTCATATCAGTGAACTGATGCTTAATTGTGCCTCACTTCTAAATTGCCTAATGGTAGAAGTTCTAACTGTCATTTCGATAAAGAAACCCTAGAATTTCAATTGCATTACATAGGACTGGCGACATCACATTTTAATCTCAGTTTCTCAATCTACTAACAAAAATGTCAAACTATCTTGTCGATGTCGTCGAAATTCCAAGCGATGACGAAGAAATTGCCGCCAATGATTCAATTAGGCAAAACAACAGCCTTCCACAATTTGAAGTTCCGGAACCTCCAAAGCCAGATATTTCAGTCATTCCCAAATTAAAGAAGCAAAAGCTTGAATGTCGAAGTTTCTGGAAAGCCGGTTCATATGAAATTGGACCCTCATCATTTGTTCCAACTCACGGTAATTTATAATACTTCATTTTCTCCATGGAATTTTGTAGTATTGCAATGTAAATTTTATCATAGTAATATTGCTTGAATAGGGACTTATAGTTTTGATTTTGTATTCGGGATTGTTTTTTAGCTGGTGAATTGGAACATGCACGTGTTCATCCCAAGTTTCTCCACTCCAATGCTACTTCTCATAAATGGGCGTTTGGTGGTGAGCATTTTTTTCTGCTCTTTTTTGTACTTCCATATGGTTTTATTGAATCTGGATCATCTGAACAGAATTATGTCACTGTACAATTTAGTTAGAATTTGACATGTAAGGAATAAAAGAAAACTGAATTTTAAAACCAATTATTCCACTTCATAGGAGATGCTACATAAATTGGTGCAGAGGATCCAAACTCGGTTTTGTTGGAATTACTTTCTAAAATAATGCACAAAATTTGAATTTTTAATGCAGAATAATCCAACCTTTTTATGATTTCCCTATAATAATCCCTATTGTCTCCTTTCTTCGCTCTTTTCATAGATGGCGAGTCGTGAATATTGTTATGGGAGCTTGACAGCGACTTGTCGTCTGGTCTCAGCCTATTGCTTCTTCTTCACTTATTAGGGGTCTTAGCCTTTTTTCCAAACTTTTATCCTCCTATAGTTTTATGGTCCTATTAATTGTCATAATTTCTCCCATTTCACTCCAAAATACAACAAAACATTAATATTATGATCATTAGGTGAAGTTAAACAGATACACTACAAAATCACACAAAACTGATCTAATACTATACTTAAAACGAATATAAATGCCATGAATAAGTGCAAATAATTGCACTTGTCAATACAAAGATAAGCAATCATTTAGCAATTTATCTCATACTATTATCCGTAGTATAAAAATACACTCACTTATTCACCCTATTAGTCACATTTCAATTTGCACAAGTATTAAGAAAGTAGCTAGGTTATTTAAGTAGTAGTGAAAAATGAGACATTTAGGATGACTTGGCCGAAATAAAATTATCCAACCAAAACAAAAGGAGACATTTGACAATAAATAAGTAAAAAAACTAAACCCGAAATAGATTTTGGACATTTAAGGTGACTTAGCCAAATAGGAAAATGAGAATAATAGGTGTTTAGGAGAGAGTAACATTTTAACTTTTATTTTGAAATGCACCCCTTGCACCTGCATTAGGTTCGCGTGACTTCAGTTTAGAGCGCAATGAGCGCTCTTTAACGGTAAAGTCAAGTGCCTCCGAGCACCTTTTCTAGTTTTTTAATTTACATGGTAACCCTAAGGTTTGTACAAATACGACCACCTCCTATACCAAAATATGCTAAATGCTCATTAATTTTGATAAATTACAAAAAGTGTGAAAATGTAAAAATCCTTTTGTGGTTTTTGCAGCTATTGCTGAGCTTTTGGACAATGCTGTTGATGAGGTGAATATTCTTTTTGTTGTTTTTTTTTTGTATTTTGCGTAATCTTAGTTTACATTAGTGTCACATTATTCGCCCATTGCACCCACAAATTCTGATTGGATTCTATCGACCCCATTTGGGATTTATTTTGCGATTCAAATAAGTTAAATCACTGATCCGAGAAATCAAAGAGGAATTAGAGGAAATAAAAGAAATGGAGGAGAAGAAGATAGAATCTCATTTGTAAGTGCCAACGTCATTAAAAAGTTTGGTTGTTCTTCTGACTAAATGTGAGGATGAATGTGGAGAAAGCGCAACTGAGAAAGAGGAAAAGAGATAAAGAAAACAAAGAGGCAAGATTGCTGGAAGTGTGCAGGGTTTCAAAATGGGAGTGGGTCCTTGACTTTATATTTTGTTTAATGAGATTAAATGAAGGATATGGGCCAATTAGACTGTGAAAAATAAATTAGTAAATGGACAAGTTTACCTTAGAATTTCTCTCGTTTTCTAACTTTTCAAGTTACTTCACATTTTACTAGAAGCGGAGTATTTTATTATATTCATAGTCTTCTCTTCTTTTTTACTTTCTCAACCTGTATTTTAATTTTATTCTTTAAATTGACACAGTTTGTTAACATTAAATTATGTTTTATTATATTGAGATCATATATTAACTAAAATGAATCACGACCTTAAAAATCAAATTACATATTCCAATCTAGCAAAAATCTGAAAACTAGAGAATTGCGAACTCAAATCCGTACAACGAATTAAAGCCAACTACAAATCATGTGACATTGGTTTACAGAGTGATTGATGTGAGTGGAAGTGTGGTGTCTCGACTGAGGGAAAAGAGGTAATAGTTCCAATTGGTGTGAGTGGAAGTGAGGGTGATATGTGGGAGATGTGTGAGCAAATAGAAAAAAAAGGAAAAAGGGTACATTATAATGGATTTGGGGTTGACGAATAATGTGACATTTCCCAACAAGATGATGGCAAAAATAGGTGGTCCAACGTACTCAAAATAGTGATATTCTAATGTGACATTTCTTAAAACTTACAAGCGTTGCAACTTAAAAACAACAATATTGGAAATTATGATGGCAAAGTTTTAATCCCAACAATATGGAGAATTAATTAGAAACAAAGAGTCTTTTCTAAAAACCTTGGTAGTTTTTCTTAGTAGTTCTTTTACCTATTGATCTCCCAATTAACAAAGTTTGATGGAGAAACTAGAACCTTTTTAATGTTTACATGTTTATCATACAAATTTCAGCAACTCTGTTCGTATAGGTGGAGTAATATGCAAGCAACAATGCCCATAAAATTGGCAAAAGACTAGTTCTTATAGCCTTTTCCTATATTTAGTAAGGGTTTTCCTGGCTAGATACTTGGCTTAGTTGCCTACCTCTTGACTAAAAAAGACAACAACAATGACAATGCCTTAATCACAACATACATCGTCGGCTATTAAATAAGGCAATTTAGTGAAACATGTATATATTTCATTTGCATTGGTCAGCCTTGACTGCAATGATTTGGGATTATAGGTACCTCAATGACATTGTTCGCTAGGGTGAGTGGCTATTTAGTCCTTTCAGATTTTCTAATTGAATGGTTTTAGGCTTCTAACCTATCTACTTATTTGTTTTGTTTCTTGCTTGTGGTTGTAGATACACAATGGTGCTACATTTGTGAAGGTCGATAAAATTTTGAATGTGAAGGATAATTCTCCTGCACTACTTTTTCAAGGTAGTAAATTTCGTTAAACTATCATGTTAATGGGACATGAGGACTAGCTTGCTTGAACACTGCCACAAAATGTTACTTTTGAGTTGTATATGCTAAGCTATCTGAAATGTGTCCAGATGATGGTGGTGGAATGGATCCAGAGGGAATAAGGAAATGCATGAGCTTGGGTTACTCGTCAAAGACATCCAATAATACGATTGGACAATGTGAGTTGATAATAATTTTAGGCTGTGATGTTTATGATCCTTTGCAATGAAGTTGACATATCTTTGCCCACTTATAGTAAATATTGAAGCTCCATTTCTTTTTGTTATGTGATCATCCAATCAAATATTTGGTCACACTCTAAGATATTAGGGCCGTGTGCTTTATCTTATTTCTATTAACTGGTGTGCACTTAATTATTGTGAAATTGTTTGTTATTTTAATTTGATTTGAGGCAATATTTTTTTAAAAGATCTAAAATTTTTGGAGTTTGACAAGTTTTTTTGGGCTCTTATCTGACGTTATCATTACGGGAAATTTCATTATGAATAAAACTATTATTCCACACTCATTCCTCTCCGTTCCAACCTATACCTCTACAACTTTACTAGCTTTACTAGTTGTTTCCACATAAATTGCATTGTTTGGAGTGACATTGCTGACCCTCCTCTTTAGAATATACTTGCTGACATGCTCCGCACAAATTTTTTTAACTAGCTATTGTCCAGATTTGGAACTTTTAATCCAATAGTGAAAATGTGAGCCTTTGTGGTACCTCATGGTCGGGGTGGTACCTTTACCAAACTTGGCTAATGTTCTAGCTAAACTTGTGTTACCTCATATTCATGGTACTACCTAGGGCTAAACAAAGTTTGGTCTAAATAGCAAACCCAACCGGACTATTTTAGTATTTTGTTTGGTCTACTGTCTAAACGGTCTGGTATATTTTTTTCAATTAAAATCACGGCTTTCGGTCTGGTCTCGATTTTTTATTTTTTTAGACCACACCAAACCACAAACCATACGATGATTGAAAACCATAATTTTTTTAAAAAAATAGGTTGGTACTTGGGGTGTTCATAAAAGGGTACCCGGTATTTTGGGTACCCGAAAATTCGAATACCCGGTTAGTCAGGTACAGTGTAACATGATACACCTATTAATTTGCCTTTTGAATTTGCGATTCGTTTAAAATGACCCTTAAATAGCCCAAAACCGATCCTGATTCTCTTTTTTTGATTTGCGATTCGCAAGAATATTATTGAATCATGTGAGTATGTGACAGTGGTTGGGTAGTTGTGTGTGCGACCCATGTCCCGACCCGAATTATCAGGGTACCCACTTATTGGGAACCCGGATGATTCGGTTCAATACACCGAGTACGTACATCTATTTGCTCATGATTTTGCTTGTTACAAAGAAAGCTTCATGGAGTTTTTCGAATTTTACCAAAGAGTTGAAAGTAGGATATACCAACTTTGTTATTTGAAGATACTAATGAAAACTCAACCAATTGCTAACTAAACCTTGGGTTAATTTTAGATGGCAATGGTTTCAAGACAAGTACTATGCGTCTGGGTGCTGATGTGATTGTATTAAGTCGTTCTACACGTCCAGGGTAATCTTCTTTGTCATTTGTTTGTATTTGTACTGATGATGTATGTAAAAATCTCATTGCAAAGTTTTTGCTTTCATATATTACGGCTATTGATACCATAATCGTATAACCATACGCTTGTGCTTTGTTTACTTTCAGTTATAAGGTAAATGCTTTCATGGCCGTATTTGTATTCTTTTTATACATGTGATTTTCACTAATATTATAATTTTGTGTAAAGTACTTTTCAGGGATGGTTATATTGGCATGGTAGAGTTTATTATTATTAAGATGCACTCAACACGACCTGACATAAATGTATTATTAGATATCTATAATTATTCACATGATGTGGGTTAGAAGCATATACTAATTGATACGAGTTAAATAGCTAACATTATCCCATCACATCACATATAATTTCAAAGATCTTGAAAAGGTTGATCACTAAGATGGATGTATGAGTATACCTTAAGAGATGGAATTTAATTGAGGATATAAGAAAAGAACTCTGAATAGGAAACATTTAGGATAAGATGATTAATAACCGATCTCATTAGACTAGATTGTTGAAAAAGTAAGGAGCTTAAATAACAACAGCATAAATGGAAGTCCAAGGATAATTTGGATGACAAGAGTGAAAGGGGAATGAAGATTGAATATGCTAGAGCATATGATAGTTGATTAAAATGAATGGAAGAAGACGTTTTTTGTGGGTGGATTGGTTCATGCATGTGTATCCATTCATTTGAAGTTATGGCTTTGACTTTGACATTTTGTTGACATGTTAACCTGTAATGCCCAAAAGTTTAAGGGGGAGGAGATGGAATTTATTTAGAGCACTTATGTATGATTTTCTTTTCTTGTGAACTTATGAAGATATGAGTCCTTTTCTACATTGCATCTAGGATGATAAACTTAAACTTGGTAGATCTTAAAATGTTCTCTTTCAGCCCTCTAGCTCAAGGCTTGTGCGGTATAGTTAAAAGCAAAAAACTGATCTCTGTAGTGAGATTTAAGGTTTCTGAAACTAAATAAAATTCACCTTTCTTAGGAGCAATAGTCCACATCTTGGATTGTTTGCATGCTTTATATTTTTCTTTCAAAACTGTCTCATATCAAACCTCAACATAAGGCCGCATGTACTTCTTGTCATATGTTTCAAACGTATTTGAAATCCGTTTTAGTTTGAAGAAATTTTTTGAGAAATGGAAACCCAAGGACATTTGACCGTTGTTGTGGACTTAATCTTTCTCTCTTTTATTCTTTGTTGTGGACTTTGACCTTAAAGACTTCTTGTATAAGCAATATAGTAATATTAAGAAGTTGTAGACACGACACGGGTGATGATGCAGTGGTGAAGACAAAGAAGGAAATTGTCGGTTTATTTTTGAATTTGACAGTAGTTTACCAAAAACTAAAGCAGAATGGAGTGAAAGGGAGGTGAGAGAAACTTGATATGGGTCAAGAATTTCTGTTTGAGGACTATTGTTAATTTGTTATTTGCTAGAATTTTTAGGGATCATTGGGATGACGCTTATTTTTGATTTCCAGTGACACAGGTACAAAAATTAAATGGGAGTCGTGGAGCTTTAGCCTAGAGATAGGGTGTGTTCTAAAGTAATCAAACCTTACTGTAAACCAGAAACAGTGGTACCTATAAAATTGCTTTTGATTTCTAAAATCCATGAGAAATCTGTTCCGAAACACATCGCAAACAACTATTGCTTCCATATTTTAGAAAGTAAAGCTTAAAACTAGAAATCAAAATGATAAATGAGACTTTTGATTTAATATTTGATAGTGTAAAGTGGAAAACAAGAAATTGAATCGATGCTGAACATTCCCTTGATTTCTATATTCGTGATTTATGCTTTTTGCTTATGATTCTTTAATGCATCGATAGGAGGGGACCATAGGTACTATAAATTTTTAATAATAGTTATTAGGAGTAGCTTGCAAAATAAGCTAGTCAGTTGAGAGGAGAAAGTAGAATGCAGAAACAACAATGGTAAAAATTGAAAAGAGAATAGAAAAAAAGCCTATGAAATATTGTTTGAAAGTTGCATAGGTGCTTCATACCTCATTAGGACTTGTTAGAGAATCAAAAAGGAGCTTCTCGAATTGCTTGATTTATCTTTTGTTATTTTACTTCTAGGTTGTAATCTTTCCATTATTCATCTATTTTATGATACAATTTCACTTTTGTCCTATTATTTCATTTCCAAAACTGTTTTATTGAATTTGTCAATTCATAACAAACATGGTGTCAAAGTAGTACAATTTCGATAACTGGAGACTTGTTAGAGATGGCGCAGGTCCGAAAAATACTCAGGTTACTAATCCCAATGCATTTTTTGGGGGTTTTGGGACTGGAATTCCACCCTTAGATATGCTCAAAAGTGTTGTCCAAAGTAACGTAATTCGGTTGTTCAAATCCACTTCTACAAATAAAATTAATGAAAAATGGGAAAAAGGGAATTGTGAATTCCGTGATTAACATTTTGATGTAGTTGAACCTTTGAAACACGAATGTAGTCTTAATGGATTTTCACTTCTCATTCTCCATCAAGGAATGAAGGGTATACTCATGGCAATTATATACCATGAAATCACAAAAGAGGAAAAAAACAAAAAAGAGGAACTCAATCTAGATCTAAAGGGTATTAACCTCGAGAACACGCAGCTCAAGGAAAGAAAAGGATTAGTTGAGCTTGAAAACAAAGATGAGTACACAAGAGTTATGAAGCAGAGAGAGAAAGAAAAGAACCATTCGGAGGTTAGGAACTACGATAAAAGAAACTTGAGAAAAAAGATATTTAGGCAGAAAAATGACACTTGTTTTTACGAGAAAAAAAGAGGAAAAGAAGAATCCATTAAGATGAGAGAGTAAAAGGTAGATTGAACTGAGATTGTCAAAAAAAGTCAACGAGATGGTCGGACAATGTGGACATTCTTGGAATGTGGCAGCAATGGCGCCGAACATGGTAGAAACGGGTGAGAAACCGGTGAGCAAGGGCAAGGAAGAATTAGTGTTTGTGGGAAAAGAATTGGGTAGAAAGGGGAAAGATGAAGGCGGCACCTGGGTGGTGATGAAAGTTCCCGAAAAATGGTGGGCAACTTCCGTCGACGTGGCGGTGCTTGGAAGGTGGCGGCGGCGGCTGCTGCTGCATCAGTTGAGCAAGGGAGAGGAAAATTTAAGGTTTTTGGGTTTTAAGTAGAGAGAGTGGGAAAGTGGGTGGAACTTTTTTTGGATTGATTGGTTGAGAATAGCGGATAGCCCTAGGGCAACAATGATCTTCTTTACCATTTCAAAGTGGGTGGGTGGGTGGGAACTGATTGTATTGCTTGTGTGGGTCCTAGTCATGTCCTTTAGGTGAGGTTAAATTAGGATTGGCAACCTTCCTCTTCCCTCGCGCCTCTTGTTAGTTTTTCCTTTGCGTAATATTCTTAGTACTTCTTTCCTCCCCGATTTCAATTGACGAGTAATTCAAATTAACCATCCTTTTTAAAAATTGTTACACCAAGTTATGTCTGTATATCCATAAAAATATGGTATACACATTACACAAATGCACATGTATAAACATACACAAGTATTTGCTAACACAATATCTATCTTTTCTTTGTCTTATTATTTTCAATTGCGTATTCCTTTATGTGTGCTTTTGTCTGTTTTATGTTCTGTTGTAGTGCTAATGAATTAATTGTGCTATATGTTGAGTGTAAGTGATTGGCTAAATCTACGTTACTCCCTAAAATATTTTCTAGAAAAAAAATGTATTTAGGTCTTCTACTTTAACTGTAATTTCAAGTTGTTTCTCATGACATATGTCATTGGCATTTACAGGAAAGCGACTCAAAGTGTTGGTTTGCTGTCATACTCTTTCTTACGTCTAACTGGGCAAGACGATGTTATTGTTCCAATGGTAATTTACCTGTTTAAATCTAAAACATATGAATTAATTTTTTGTATCCAACGTTTGAGCAGTCTAATCTCAATGATTCCTCCTTTCAACAATCTTAAAAGAATCCAACCTTTGTTAATTATTATCTACTAACAAGCCCATGTTAGCTATAATTTTTTAGGAGCCTTTTTGTTGCTTATATGATCTTTTCTTCCTTATTTCAATTAATACCTTAACGAACATATTTATGCTAACCAGTGGCGATCTTGAGCAGTAGAGCCATAAGTTGAGGGGTCCAAAGTTATTATCCAAGCAAAATAACTAGGAAGGCTAATATTTGATCTCTCAACCTCTAGCTCGAAAACTTCAGTGTTAACCTCAAAGCCATATCATCCTAATATAAATGTTAGACAATATTTTTGGTTTTATTTGATGACCTATAAATTTTTGCCCTAGTTTATAAATTTTTAAGGCACACCCGCACACCGAGGCGTAAAAGGGTCTTGGAGCCTAGGCGCAAGGTGCAAGATAAAAGCGCGAGCTTTTCGTTGGCGAGGCACTCTTATAAAACCATTGTATAACATATTTGGTACTTGAAATAATATGATAATCATGTTGTAATTGAATCTAAGATCTAAAACATTTGTTATAATTGCACTAAGCTACTAATTTAGTGCAAAATAACACAAAGGGTACTTCTATATTTTAAAGCAATATGTCTTATTGTTTTTTGTCTAATTGTTACATAAAGGAGAAAAATGAAAAATGAAAAATCCATTTGAGATTAAAAGTGAAAATCTGAAGAAAGAGGACAAATAAATTGAAGAAAGAAATTGACAGAAAAGATAGAAGATGAAAATAAGAAAAAAGGCAATCGTGTGGACTGTGGAGACATTAGGAGAAAAGTTTACTAAGTTGTAGTAGTACAGTAATCAATCCTTATTTTTCTACTTTTCTTTTCTTTTTGTTCACCCTTTCGCCAAATGGTAATCCTTCTTTTTTTTCCTTCGCTTTAAACAACTTTTTTTGTCTAATTTTTATATAACAAATCCTTCTTGATGTTCCTTCTCTCTTCAAAGCAACCATTCATTAGCTAATTCTTGTTGTACTATAATTGATTAACTAAAATGAATAGTCAAAAAGACGTGAGATGTATTTACATTATAAAATTTTTGATATATATTTGTTCTAGGTTTAAATTAGATTAGGAATTAGCATGGACTTGAAAACTGTTAATTAAACAAAATTTTTATCAAAAATTCCTAATTGGTTAATTTTGAGTTTGGGATCTTCGTATTTATTCGAAGTAGCAACTGAGTGATAATTTGATGCTTTTTGTATGTGGGCGACAAACAAGAAGAATGGATATGATTGAAGTCAAGGGTGAAGCTAATAACTAAAAGTTAAGAGGGCTGCTAATATATAAACTGAAATTACACTTAAAATGTTGCTATATGCTACTACATAGACTTGAACCTCTACCCTATGCAACAAAAAGTTTTGCTTACCATTTAACTAATAACTTTTAGTACTCTGATAGTTATATTGCTTATAAAAAAGCTCCGATAAAAAGTTTAGTTTGCCCGACCAAACTTTAAAAACATAAACCTTAAGAGTAGGAAGTAGGGGCGGGCATTTACCAACTCCCTTGTAGCTTCACCCCTGATTGAAATTGATATGTTTACGAATAATTGGTGTTAGGAAGCACCGTGACATAGCTTTGAATGATGGTGCAAAAGGCGACTACAACCATGAAGACTAGAACAAGGGGGAGTCCAAGCGAATATTCATTATACTGGCAGAGATGTGCAATGAGAGGTGGTTACAATTCATGGATATGCAAAGTGGTGGTGATACTGATAATGATTTGGGGGACAAAGAGGGAGATTGTTATGGTGGCGCAATGGGAGAGGAAGAGAAAGGAGGTGGAAGGATCTCTTTAATTATGTAATGGTATGGAGAGATGTTCATTGAGAGAGTAAATGGGGTAATTCAAAGAGAATGGGAGTAAAAGAAAAAAGAAAAAAACTTACAAACCAATTTAAAAGTGATAGTTAAAACTATTTTCTTCATCAGGCATACAATTAGTGTTGTTAGTAAATGATTAGTAGTTAGTAGATGATCTGAAAAGGTATATTATTCTGAAATTATTATTATTATTATTATTATTATTATTATTATTATTATTATTATTATTATTATTATTATTATTATTATTATTATTATTATTATTATTATTATTATTATAAGGCATGCTGAAGGTTGGATTAATAAAATAATATTCCCATATCTTTGGTTATTGGAACCGTGTTTACTCACTTTCTCGTTTTGAAAGTTGGTAATTTACCATGTATTATGTGCAGGTTGATTTTGATATATCGAAGCATTGGGCAGAGCCAATAATCTATAGCTCATTGGATGACTGGACATCAAACATGAATACGATCCTTGAGTGGTCTCCTTTTGCTACAAAAGAGGAACTTATGATGCAGGTTTGTTTGATTATGGAAAGCTAAACTATCATGTGTTCATGTCCATTGTTTAGAATGTTTTTACTAAGATGAAATTTTTTGTGACATAATTTTTATTTTGTTTGCAGTTTGAGGATGTTGGATCTCATGGAACAAAAATAATAATATACAACCTTTGGCTGAATGATGAAGGCATATATGAACTAAATTTTGATGATGATAATGAGGTATATCAATGATATATTGCTTACACACTTCCCTATAAAAAGAAATCAGTAAATGTCTAAATTTGAATGACTTGTTGAACTGTCTCACTACATAGATTGTGATTTAATGGATGATTATTGTAGTAAAGAAAGTTAATGGAGTCATCTTTTCATCCATTGCACAAGCATATGTAAAACGCATATTGCTATAAACCCCTTACAGCTCAAATGTCCTTGATTGGACTTTGTTGAGGCATTTCTCGAGACTTCCATGAATCAAGTACCACTAGACATTATGCTTGGCTTAAGGGTCTGCAAACACGCACATAATGATTTTATTATTCTAATTTTTAATTGATATAGTTGACTTTGTAATCCTTGAGATATGAGTTATAAAGAACTCAAAAATGAGCTTAATTTTACAAATGACATAAAAGCAAGAGTGACTTTGTTGCCTTTTTGGCAATTAGGAGGAGTATTAAAGCAAAAAATGCTTGAGAATTGTTTTTTTTTTCAAAGGTAAGTTTTATGAACCAAGTGACCTTGAGCTTGAGCTTTCCTACCACAAGTTATGTCAATGTTGTACATATTTGATTGCTACGGCAAATAATGGACTGACCATTGTCTATTGGATTAATATGTGTAATTGAAGTTTTCAATTATACTTTCCTTCTGTTCAATGGCAAGCTTTTAATGTGTAGTTGCGTACAATAATAATACTTCCTTTGTGTGTGTTTTATCATGTGGGTGCTTGTCGCTTATTGTCGGACTTAAGTTCGGATAAAGGTAAGCGGTAGCTTAGTGACAACCAGTTTAGTTAAACTTATACCATTATCATGAACCAAAAATAATTCTCATGAGGGTGTCAACGACGCTTTGCGGTTCTTAGTCCTAGGTGTAGTAATAAGCATAGAATAAAAACAAGGCCGCATCGCATCGCATCGGCCGCGTTGTAAAGGTTTTTAAAACAAACGAACCGATATTTCCCGCGTTGTAAAGGTGTAAAAAAACCGCGTTTTGGGCCGTATTAAGGGATATCTTATAGTTTTGACCGATATTTAGGCGATATGATAACCGCATCACTCCCGTTACCGCATCAGCGTTCCGTTATCGCGATCGCAACCGTTACCGCATTTTTACACTATGGTAATAACTATGTAAAGGTTGCCAGAATGTCATCCAAAAACGACGCACCACATTGCCCGATGTTAAATGTGCAAGGGCAGGTTACTTATACTAGGACGTTGTCCCGAAACAATGTGCCACATGGCACGAGTGTGGTGTTAGATAAGCAAGGCGACATAGTATTCAAGCATAGGAGGTTAAGGAAACCAATGGTCTTAGGTTAAGAATGAGATTTTGAATCATTTATAACTTGGACAATAGGTTGATATCATGGAAATGAGGAAAGTCAACATTTTATGTCTTCAAGTGACAAATGGGTTAAAGATAGGGCTAGAATGATAGTACGTGAAAGGCATGAATATAAATTATGGTGCTCGGGACAACATAGAAATCAGAATATATTTGGTGCTATTATGGATGAATAAACAACTAAGGATGTAGTAGAGATAAGCAGAAAGAACGATAGGAGTAAATTTAAGAGTGAAAATTGTATATGGTGAAAAAATTTTAAACGTCATAAGTGTTTGTGCACCGTAAGTGGGGATAGAGAAATCAATTAAAAGATTGGAAGGATCATGATGATTTGTCGCAGTGTCTACGAAAACATTCAGGGAGGTTTGTCAACAAAAATAGGAATATAGACAGAGAGTCCATTTTGGATATTGCTTTCTCATATTATTTGCTGGTTGCTAAATGCTAATACGTGGATTAAGAAGAGATATAGCTACCGATTGGCTTTTAGACTTGGAGTAAAGGCAACCAAATTTACTACTATTTGATAAGGATGATAGATAGAGGTAGTTTTCTGAATTGCATGGTTATCTCAGTAGAGTATGTTGAAAAAACTCCTTATCCTTGATGTTTGCCTTCAAAAAAAACTAAAGGTAAAGAAAGCCAAAGAATAATGTAGGATTTAATGGTGGAGATTGAAAGAGGATAATTCTAAAGCTTTCGCTGAGAGAGTTGTTGAAAAAGCAGATTGGGAGATGACTTCGGATGTGGATGATACTTGGACAAAGATGAAAACTTGCATCACTTGAATAGCTAAGAAGTTTTTGTTTTTTTGGAGAATTAGGGTGTAGCTTCGTGGTAAAGAATGATACAAAGTGGTGGAATGTGCTGGTTAAACAGTTATCAAGGAAAAGAAAAAAAATGCTATCTTGCATCAGGAAAATGCAAGAATTAGGAAAAGTTAGCCAAGTATAAGGAAATTAAAACGAAGACAAAGGTAGCGGGATAAAAGGATTTTAAAGAGCTGTTTGACTAAGTAGATAGTAAAGGATGAAAAAAACTTTTTTAATGGATAAGAGGAGACAAGCAAAAAATTATGACATAGGTGTAGAAAGTGTATAAGGATAAGGATGTCTTTTGGTGCATGTTGTTTACTAATGACATTGCTTTGGCAGATGATCCCAAGGAAGGGATAAATGTTAAGTTTGAATGATGAAGACAAGCGTTGGAGTCACCAGGCTTAAATTAAGCAGGAGCAAGACAAAGTACATAAAATGTTACTTTACCACAAATGAGATAACGAGAGACGCTATGAAACTAAAAGAGAAAGAAATCTCTCTAAGTGGATGCTTCATATACCTTGAGTCCATATTTTAGAGTTGTGGGCACATCCAACAAGATGTAACTCATAGAATTAAGTGGGGGTGGCAATAATAGAGAGTGACTACTAGAAAATTATGTGATTGAGGTGTGTTCTAAAAGTTATCGAACGACCCTTAAACCAGCGTTACTATATCGATCATATTGTTGGGCTTTTAAAAAGGATCAAAGTAGAAAGATGGTAGTAGCGGAAATCAAATGCTTCGATGAATGAATGGGCATACCTCAAGAGATAGAATTCGAAATGAATGTAAAAAAAGGGTTTAGGAGTTGCAAATATTGAGGAAAATTAAAGAGAATCATTTGGCATGGTTTCGACAAGTGCAAAGATGAGGTATTAGCGACTTAGTAAGAAAGATAAAAAGTAGGAGATCAGAAGACTTAAAAAGAGGGTGAGGAAAACCGAGGATGATGTGTTGGGTAGGATCAGCAAATGATTTGAAGGATCTAGACTTACAAATCGAGACAGTAGAAAATCGAAATGAGTGAAGAAGAAGAATCCATGTGGACGACCAATCTTCTAGATTAAGGCTCTAGCATTATTGTTGTGACGATTAAGATTTTATCAAAATGATTATTTGTGAAAAATGCTTTGAGACGAATGAAATAAGATAATATTTGACTGTGATTTTTATTATACGTAAAGAATGAGTTGTATAGTGACTAGTAAGCAAACAAAGCCACTAATAAAACACAACCTTCAAACCCTTTGAGATTGACACAAGGGGATTGGTGTATGTTATTTATTTAAGTTTGAGAACAAGATAAAAAAAGTCGATGGAAAAATATATGGATGAGATGGATAGAGAGAATGATTTGGTGAATGAGGTTAAAAGAGAGAATGTGGTAACACAAGCAAAAAAGGAAATGTTGCAAAGTTCAATGGATGGACCAAAATGAAAAGTGTGTCAAATTCAAAAGAACGAAGTACATATTAAAAAATTTTATGCTTGCAAGTTTAGGAGTCTGGTTATTTTGTTTAATAGGATTAAGGCGGCTGTGATCCCCTTTATTGCTTATGTTTTTAGACAACCATTGTCAGAGAGCTTTTTAAGCACGGAACGCTTAGTATAGGAACTGGTAAAGTGGATTACATAGAGCCTGATATTGCAGTCTAGCTGCCAGTCTCTCTTCATTAGAAACTTGCTTGTCTGTCGATCAATTGTCAGTTTGCAAGGAGCTTAGTTTCTGTATTCTAGGTCTAGCCTGTTTGCTTTTAGTAGAGTTCCTTCCATGCTCTCATTGTTTGAGCTCTGCTTCACTTGGGGGCCATTTTTTCATGTTCCCGACTTCTCGTTTGCCTCTCAATGGAAGCAATGATACCACCATGACATCAATGTATGGGCAATTTAAATTTACTCTGGCTTTTGTTCGAACAATGACAATTCTCCTATTACGAATTGTTTTTTCTGTTCCATAAATTAAGTTTCTTAATCAAGTGGGTTGATCTATAGCATTCCACTTTGTGTGATTATGAGTAACGCGTCTGATGCATCGCAAAATGTATCTGGTATTTTTCCCACTATTTTTGTGCTTCTGTGTATATTTGTATACCCATATCAATCTAATTATATATTTTGAGAGTGTGATTCATGCAGCCTTTACATATTCATTATATTTGGTATAGGATATAAAGCTTAAGGATGAAACCATTCAAGCAGGGTCAAAAGTAAACAAACGAACGCTTGAATTGCAATCACACATTTCATACCGCCTTCGTTATTCTTTGCGGGTGCAACTCTTTTCTTTCACTTTGATTTATTTCATCTCTATGCTATTCAAGTGCCTGTGTCTGGATCTGATACATTTCTAAGCTAACATTGGCTTTTTGCAGGCCTATTCATCAATTTTGTACTTAAAAAAGTTTAAGAATTTCAAGATTTTGTTGAGGGGTAAGCCGGTGGAGCAATTACATATTGCAGATGATCTTAATTACAAAGAAGTGGTGACATACAAACCACAGCTTGCTGCAACATCTGCTGAGGTAAAATTGTAAAGACTGATAACTTGTCTTATGTATTCTCATTAGGATAGGAAATAAAATTTTATTGAACTGGATGGATAGCTAGAAGGGATGAAGAGGGACAAGCATGACATGATAATTTGAAAAACATGTAAGTGGTTGTCTTAAATAATATTGTGAAGATTATAACTTAAGACACAAGAAAAAGGAAAGCGTGACCAAAATAATTGAGGGAGTAATAACCAACGAGCTTACAAGTATTAAATAACTTTTTGTTGTCTGTTTATGCGAACCACATTGAGATAATTATGGTTCTAGCTAGTCTCTTGAGAGTCCATCTCTATGAGAGACGCATCTCAAGCCCAGCCCATTAAAGATTAATGCCTACTTACCGTATTCTTAATGCCTACTTACATCATATCCTTAATGCCTACTTTCAATATCTTAAATGTCTACTTACATCATTCTTAATGCCTACTTACAATATTCTAAAAAATATATAATGGATCGGCTCAATTAGAGATGGTCTCTTAAAGAGATTGTCTCATAAGAATTTGTGTTGTGGTTATAAAGTTGTCCCAAGAAGTACTTTGCTACTTGCTACAGTTCTATGTATTGCTAATACTTGTTGAAAATCACCTCTATATGTACTAGGATTCCCATATTTGCTTATGTCCAGTGATAAATTATTCTATACAAATTAAAAACCCACTATGAAATTTGTCCTTATACCATCAACCTTGATCACATTTCCATTTTGAAAACTTCTATAAATTTTAGCTAACTCCATCTTAGAGAAGAGAAGAAACACTAGCTGATAAGTCATAAGCAACAAAAATTGAAACTGAAGAAAAGTTAATGAATTGGCTATATAGGAAGGCACTTTCCTCAAGATCCATTTACTTGTAATATGGAGCCTAGAGAGGAGGCAAGGACTGGACAAACATACTAGATTTCACTTGGCTTTCTCCCAAAAACACAAGTATTCACAACCTTGCATCATCTGCCCACTTGCTGCACCATCACCACAATGATGCCTTTTCTTTTCAAACTATATTAATGTTAAATCTTTAATCTCAAAATGCAAGGTTGGTGCTTGAACCAAAATAATTTTATGTGGGGAATCGCCACTAACAAAGTCTTTTTTTCTACATTGGTTGATTATGTTCCAAGTTTTTTAAAGATAAGGATTTCCATATAGAACAATTCAAAGATTTGTCCTTTGACACACTTTTTACAACAATGATTTTTTTTTTTTCTTAAATTAACTTTTACTTTGATACCTTCCTAGGTGAGATACAACACTTATTCAAGGACAAGTTCCATGGTGCATTTTTTTTCATTGATGATATTGTATAAGTGGATGAAATTCAAGATGAGTTCAATGCTAAGCTAGAGATTTAGAGGCAAGAGTTAGAATAAAAAAACATTTAAACTAAGTCGAAGTAAGACAAAGTATATGAAGTGTTGATTCGGCACACATGATCATAGTAAAGGTGTTGTGAAGTTAGATAAGAGGGAACTCTTCACAAGTGAGTGTTTCAAGTACCTTGACTTGAATTTGCACAAGGATATATCAATTTAGATGTTAAGTTTAGGATTCGATGCGGAGGGCCCTAATGGAGAGTTACGATCGAAACATTATGCGATCGAGGTGTTCCACTTAGGCTAAAGTGAAACTTCTACTACATTTTCATTTGTGCAGTTTGCATATGTAAGATTAATGATTGGGCATAAACTAAATGATATAGTTTAAAATAAAAATATTAGATAGGATCTTAGAGGTGTCGATTGCAAAATCAAATATAAATAATTATAAGTCAAAAGATTGTAAGGTTAGAAATTTAAGTTGATTAAAAGATGAAGATACACACCAAAATTGACCAGGATGATAGGATTGAAGAATGACATGAAGAAGTAGGATTTTCATGCATTGTGCAAAAATACTGATCTCGTACTGTCGCAAAAAGGATATCGCGGTCAATACGGATGATTTTGTACCCAATACGGCCTATACTCGGTCGCGGTAAACTCGAAAACCTTTATAATACTGTCACAGTGTCACGATGATGCGACCTTGTTTTTGAGCTATGTTTGCATGAGCATATGATAATATATAGAGATAAATCGAGGAAGGGATTATATATGGATCATTGGAATAGTTATTGTTATTTGTTGCATGATGCAAAATCCCGGTCGCGATCACGATAACAATCACGATCACAGATCACGGTAACGGATGAAATTCAGTTGTCACAGAACGAATCGTGATTGTTAATGCTTAGTAGAAAATTATTTTTTAAAACAGCAAATATTTAAAATAATATAATAAAAAAATAAATATTAAATATCAACAAAAATATTATAAAAATATAAAATATAAAATTTACCCATTCTACCTACTACCTTTGATAACAATAGTATAGGTGTAGTTTTTCAAAAAATTAGTCATATTTTAAGAATAATAATTTTTAAAAAAAATTAACCTAGTAAAAAACCATAAAGTGAAAGTTGGTGGATGCATTAAATGCATTGGGCAAAAAAACATTAAAAAATGTTTTTTGAACAACTTTTTAGATATGTATTGATGATATCTTTTTCTTTTCAAACATCCAAGAATCTTCTCCTTTCTTCAAAGAAAAAGGCGTGCGAAATATTCAGTTAGCTTACATAAGTTTCTTCTTTTAAGTCATTAATGGTGGAACTTTAGTTCCTCTTCTACTCTTCTTCATTCTTTTGTTTTCAATCATCTAGAGACTGGATGTGTAAGTTTTGTTGATTTTTCTCCGTTTTTCGTTTTTCTGGGAAGAAAATCGGCCAAGAAACTCAAAACTCGACCTACAAATTCAAAACTCGCTTGTGATAAACGTTAACCTCCGATATGGATCGATCAAAACGGTTGAAAGCGTGTTGACTCACCATTTTTCCATACATTGTGACAGATCGCGTGTTCTCGGAACAACTAGCTAAAAAACTGTGTCAACTCGGCCGTTCCGAGTTAACTTGACCGTGTTTTTGCAACATGATTTGTTGATTATAAAATAATTTTTGTATCAGAGAGGGATGAATAATCATTGTTGGCAATGCTTTTCCACGCTAATTTGTTTTAGTTTATGTCGCCAACCCTAGATTATTGTGGTTAAGACTTAAGAGTTTGGCATTTTCTATAGATATATTAATTCAATGTTATCCCCTCATTTTCGCTATCATCTCCATCAATTTCCTAACGACCTTCCCACATTCATCCAATCTTCTTCACCCCACAACCACCCTAAAAAACATTGAAAGATGAAGCCATATCCACCTCCATCCCCTTGATTTTTCATCAAAGTCCTCCCTAAACCAACAATTTCTTTCAAATTTCTATTGCAACTCCTAAACTTGGTGATTTCTTGTGCCAACTCAAAATTTCATCAATCTTTTTCAATTTCTTTTTCATCTGCACTCTTTTACAATCTTTCTCTTTTTGATCCATTACTTGTGAGGCTTTTTAGACCAATTTAGTGGCTAACCTGGTGGAATGTTCCTTGGTGGTGCTGTTTGAATTTTTATTTGGAAGGTTGATGGTGGTGAATATGGCCGAATGTTCATAGTTTGATGCAGCAACGCTTAAAACACAGATGAGTAAGGTGATTGTCTACAACGGTGAAAGAAGGATTGTGGTTGGAGAAAGCAAGGGAGGAGAGAGATCTTGAGAAAACAGGGGAGTAGAAAGAAAGAGAGGAAAAGGATATGGGAATTTTGGGGAATAGTTGTGCAAATTATGTCTCAAAATGTTATGTTGCAAGTATTAGAGAACTCGCTTGAAAAAAAATTGTTACAGTTTAAGACTAGAGTTATTATATCAGTCATAGTGTACAAATGTTGTAACGGTTGCAATCACGGTAGTTATTGTAACTCTTACATATCATTCGAATCATAAGATACCCCTTAATACGGCCCAAAACGCATTTTCCACACCTTTACAAAGCGGGAAATATCGGTTTTTGTTTTAAAAACCTTTACAACACGGCTGATGTGATGCGATGCAACCTTGTTTTTACACTTTGATATCAGTGGCTATTGATGGAACATTTTAGTGTATCAATGGCTAAGAGCTCTAAAAGCTTTAGACTAGTCGTATCTTAACAATCACTCATTGTTAATTCCTTCAACTTACAACAGTGAGGTATGATTTAGTACTTGAATTGTGTTTTCGAACTATATGTCTGTTTTGGTGACCAATTCTTGTGTATAGATGATAATATTTTTTATGAATATATGAGGGGCCAAAGCTGCTCTAAGCTAGTTTAGATTAGAGGTGTGGAACAGCGCGGGCCCTTAAGAGCCCGTGATTACGCCTTTTTGAAAAGGGTCAAGCCATTCTAAAAGAGTCGGGCTTTTAAATTGTCAACCCATATTCTAAATTTAAGTGTTGGGGTGGGCTTTTAACGGGTTGGAATAATATACAAATTTGACAGGCTAGATTAGGAGCTGTCTGCACGTTGGCTTCTGGCAGGAAGTTTGAATATCTAAGCATCCTCAATCAATTAATATAAATATAAAGCAAAGATATTATAGAACCAAAAAGAACTACTTTCATCTCACTAAAAGTAGTATAAGATGACCAGCACCACAAACAATGCCATACTAGAAAGATAGCAGAAATCAACTTCCGCTTGTACAGCAAGCCAGCTAAACTTAAAATTTATGGACTCTACCATGTCAGCTTGAATTTATTTCCAGTAAACAAAGCAATCAAGTAGACAATAAAATTAAGGGGTAGGATCGGAGCGGGTCAAAGAAGTTTTTTGCCCGCCCCAAACCCACCCCTCAGACCTGCCCTGTTGAACACCTGTAGTTTAGATGATTGTTTCTTGAGGAACAATCTGCTACTAAATCTTGCTGTAAGAGATGGAATGTTGTGCCGTATGATTTCATTTCTCTGCCATGGAGCAGGTTAGACTTTAGGGACACCATTAATATATCCTGTCTGGTTTTTGTAGCAGCTTTTGTGAAGATATGCTAGTGTTGAGTTGAGTTAGTACTTGGTGCCCGTTGGTTGGAATAATGTACTTCTGAAAGTAAATTTTTTGGGGTCCCATCTCATTCATCAACATTGAGAAACTAGCTTTACTGTTTTGTTAAAGCTGTTTCTGTAAATGGAATGTGTGGTTACATCTATATATAACTCAGAATTCTACCTCTTAAGAAGCACATGCGTGCTGGGTTTTAGAGAGACAAATTGGAGGAAGATTTTGAAATCTGGAGTACAGTGAACCAGCCATAGCCGCTCTTATTGGTTCCCCTAAATGCTCTAGCTATCATGCATTAAACATGGCGTGCCACTAAATTTTCCCATAGCTTAGCCTTCATTTCAATATATATGCTCAGGTGTTGCGCACTATCTAACCTTCAATCAGCTCCTTAAGTCTATCATGAGTATGTACCACGCCTTTTACTGATTCAGTATTCAGGTATTCGGAATCAACTTATTGGACTTGCCATTTTGTGAATAACTGTTTTTGTTGCGATCATGAAACTTTACATAAAATGAGGCATGGTATTCGATTTTCTCTTTTGTCTTATTGTTGGCAGATTGATGTATTACACTTCAATTATTTGCCTAAACTAGCTATGATTTGTCTGTAATCAAATGCCTTTAGTCTGTTCATCTTCAAAATACTGCTTCATACTGAATGGAAATTTTTCTTGATCTTGTTATCCAAATGTCATATTTTATGTTGTAGCATTTTTGTATTGAAATGCTGTTTACAAAAATACTTCATCCGCGAAACAGTTGGTTTACATGATGCTGTAAACTGAAACTGTTTCTTAAATGAAGACCGATAAAATGGTTGATTTCTTTATTTTGAAACCATATGGTTCTTTCCTGCATCTAAATTTGATATTTTCTTGTCCAGGTCACAGTGAAAACAACGATTGGGTTTATAAAACAAGCTCCAGATCTGAATGTCTCGGGGTTCAATGTTTACCATAAAAATCGGCTCATAAGGGTAAGCTTGCAGCTTAATTTTACTCTTCTTACTGTATTATTTAAATGCTTATAATTTTTAAGCCTTGCTGCCCATATCAATTGTAGGTTGCAAGCTTGCAATGAATTACTTATGCTGTTTGTTTTTTATCTAATATTTTTTACAATGCTTCTTTTTATGGCATGACTTGTTTTTAAGTGTTAATGAACTCCTCCTTTTACTCGTTCATTAATCGCCTGTTAGTTTTATTTTCTATCACTTAAAATAGCCAGGACTAATTTTACTTGTCCGTTTTAAACACCGTGCATGATTATGTTTTGGGCAGATTTCAACAAGTATGAAATTTCTGAGAACTCCTCAATATGTGTGCATTAACTTAAGTCCTAAACAACACTGTTAGGAATTGCAGGGAGTAATCTGTGATAAATTGAAGTGATGTAGAACTCTGGATGTACTTGATATATCCTACTTTTGTCCTCTTCTGCATTAGCCTCAGACATGTTCATAAATTTACCGGCTTGCTGCCTACCATGAGCGAGCTTTGTAATCATTTTGATGTCTTTCTTTTTTACCTCAATTTGTGACACAAAAAGATTTTCACTATCATTCACCCTTTATACCAATAGATTTGAAGCTGCTGTATATTTCACGCACTAACGTGATATGGACATACATAAACAGTAATTTGTTGAGTTCTGTTCCTCGCATTTTGTTTCATCTTGCCCTCTTTCTAGTGGCTTCACAATCTTAAGCAGCGTATATACATAATCATAAAAATTTATTGAGGTGTGTGACTCCAATTATTGTGGTTGCAGCCTTTCTGGAAGGTTGTTCGTGATGGTAGTTCTGTAGGGAATGGTGTTGTTGGTATGATCTTATTTTTTTATTGTTGGGCATTTAGTTTGTCTATGATTTTCTTCTTCATTTCTTTAAGTATATATTTCTGATTGTAGTACTTGTATCGTAGGTGTCCTTGAAGCGAATTTTATCGAACCGGCACATGACAAGCAGGATTTTGAGAGATCCTCGCTGTATATTAAACTAGAATCACGGTTAAAGTCAATGGTTAACGATTACTGGTTTGTTCATCTCAGATGTTCTCTTGCAATACTTTTAACTTGTTCATGTTTTGCTCAAAAATCTACTTCTGTGTCAGCTTTACTTGGCTGTGTATTTTTTGTGGTCAGTGAGTTGTAGATAAGGGAGTTACACATTTTTGTTCAACTCATTGATATCTGTTGGGTCAAGTTATTTTAGATGATGTGTTTCAGTATGATGTATGTTGCAGGAAAAGCCACTGCCATTTTGTTGGATTCCAGCGGCGGGACCAGCCTCCTCCACCTAAAATTAGAAAATTCTCTCACAATGATGATTATGCTATTAGAAGTCCTACTACTACTGGAGCTCAGCAAGGTTTGTCGAATCAGCCCATTGCTGAGCTTTCTGCTCGACCTAGGAGAAACTATCAGGAGGATGCATCTGCGGTGCATTCTGTAATTGACCTATCTGCTGTGAGTACTAATCAAATGCTCGCGTTCTTCGATTCACATTCTTTTTTTCATCTTGTGATCTGTGGTGTGATGTTTCAATGTTTGGATTTTATCTTATTTATTTATTTATTTATTTGCTTGTTTGATTTGGTGATGTTTGGATTTTGATATGCTTGTCTGAAAGGTGTTCAAGCGCAATTGACAATGCCAAAGAGTATGACTAGGATACACACCATTTTTATGATAATCTATTTGGGGTTTTCCTATAAAATGAATTTTCAGAATACATTCTTTACGAAACTTATATCTCAAAAGGTGCCGTTTACCCTAAAACAAAACCAAGATAGGGTTTTTTTATTTTTTTATTTACTGTTTTGGGGTGAAGTTTCATTTTCTTGCTTTACTTTTGAAATATAAATTCCTTTATTTTCTAATAAAATTTATTATCTCTTTTCTTATTGACTCAACATTATTAGAACTCGCCCGAAACCTAATTGTATAAGGTAAAGATGATGTACCTTCATTGTAGGATTTAAAAGATGTGAGCTATAGATTGTTCAAAATACCATTGACAATCTCAAAAAGTATAAGAGCATTAGTTAGACTTTTGTACTTGCTTCAGTATAATGAATGGAGTCTAACTCCCTAGTTTTATGCTCATCTTTTTTTTTTCAATGATATATTTGCATGTTCAATCCAAAATGAAGTGTCAAGTTCCCATATAAATTTGAGAATGTCAAGGATTTGGCACAAACACTTGAGGCAAGATGAGGATTGAGGACTTTAAGTAACTTGGCTATCGTAAAGTAGGTTTTGGTATGAGTAGTTATGTTGACACACTGATTTTTTGGTATCTGATAAGAGTATTTAAAAATTCTTGAACATGAGTTAAGAAGGTGAAAAATTATGAGGGATCACTACCTTGGTTAGTTCGTTAGTGTGCAGGCAAAAGCTAAAGTAGTGCATTTCAGGACTTAATGACTGAAGTAGTGTGTAAATCTTCATTAGTTTCCCAATAAACCAGATGTCTTGGTTACCATTTTGTTCTACTGTTCTCTTAATAAGAAATTTCTAAATGCGTAAGTAAAACTGAATCACAAATGTCACAATCTTTCTAATTGCTCATCATATTCTCTATTACTCCCTCTGTCCCACTGTTATTGTCCACTTTCATGAGGACACGCAAAATAAGAAAGGGGTGGTAGTGGAGTATTTTAAGTGATTATAATAACTGAAAATGTGGTAGTGGGGTATTTTAAGTGATTATAATAATTGAAAAGGTGGTATGTGGAGTATTTAAGTGATTATAAATTATAATAATTGAAAAGGTGGTAGGTGGGGTATTTTAAATAATATAAGTTGGGGTAGTTGGGGGTATTTAGGTAAAAAGTCTTTGCCAAAAATAGAAAGCGGACAATTAAAGTGGACTGACCCAAAAAGGAAATGTGGACAATAACAGTGGGACGGAGGGAGTATTAAATAATTCATATGCTTGCTTTATAGAAAAGAGTTAACTTCCCTTTTTACAGTTTCACTTCTGTCCTTGCATCTCCAGCAATGCTACCTGATGGCCATTGCTTTATAAAATATTTCCATTTTCCATGGTAGGCTTGCTTACAGATATAACCTTCATTTGTGAGACAACTATCAAAACTCCAAATTGGGAATATAGTATTATTGTTTAGTGCCATAGTTATGTGAGTTAAAGTTTTTGTCAACTGCAGTGGTGTATTAGTAAATGATTGGAAGGTTATGCAAAAGATACCCTCAAATCACAACCCCCCCCCCCTTCCTCGGCTGTGCAATTGTTGTTCCAACCATTGTAAATGGACCCTTTTCTCTCCTTCTCTTCTATCGAAATCCTTCAATCCAAACACACCACTGAAGTTTTGTTTGCTCAATGATTAAATATTGGCATACTTTGTTAAATTTTTTTCTTCCAATCACATACACATTTATAATATAGATGTTCTTATGGTGAAAACCAAGGAGTAATATTAAAAAAAAAAAAAAAAGAAAACCAAGGAGTAAATATGCGGATCAAAGGGGTATGCATGTCCTGTAAATATTGGCAACATTGGTCGTTACAGTGATTACTGGGAAGACTTAGAGGTGAAAGTACCTCTTAAATTCTCACATATATACCTTATATAGTGGTTTTCACAGTTTGCAGTTGATCCTCCCTTCTCTCTCTCTCTCTCTCTCCCTCTCTCTCCCTCCCTCCCTCCCTCCCTCCCTCCCTCCCTCCCTCTCTCTTTTTAAATATATATATTCACGAAAGAATGAAGTGATATTTTATTTCATTGTAAGAATTATGGTACATTGTAGGATGAAGCAGTGGATGATTCTACAGACTCTTTATCTATCGAGCAAATTTGTGAAGAGAATATTCAATTATTCGCCAGGTAGATTTCTTTGTTTGACCTCCTGAATGCTTGTGTGCCAACTTACTTGTGTATAGAACTGCTTATGGTGTCAATCTTTTAATAGCTCCTTTCTGGACTGAGGTGATTGTGCTTCTTTTGTGCCATGGGATTGTTAGACATTCACTTTGGTGTTTGTGCTGTGTGCAATTAACGTGAAATGAAGCCAAGCCTTTTCTTATTGGGGTTTCTGAGATGAAGGAACCATTCAATCTTACATTTCTGATCCAAAGCTATGCTCGGCTATGAAGGGATGTGCACGTTTGATATGAAACCATTTATGTGGTTAGTTGAAGTGCGATAGTTGTGAATATTATCTTCTTAAAAAGTACTTTTTGTTTATTCTCTTTACTATTAAGTGTCTAATTGTTGATAAAAGGCACACAAGTCATGGCCTGGAAAAAATAAATAACATTATACAAAATTACTTACAAAGATTAAATTGTTTTAGCTTCTGACATGAACAATGTAGAGATTTTCTTTTGTTATTTGTTTTTGATATATTCTCTATAGTAAGGCTGTTTGAGTTTGTCTTTTGAAACAAAGCCTTGGAACTTGGAGTATGATGGATTCATCTATCATAGTTTTTAAGTAAAATTTTTGTTTGTAATTTCATATTCAATTCGGAATCTGTGTTATCATGTTCGAACTGAAAAATGGTTTTGGTCAATTGCTCATGCAGTCTAGTTGTGGCTATGTAGAATTAGAAGTTCAATTGTTTGTGGCATTGGATAGTTTAGTATTGTACTTGTGGAAATTATGAACCGGCTGTACAAGAGAGTAAGGGAAAAGCTTGCTTTCATAATAATTGTGCAAAAACAAGGCCATATCACCGTATCGCGACCGTATTGTAAAGGTTTTTGAGTATGCCATGACCAAAATATAGGCCGCATTGACCGCAAAATCATCCATGTTGACCATGATATCCGTTTTGCGACCATTACCGCGACCGTGACCAAAACTGTATTTTTGAACTATCATATTAAAAGAGAATGGGGAAAATTATAAACCTAGCATGGGAAGAATTTTCATTGGCTACGGGTAGGGTCTACTTGGCAACTCATACTCAACTGTGTAAAAGCCTGGGTTTCCGACTGAATGAGGGAAGGTTCTATGGGTTACATGAATATGTTTTACGCATAAGTATAAAAAATAACTTTAGACTTTTCTGCAGATGTGAAGCACATGTGAAGAAAGAGCATGAGCTAAAGCATATGGTATGTATAAGCTAGTCATGTTTTCCACATCATCCATTCTGTTGATTCTGAATGATGTATATGGATGTTGTTTTCACTTCTGATCCGTATAGGTCAGTAAATTGGAGAAGGAGTTGGCTGAAACAAGAAATAAATGTGCACAACTTGCGTTACACTTAGAGAAGAAAAAGCAACAAAGTCAATTGCAGCAATCAGGGCATATTTGATCAGAAAGTTCTCAGCTGTCTAGTTGGTGCGATGTATGAGAAAGACTATTGAAACTTGAAACTAGGAACTGTAAGCACCTCGTCCATTTTCTGTGCTCTTATTGACTTGGAATAACAAAGATTATTTTTGCAATGATATTCATATAGCAGCTTAGAGAAGTCGCATTTTGTGTGATGCACTGTTTCCCATCGTCATATGTTTAACATCTCTAATCTTGTAGGGATTTGATTCAGTTGACGTGAGAAAATATCGTATGTATTAAGCATGAGCTTCAATCATGCAGGCATGAGTGATGACCGATGAGTGTGATCGAAGCAAGCTCTTCCCTGATGTTGTATGCCGACTTGCATAGCAGCTCTTGCACGAATGTAATTGTGACTCGTATCATCTCAAGCTTGTGGAAATGTAGGGGGATGTAATGTGGCATCATCTCTTGTAAATAAGGACTATCAAAGACTTGTAACTATAATACTTGGTAATTTATGGTCTGTTTGTCTAATTGTGGAAATTTCTTGATGATTTGTGTAATTACTGAGTATCATTTTTTTTGGATAATAAGTTAGAAGAACAGAAAAAGAAAGGGAAGGAAGGGTACAAGTAAGAGAAGGAAAGGAAAGGATAATAAGGGAAGTTTCTTGTTGGTTTAAGGTCTTGTGTTTGTTTAAGAGGGGAAAAAGAGAGAAGAGAAGATTTTACTTCTAAAATTTATTCAATTTAGGAGATTTTAATAAAAACAAAGTGAAGTTAATCATTTCAAATTCCTTTCTTTAAATTTATCTCCTTTAAAATTGGTATCTAAACAAAGAAATTTTTTTTGAGAAATTCCACGTGGTAACCAAAATTTTTAAAAAATCCACATGGTAACCCTGAGATTTATCAAATTCTTCCATCATGACCTTTTTGCGCATAAAACGTTAGCAAAACGCAAAAAAACATTTATTTCAAAGCTTTAAGGCTGTTGTACACCTATATATGCGACTTATCATTTTAAATGTCCTCAATTTCAACCATTTCCTCCAAAATATAAATCCAAACTCTACCATCTTTGAATTTGGGGGAAAAAAATGATTTGGATGAAAAATGGTAGATTTAAGATTTATATTTTGGGGAAAAAGGTTCAAACTGATGCAATTAAAATAGTGAGTCGCATAAATATGCATACAACAGTGATAAAGCTTCAAAATTAACGTTTGCTAACAGTTTTATCAATAAAAAGATCATGATGAAACATTTACGTAAATCTCAGGGTTACCGCGTGGATTTTTTTAAAAGTTTTGATTACCACGTGAAAAACCCAAAACCTCAGGATTACCACGTGGAATTTTTCAAATTATATTCTTTCAAATTTTTCACATTTTTTACGCTCCAATTCTTTCAAGTTAAATAAATGTGGAAGACGAGTAACAACTCCTTATAAATTGTTTCACAATTTGAGAGATTTGGCTAGTAATAAAATTATAGTGCTTATTTTTTTAAAATTTGTTCTTTTAAATCCTTTTCCTTCGCGATTAGTATTTACTATTTAGTATCTAAATGAAAAATATTTATACTTTTACAATTGTGTTCCTTTTCATTGCCTTCAATCCCCTCAATTCAGAGTTCAAACAAAATGTAAATATAGCAATATTGACAAGAGCTTGAAAAATATTTAGAGTCAAATCATTCAAGCATGTGCAATCATTTATCATACTCAATATTCTCAAATTAATAAATTTATACACAATATTTTCAAAGTTTTATGGAGTTTAAATAATAGTTGAAAAAAATAATAAATTTCTAAATAGAGAATGAATTGTGACTAATACCAACCATTTATTTGGATTTATAGGTGAAATGAATAATATTAGTTTCATTACTTTTTTTTTGAGAATTTTTTTTCTGAAAACATATTAGTTTCATCACCTTTTTCTTACTTTTTATTTGCCAATAATTTTTTTATCATGTCATTACCTCTTTTCTCTTAAATTTTCAATTTCACCCCAAAAAAATTTGAAATCTTTTGAAATTCATTAAAGTTCTCCTATGCCTTTACTCGAAAAAAATCATACTTACTCCACTAAGACAAGACTCACCATCTTTTGTAGAGGATGTAATATTGTAATGTAAGTAATGAAATTGCTCTTAATTTAATTTGCTCCCAATCCCAACTCCCAAGTCTCATGTACAAAACAGAAAATAGGAGTAACAGACTTGATCTCATTTCATGTCCGTAAACCTCAAACAAATTAGGACTAACAGAGATTGTTGATCAGTCAACCGCAAAGATGAGAAAGCGCGATTTAGCCATTCTTATGCTTGCTGCTTTCGCCATTTTCTTTTCTCTTCAGGTTCATTCCTATTCTTCTTTGAACACTTTGAACTTCGTATATTCAATTTGCAATTCACTTCTTCATTTGTAATAACTCTCAATTTGTATTCGATTTTGTGATTTATTATTTTTTTTTTCTGGAATAGCATGAAGGAGATTTCTCATTCAGAGAAGCGTGGTTCCATTTATTGGATGATTATCCTATTAAATTTGAAGCGGAACGTCTTCCTCCTCCTATTGTTGCTGATCTCAATGGCGATGGCAAGATTGAAGTTCTTGTCGCTACTCACGATTCCAAAATTCAGGTTTTTTTAATTCTTCGTATTTTTAATTGTGAATTTGTGATTATCGTAACATTTTCTGAATTTTAAACCTTTGTTTTTAATTGAATTAGCTTGTGTATGTTCTCTTGTAT
This sequence comes from Amaranthus palmeri, assembly GCA_019776075.1. Taxonomy (NCBI): domain Eukaryota; kingdom Viridiplantae; phylum Streptophyta; class Magnoliopsida; order Caryophyllales; family Amaranthaceae; genus Amaranthus; species Amaranthus palmeri. The sequence goes on from JAAKBH010000008.1 coordinate 2,289,816, forward strand.
TGTTTTCCGTTTTTTTGGCAAAGTAAATTTTATAAAGTGCCATAAAAAGCGAATCAATACAAAACGAGTCAAAACCTAGGAGCCACTACACATCCGAGGTTCAAAGAGGAAACAAACCCCATCATGCGCAAGGGATGGAGGCGGGACCTCAAAAGAAGTAAAGAACATTCTTCTAGCAAAATTCTATACAACACAAGCAAGATCAAGCCTATACATGTAGCTAAGACAATCCAATACACTCTTATAAGAGTCAAGTTAGCTGAGGCCATGGAATTACAAACAATAAAAACCAGCAGCACTAGTGGCTTCATCCAAGCATAAACCATCGAATAGGGCATTGAGCCATTCAAAATGCGACTCCGCAGCCATCAGACAGGATGAACAAGAGGCTTCTCATCCACCCGACCATGCCCAAGACGTAGGACTAGGCAGCAACAACAACATCAAACTACTGAGATAACTGCATTACCCTTGAATACGGCATAGTGCAAAACCAACAGTAAACCCCAACACAACATCAAACAATCGACAACAATGCAGCAGAAGCGTCAAGCAGCATTGCAATTACTATTCTGGACCCAGTACATGTTGGAAATACTTCACATGTGAGACAAGATCCCACATCGATAAAAAAGTGGGTTGTGGACTTGCATATATACTTGGTGAGCTAATCCTCCTATTGCCATATGGTTTTGGGAAACAATGAACCTCACCGAGTGTATGTGCAAGTCAACGCTCTTGACTCGTGGGTTTGTGGGCCCGAGCCCACGGGTGTCCCATGTCCCCACGAGTGGGCCACGGTGAGATTATGTGACGAATTGTCACGGCCTAATAGTACAAACCATGACCCGCAACACTCAACACCATGGAGCAGTAGCAGGTGGACCAGCAGAAGGCTTCAAATCATCCGCAACACACTACAGCCGACCGGAATAGCCAACGTCGGTTAGACTACTATCACCCAACAGGACGTCAGTAGGAGCTGGCCAGCTTAGTACCAAGCAACATCAATGAGAAGCCAGGACACGCCAAGAAAAGAATCATCCAGTAGCCCCAACATTGCATCAGGAATGGCACCAAATTACGAAGACATAGCAATTACCTAACAGGAGAAATCCAGTATTGTAGACTATCATTGAAAGCAAAGCAATAACCACGGGGTCAACTTCACATCAGTAGTCCAGCAAAGATATGGGAGGGGGGCACCGACAACTACTCAAAACCCACCACGCTTACAGCCATCATGGCGGCAAGCCTACAATACATCCTCCATTACTAGCAAGGATGTCCAATGAAGCCAATAACCCTAAACTTGGGAAACATCAATAATAGAAACAATCGCAGACAACACACCCACACAAAACCCGTAATGTTAGCCTCAAAACTAGTAATATCGCAAAGCTAGGCATTATAGCCAACAATGCATGGGATAGCCAAAACTCGAGGGAATAGCCATCAACCCTCATCTTGAAGGGTTGACTTTGTTGTATTCGACAATTGAAATTGGCGCTAGATATAGGGTTTCACCCAACACATATAGAAGATGTAGAATAGAAACGTGCCTTTAGAATGAGACAACCCAAGTACTTTGGGTTCAACAATACCATAAAAAAATCGAATTTGGATCTTCAATTTCTACCACTATTAAACATCTTTGCCTTCGATTTCCATACCATAGAACCTCCAATGGCTATGAAATCACCTTCCAAAGCCAATAGACGAGGATTTGGGATGAAATTGGGTAGATTTTGGGTTTTAGGGTTTGCATTTTTCAAAGTTGGCATCTGAAGAAAGGTCCAAATCCAACATGATACCAGTTAACTTAAATTAGAGTTTAAGAAGATAATGCAAACACTTAGCAAGTTTTTTCTAACCCCCTTCTCGGAGGTCGACCTTTCTTTCTGCTAGCCATGGCGGAGCAATGGAGATCACTCGGCAGAGAGGAAAGTTTTTCCACAATTTGCTACTCAATTCTAAAGCTTGGAGAGAAAAATTGAATTTTAGGGTTTTCATTATTCATGTGTCTTCAGTTATCAACTTTGATCTTTCGTTTTCAACTGGTGTAGATTTGCTTGGTTATAACTTATAAGTGTCATAACTCAATTGGTGCAGCATTTCCCCTAGGTGGAAAAATAAAATCTAGGAGAAACTTATTTATTTAAGTTTTTTGGTTGGAGAGTAAAATTTACATTTCAGAATATATACGGCTGTGAAGTGCTGATTTCTTTTGCTATGATTTATGTTATAGTCTTGATAAGGATTAAAGGAGAAAATAATGTCTTACGGAGTTTCTAAGGGAAATCTTATTCCTGAAGACTTTGTGAAGTATTTAAAGGAATGTCTATATCAATATCATGATATTCGATTGTCCAAGGAAGCTTATAGTAGATGAAATTGGCTGCAGAGATGAGTAATTTTTTTTGTGGTAATGTTTGTCAAGATGAGCAATTCAAACCCTTAGTATCATCCACAAAAATTCTCGTAGTTTGCCCATTTTTATCCTCTACTGTATGGTCTTGCATATCCAAGCTTTTCATATACCTTTTCACACCTCTTATCTTTAATTTCTCCTTTTCTCAGTTTAACCTCCTAGAGTTCTAGCCTTCTTTCTTCCTTATCGACACATCTAATAATAGTTGCACATATCTAGACCTATTTAATTAATTTTCGTCATTTGTCACGAGGTACACTTTTTTTATCATCTCGTCCTTTAACATGGAGGGAATCATTTGAAATAAAAATTTATTTACCAAGTACAATGAACTCTATGCAAAACATATTCCAAAAACAAGGATGCGTCGCATTACATCGGCCATGTTGTAAAGGTTTTTAAAAAGTTGAATCAATATTTCCCGCATTGTAAGGTGTAAAAAATTCGCGCTTTGGGATGTTTTGAGGGATATCTCACGCATTATTTTTCATTATGATCAACTACATCACTCTCATTACTGAAACACCGGACCATTAGCGTGATTGCGGGCTCACGGCTGTTATCGTGATCCTGGGCTCGCGGCCATTACCACATTATTGCACTATGATTCAAAATAATCATTCAGTATGGTTGATGATGTTCGTTGAGTTTTATAGCTTGCAGGCAGCCATGAGATTTTTGATTAATAGATGTGGGTTTGTTTGAGATGAAAAAGCAAGATAGTTATATGAAAGATGTGGAAGGAACAACATAATCACAGGGCAATATTGCTTTTTTTTTCATTAAATTTTTGTCTGACAAGCGCAAATCTAAAACTGAATTAGAGCTGGTAGTGTTTTTACCGTCTCTTTTTCAGGGATGAAAATCAAGTGCAGTATCTGATACGCACGCTACCAAAATAATAGATGTCCTCAAGGAAGTTCCTCCTACTGATCTTGACTATCACGCCCAATGTGTTAATTCAATTGATGCATCAACCTTTTGTCAATTGATTCCACTGCAGCATATTGTTTTCCTTGAGTCTTTGCTCTAACTATATTAATGTGTATCTATTTTTAGGTTTTGGAGCCTCATGCTAGACGTGTTGATGAAGGATTTAGTGAGGCACGTGTCCTTGCTGAGGTGACTTTGTTACCTGATAAAGTCCGTGTTGCTTCTGGAAGACGTGCTGTATCTATGGCAACAGGATTTATTGATCGGACTTATCGGCAAGGGCAGCCACGTAAGCAGGTAGTGGTGGTGGTGACATCTGGATGGTCCGTGATGTGTTTTGATCATAATCTTAAGAAGTTATGGGAAGTAAATTTACAGGTATGTAGGTAGTTCCTTCTGAATCTTCTCTTTGCTTGATATTTCCATAACATAATCATTGTGCTGTATGGTCTGCAGGAAGATTTTCCTCACAATGCCCATCACAGAGAGGTTGCGATTTCAATAAGTAACTATACCATCAAGCATGGAGATACAGGGTTGGTTATTGTTGGTGGAAGAATGGAAATGCAACCGCAGGCATGCATAGTTTCTTATATGTTGCTTAATATTTGTTGTTACGTACTGCTCATTATCTGAACCACTTTTTTGTGGTTTCCATTAGTGTGAACTGGATTTACATGTCTTTGTTTTGTCATTACGATTTTTTTTGTGTCATTTTTTTGTTAATAATACTGTTAAATGTTAATACGTAGAGTACATAAAAAATCAATATTGTTTTAGAGAGACTAAGCTAGGCCACTTGGGGTTCGTCCATTAGAAAAAGAAAAAAAGGAAGGAGCAGGAGGATACAGAGATGTGCCCTTAGCCCCTATGGCTATGACCATCATGTAGCCTTTTATGTACAGAACAAGTTATGTCAAGCATCACCCCGAACCTGAAATTTGACTCCTGCTATTAGAAAGCCTCAAGCAAATGAGTTATGATCTTGATGAGGATAGGCTATGAAAATTTGACTTCTGCTATTAGAAAGCCTCAAGCAAATGAAGTTATGATCTTGATGAGGATAGGCTATGATTGAAGCAATCAAATTAATTATTCGCTTCTTTCCTTTCAAGTAGATGATGCCTTGTTTGTCAGTGTTTTGTCTTTTTGAATTTTTATGAACTTATTTATGAAAGTTATCAAGTTTACGCACCTATTAAAATGCGGATGATTCTGAAAGGAAACTTTTAAGTGTTGTAGGGAACTAATTCATTGTTTTCTTTTACAAAAGTTCCACCAATTTCTGACTTTCAATACTTCATCCTTTTCAGCCTTTATTATGGTATTTAAATAATTAATTTTCTTCTGTAACTGGTTTCAGATTCTTTTGGATCCATTTGAAGAGTTGGAGATGTCAAAGCAGAATGCAGAACAGCATAGGAGAAGTGCTGGTGAAACTGAGGTATAAAGAGTGTAAGGATGGTTTTTGCCGAGTCCTTGTTATATTGTTGTATTGTGGTAAATAAAATGTTTCTTTTTAGAAGCACAGATCAACACCTCATACCCCAACAATTTGGATTGAGTGTGTGTAATGGAATATGTCATGCCAACTCTTAGAAGTGAAAGTAAGAATGTTTAAAGGATGAGTTTCAGACCTGTGACTGTTTATTGTAGCAGTCATCTATCTGCATTTTGCGCAAACTTTGTTTGATCCTTCTCCATGATCATTTGAAACTTGAAAGACACCATTTAATAAATGCAATCATGTAAAATTCGAGAAATCTGGGGAGAAAATCTAAAGCGAAAGGTGAACACAAAGATGTTTTGTGTTTCTTCCCCATTTATCACATAGATGGCTCTAATTTCTAGTGGATGTGTTTTACTAACATACATGGTTTCTTTTAGCTTGTAAATAAATTTCAATTTCTACCTCTCTTGCCCAATAATTTTTTTTTTGTAATGACGATTGTTGCACTTATTAACAAATACACGAAAGCCTTAGTCCCAGTTAATGGGGCCTGTCACTTGAAAATAGACAATTATATGTGAAAGATCGTTGGTGACAATGACTCATTTTGGCTCTTTTTGCCTACACACGTAAACTTTGCTTTACAAATGGCATAATCTATTCAGCTAAATAAAAGTATGTGCATTGTGAAATTGATTGTATATTTGCTGGTTTGTGACAAGTGACACTGATCTCCGTTTAGTGGAACTTTAAGATTTGCGCTTCTTCTCAATCAACATACACAATATTAATAATTTATGTTTTCTGCCCTTGCAGACTGTGGAGAACAGTGAAGTTGTGGATTTGCGGCATTTTGCATTTTATGCATTTGCAGGAAGAAGTGGCCAACTCCGATGGAGTAGAAAGAATGAGGTTGCCCTTTGTTTCTCTATCATTCATGCTATTCCTTTCTAGGTGTTGTGTTAAGCTATATCCCCCAATTTGTTTTTCGTTGTGTTGTGTTGTGTATTGTGCACCAATGTAGAGAAAGCATCTGTTTTGGTCAATAGATTATGCTTTCCTGTACAGAATGGAGACAATGTGTTGTGTATATACAAGTCTGTGTGCAATATAGAGGGTCAGAGAAAGCATCTGTTTTGGTCAATAGATTATATATTGGATTTTATTATCGAGACTTTTATTCACCAAAATTTTAGGGATCATTCAGTACTATTATATTGGTTTATGCTATTTATATTTATATGTCTAATGACGCCTTGGCCTAATTAGGTAGAAATTAGGTGGGGTATTATAGTGGTGGAACCAAATGTTATGTTTGGGTAAATGTGTGAAAATAAAGGACAAAGTAAGAAGTGGATGACGAAAAGGGTACAATTCTTAATGGAAATTTGGATAAAGAAAAACTAAATGAGGAGATGCTATATAAACTAAATATATGGTTGAAATCGGAATTATTTTTCGAAAGAGTGTTTGTTCCTAAAATTATATGTAGATTTAATTCCCACTATTTTACCATTATTGTGTCATTTCTTTCATGGTTTCTATTGTTCTTGCCAATATTTGGTACATTTTACATATTCTATTGTTTCCATGATTATAAGTATGTTAATTCTAAGTCAAAAAAATTGAAAGCAATGGACATTGGTCGTGCAAGTAGCTCTTGTCAATTATGCATGTTTTCCCTTTCAAAGAGTCAAATCTCAGTAGATATAATCCAATTGTCACATCAACTGCGGACTTCCTTGTGATTAAGTTTTCAGACTTTTGGAATTTTTTCTGTTGAAGATATCCTTATGGAGCCCATCTACAAGATGGAAGCATAACATGGGTGGTACCTTATTTTGTTGAAAGCTTTTATTGTTTCTTTGATAGAAATTCGTCCTGGCCTGATATTTGGTAGAAGGAAGCTATCCTAGAGCTTGTCTTTTCTCTTGGATGACTGCCAATAAAAAGAAACAAACTAAACTTTGCTTTTTGTGGAAATTTTCTTTGCAACCAAAAATTATGTTGATCATTATTTACTCCTTTATCCTTGGGTTCTTTCTCTTTGGCATCTTTAACGCCTTGTTATGTATATGTTCATTACTTGTGTTGACAATCTGTAATGTGTTTGAAGAAAATTGAAGAGCAATCCTCCGATGCATCCATGTTGATTCCACAGCATAACTACAAACTTGATGTTCATTCACTGCATAGTCGTCATCCTGGAGAGGTGAGTCTATCCATTATTCTCTTTTTAACCGCTTAAGTTCACTATTCTTTTCCAATTTTGGGATATATTTTTCTACAAAGTAAAAACTTCAAAGTATTGTGGTTACTTTTGTCAGCCTATTGAGTAGTTGAATTCTATTGCAGATTGTCTGGTACTTCCTCAATTTTTTGGTTGCAACTTGCAACATTTCTCTTGAAGAGCTCTCAAGGGAGAATTGTTGCAACTAAAATAAAACACTCTTTTTTTTATATAAAAATATCAATCGTATCTTTAATAAAGCTCTGTTTTATCTACTGCATTATATTTGTCCATCTCTGGCCAAGTTGTCGTTAACTGTACTTGGTTATTTAATAGTAGCACTTCTATATTGCAAGCTGCTGATGTTGTACACTTGTGCTACCAAGCAGCATGTCATTTAGAACGTGAAGTTATTTCTTGTGTAACCGTGTTGAATATTGTTTGAAATAACATTTTGAATCCGTTATGTCAATAGCCTCTTTCCATATGGTTAACAACCCGTTTGTGCCTTCTACATTTAATTCTTTGTTCACTACAGAAGGTCCTTTTGTACTTTTGATGATATATTTTCACTAGTTGATTCACTTTCTGCCTGGATTCTGTTTTCTTTGTATGCCTTTTTCCATTACAAGTTCACTAAGGAAAATCAACCTACAGTTTGAGTGCAGGGAGTTTAGAGAATCTATACTTGGAGTGATGCCACATCATTGGGTAAGTTGTACAACTTGATCACCTCTCTGATGTCCTACTTAAAACTGGATTCTTCATGTTTGCTAAAGCTTTATACTAATGCGAGTTAATGTCAGGATCGGCGAGAAGATACTTGTTTTGAGTTGGCCCATTTCAGAAGGCACAAAAGAAAGACACTAAAAAAGCTTTCTGGAAAAAATGCTAATTACCCTTTCCACAAACCTGAGGAACATCATCCTCCAGGAAAGGATTCAACAAAAAAGATCTCGAAGTTTATTGGAAAAGCTGCACAATATGCTGGCTCAGCTAAATCAAAAAAGGTTTATTTTTGATAGTTTTTTTAAATTATGACATAGTGAACTTGCATTTGCTTTCTTTTTAGACATGATTGAATCAGGATATTCTGCTTAGTGAGATTCCTATTTTAGCAGGCAACTATCAAGTATAATTAATAAGTGATAACTCATTGGAATCCATAACAAATTCTTCATTTAAAAGCTACAGACACTTGGTGTTCTGTTGAAAAAAGCTGTGTGTCTTGTTAGTATTTGTGTGTGTTTTTTTCCTTTGAAGAAGAAAATTTTGAAGAATTATCAAATTTGTAACTTTCAAAGTACTTTGTAAAAGAACAGCTGACAGTACTTTTCCACAAAACATTTGCTTTAGATGTTTTCATAATGACACTTTAGTGTCTTTTCTTTTTCCTATTAAAATTATGACTTCATATATGCAATAATTAACCCCATGTTCCGCTAAGATTGCATATAACCAAGTGAGCATCTTTTAACCATTTCAAACTGATTACTTCAATGAAAAAACCTTCATGGTGTGATCATCCAAACAAGAGTTTTATTTTAGACTGTGCAAAATAAATATTAATCATTTCTATTTTAGGGTTTCGGGGTTTTTGTCATGTTATGCATGTGATATGATTATTAATTGATTGGATTTTAAGAGTGTTTGTTTGGATTGTGAGGGTATATCTCAGGATGCTGAGAATTTCATTTTTATTTCATCTTAAGCTCATTTTGACTTCCTTATCCTGTGCAGCCAATGCCATATGTACCCACAATAACAAACTATACACAACTTTGGTGGGTTCCAAATGTTGTTGTGGCCCATGAAAAAGAGGGCATTGAAGCTCTTCATTTAGCTACTGGTCGCACAGTTTGCAAGGTTAACTATTACTTCATCTAAAGCTTAAACTTTATTTGCTTTGTAATCCCTTTTATATAACTTGTTTTGGAATTTGGACCATTTACGCATTTATTTTTAGAATCATGCAAGGTGAATCAATCTAAAGCTTAATTTTGCTTGTATCGTAATCAACTGTTAAGTCGTATAACTCATTCTGGAACATTTACCCATCCATAATAGAAGAAGGAATCATGTGTATTCTTTCTTATGCTTCAAAACTTAAATAATTGGTTTTCCAGCATTTAGACCTTTAACTCATTTTATATTATACAATCGAATAAATCGCATAGGTCAATTACGTGAGCCATGAGCTACTAATTGGAAGAAATAGATTATGATAGTTATATTCGTCGTGATATTAATTTGCTAGAAGATTAAGGAGATCGTGAATTCAGTAAGGAATAGCCTGTGCATCGATAGGGGCCCAACATCAAAAACAAATTCATAGGAAAAAGTGCTACAAAGTGTTTGGTGATGTCTGTGTAGGACATTTAAAAGGAAACTTTTGACTTGTTTTACGGACAACAGCAGCATTAACATTTCGCTTTGGGTTTTAGTTTTACTTTTGCTGGGGCTGTGTTGTGCTAACGTGGTTGACCGGATATTTTGAGATAAAGGCTTTGGCATTGTTGCATTGGGGTTGTGTGCGATAAGTTGTAACTTGTGTATACATTGTGCTTGATTTTACATCTTACAATATGTTTAAAATATTTGCCTTAATCTAATCTTGTTACATAAAACCATTTGTTGCCACCAGCTTCATCTTCAAGAAGGTGGACTTCATGCTGATATCAATGGCGATGGGGTGTTAGATCACGTACAGGTAAGTTTCTATGCAATTCTATACTGCGTTTGATGTATGAATTTGGCATGTAATTGATTTTAGTTACAGTGACTAAGGAGCGCATTTGATGACTTTTGCTCAAGCGATTCCTTTCCAAATTAGATAAATTTTACATTAATGTTTTGGTAAGGAAACCTTAGTACTACATGATAGAACTAGTCCATGTCATCCAATGCCTACATATTCATAAAGCATCACTGAATGCATTATTCGTAGTCATAATTGAACGTTCAACCTTTACCATGGCTATCAATTTTTAATTTTTGAGAACTACGCGGCTACAAAAACATTTCTAAGTGGCTCGCACCTAGAGCGAGGTTTGAGGGGATCGGATGTATGCAGCGTTACCCTTGTTATACACTTGTTAGTGATAAAACATGAAACAATAAGCATGAACAAAGAAACATTAAACATGAAACTTTTAACTTAAAAATAATGAAACATTAAATGTGAAAATAATGTAATATACAAGATTAATACAATCATGGTCCTCCTCCCTTCAACATGCGATGAATTTAGAGAATTCTACTTATTGAAAATAAAATATGTTTGGGAATTAATGTCCCAGCATGAGAGCACGATTAAGCTGTGAGGGGGTGTTGGACTTTTTCCGAAGGTATATAGTTCTTTAGTTTTTAAGTTAAAATGACTCATTAAATCATATAGACCTTTTACTTAAGTGAAGTTGTTGATGGTCTCCAGAAATCCAAAGTCAATTCTGAAACAACATCTGTATTATACAAGGGTAAAGTTGTCTCTCCTCTCTCTATATCCACCTTAGGTGGCAGCCACTTGACATTGGGGTGATATATGTTGTTTTTGCATTGGTAAACCATGTCTAAAAGATGAAAAATGCTTTTCTAAAAAGGTTATAGAATGTTAATCATCAAATTGGTGATGAATGGATCCCTCACTAGATCTTCTATTTGAAGTATGCATTCACCTCCTGAAATTTGAGTAAAAAGGAGTAGGGATTTTTCTTTCCCATTTTGCTTATATTGTCAAAGAGAGTAGTGGTCAGTTGATTTAAGATGCTGTAGAAAGCTTGCCTTTTCCATTCAGATTGTCGAAGTTAGTCTCCTTTTATAGTGTCGTAAATCTGGTCATTAGAATCTAAAAAATTTTAGTTTCTGTAGGTGGTGGGTGCTAATGGTGCGGAACGAACAGTTGTTAGTGGATCTATGGAGGTACTCAAGCCTTGCTGGGCAGTTGCTACATCTGGTGTTCCAGTGCGAGAACAGCTATTTAATGCTTCTATTTGTCATCATTATTCTCCGTTCAACTTATTTCAACATGGTGAATTCTCACGAGGTTTTGGTAGAGCTCAAGATTTTAGTTCCTTGGAGGTTGCCACGCCAATTCTCATCCCGAGGAATGATGGTCATCATCATCGAAAGGGAAGCCATGGGGATGTCATCTTCTTAACAAGCAGAGGAGAGGTATTATGTTGCAACTTCTTTTTGCTGTTTTTTGGGTTGAATTGAATTTTTTGAGTTTGTAATTGTATTAGGCAAATTCAAATTTCAAATATCAGTATTCACTTGGATAAGGTATAGCAAGAGTTGAAGCAACAAATAACTCACAAGTGCATACTATACTACATTTGATGAGGAATCTGTCCTAATGTCTGCTGAATCATTGGTGATTTGTGTATCATCATCTTTTGGATTTTCTACGGGACTGTGATCCATATATGGATATGTAGAAATTCTCTTATTAATTTTTGCTTGTTACTCAGTTTGTTGTATTGCTGCTTTACTGCTCAAAAGCTTATCACATTTGTCAGGTAACATCATACGCTCCTGGTGAACATGGGCACGAGGCAGTCTGGCAATGGCAGATCTTGACAGGAGCGACCTGGTCTAATCTACCTTCGCCGTCTGGAACGATGGAATCTGGTAATGTGGTTCCTACGCTGAAGCCGTTTTCTCTGCGGGTTCATGATAATCAAAAACTGATTCTTGTTGCTGGAGATCAAGAAGCTCTAGTTATCTCTCCTGATGGTAGCATAATGACAACGCTTGAACTCCCCGCACCACCAACACATACCTTGGTTTCTGCAGACTTCTCAAATGATGGGCTGAACGACCTCATCCTTGTTACTGAAAATGGGGTGTACGGATTTGTTCAATCCAGGCAGCCAGGTGCACTCTTCTTTAGCACGTTAGTGGGCTGCCTGATTATCGTGATGGGAGTAATTTTTGTTACCCAGCATTTGAACTCAGGGAACGGAAAACCTCGTCCTCCTAGGTGATTGTTGAGGATTTTATTATGAAACTTCGAAACAACTGCAAGTTAAATCTTGAGTAGTTTTGCCCAAAACCATTGGAGCATTCACAAGTTTCTGGAGAGGATACAAGGTTTTGTAGCTCGCTCTACAACGAGATATCTCTATGAGGGGCTCTGATTGAGGGATTCTCGATCTTAAATTGAACTTTGAGACAGTGTAGGTTATACCTGTTTAAGACATTTTCTTGTAAATTAGCTGCTCTAGTTTTTGCTTAAACTTAAAACCCTGTTTATTGGGTGTGTGTAGTTTGTACTAAAACTAGTTTTGACTTAGTGGAACTTCCTCTTAAGCTATACTTTTACGTTATCCTTAGTTCACTTCGACTTCGCACTAAAAGCTTGAAGATATTTCCGTGATATACGATTTGAAGAAACAGGGCGGCGCATACTTCGTTGGTTCTTTTCTTTCTTGTTTTTCTTATATTTTTGAATCTTTGCATAAATAATTGAAATTACTCCACAAACTTAATTTTTATTTAGCTCTTTTTTAAGAGACCGTCTCTCAAAACAGAAAGTTTATATCAGGTGCTCTCTTAAGGGACCGTCTTTTGTAAAAACGACTCTCAAAAGTCCAGCCCAGATCTATATTTAGAGTTGGATTGGGCTTTTGAGAGTCGTCTTTACAAAAGACGGTCTAAAGTAAAAATTTGTGTATATCTAATACGTCTTTTGGAGAAACTATCTCTCAACAATTTGTGGTTCTTATTTTACCTTCAACACAAATTTATATCCTCCTCTATTGTTCATGTAGGATGACATTTTCATTTTTTTCTATTTTTCAATATCAAATGCTACATAGTGATTTATTCTGTTTAATAAATCGCTAAGAGACGTTATGGTTCATTTATTACATAAAATTAGAGAATAATAACTTTTTTTTTGGAAAAAATGATGTTATATAACCCTAAACCTTTTATAGATACTATAAAACAGCTATAGGAGTATGGAAAGTTAGAAATGTACCAACTTAATTAGAAATGTGTTATTTTAAATCAAAATACCTTCTGATGAACCGCTATGTCACTTAGTAGTTTATTTACATTTCATTTTTAAAGCAGAATACTATTAAATTGTTAAAGCACTTGACGATTTGTTTTGTAAAATGCTATGTGATTTAGCGTTTTTTATTAAAAAGTTTTAAAAACATGTCTACTTTTGTACGGGGAATTTGACCCTACGCATTATTTTGGGAATAGATTCTATATTTTCGACTATAATCATAATTAGATCACTAATATTTCAATTTGTTCCTTTTTACATCGTTTGCATAAGGAAATGATATTTATGTGGATAAAAAAATGTTGAATCGCTAAAATGAAAATAAAGTATGTAGTAAAAATATTTTATATTTTTACTATAAGTGAATGTTTTGATACCCCGTTGTAGGGTGACCCTCGGTTATCTGGGTTTTGATACCCCGTTGTAAATGTTTTGTTTAGTGTTGATAGAAAATCGCTTGACAAAAAAAAATATTTTATATTTATTTTAATTATAAGTGAAAAATATATAAGAATCATTTATAGAAATTTTGGCAACATTAAACGAGATGGCCAGATGGAGAGAAATTCAATGAGTAAAGAGAGGGTTTATTAAAAATCCAATAAGACTATTGTCCAAAATGTGTAAAAATTAGGGTTTATTGTGACAAAAAATTTTAGGATTATAATAAAAAGATTTTTGTTAGACATCAATCCAATACGTCCTGATCAGTAATCATATGCTTATGCTTCTTTATAAATAATAATTTCATTACAAATTCAATGTTTATGACTTTTACAAATTACAGCATGTGTTTATTTTTGTGCGAATTATAGTCATTAAATTAAGTATCAAAGTCTATAACATTCCGGCCAAATTATATATACTTCCGACCACTTAAATTAAAATTTTGACTACTGATATGGTTGAAATTTTGTGGTTTGATTTGAAGATTGACTAAATTTCCAAAAACACTATTCTTATATTTTACTTTTCTCCCTTTGTAGAGGAGGTTGTAACTTGAAAGTTATCAGTTGTAAGCCGCTAGTTTTTAGTATACGATAAGTTTACCAACTACTCCTATTTGTGTTATGGTTTCATTTTCTTGATCTGGGTGTACGTGAAAAAATCGATCACTAGTTTTATAAACACGGTATTTGTGAAAAAGTAAAAAAAAAAAAAAAAAAAAAGTATGTACATGTTTGCGAATTATAACTTTAAAGTTTAGTACTTTTGCTAATTACAGCCTTAATGTTTACTTTTTGTGAATTACAGCCATAAAATTATCAAATTTTAGGAATTCAAGTCAAAAACAGAGAACTCCGACCCCTTAACCCAAAACTTCGACCATCAAAATGGACGGAATTCTGTGTTTTGTCCTGAATCTGCAAACTTTTATACATTGGTGCCTGTGATTCGTAAAAAATAAACATTAAGATTGTAATTCGCAAAAGTGCTAAACTTTCAAATTGTAATTTGCAAATTATTCTAAAAATCAAAAAGCGTAAGCATCATCAAGTAGTCGAAATTCGATTTCTTTTATCGAAGAAGACATATATTTGATTCATATATTGCGTCAAAGCATAAGTGATTTTTAACCTTGTTTTTTTTATTTTAAATCAACGTTTTTACAAAATCCACTTGTTATTTAATTTAAATAAATTTATATACTTATTCATTTTCTCGAGCCGAGAACTCCTTTTGGCTGTGATCTAGCTCTTTTATGGGTATGAGTTGCCGCCGTTCTTCCTTTCACAGACCCTGTCTATAGTTTTCTATACACGGGATAAACTGGGTAAGATGATGTTGATACTTAATTATTTTAATATTAATTTTACTTTGACATTTTTTAAATACGTATATTATTATTAAAATGTCGTTACAATGGGTAAAGATATAATATTAAATAATTTATTTATTCACGTTGTACAAATCTATCATGACATTATTATACCGGTTAAAACGATGTTAAATATCTTCTTGATCGGTTAACGTGCCTCAAAAGCAGACTGGATTTTTAACATACATATTCTATAAGCAATTTTAAACTGATAAATATAGCATACAAAAGACGAGCAATATTTTGGTTTGAAATAGAATAAGAATAATTAATTTCTCATCTTACCTTAATATTAAAGTGCTTCCGCGCGCAATATTGTTTCTCATTGAGAAACTAAACTTATTTTGGATCCTATATCATCACAAATTTTAAAATTAGACAAAATGATGGTGAGATTATTTCTACTAGACTAGTTTAATATGTACACTTAAAGAAATTACTTATAATTTTAAAGCAAATAATTATAACTTTAAAATGATTTCTTATAGTTTTAAGTAATTAATTATAGAAATGAGTTGATTGCGTGTAAGCCAATATCATAGTGAGATGCAAGGGCGGAGCAAAAATTTAAATATTTATTTATGTGATATCTTTTTGAATGGGGCATTTCCTTAAAATCAAAAGATGAAAAATTTACACTTAGAGAAAAATCTCTAACATAAAATATACTATAACATTATATTTTAAAAATACTCTTATCATTATCATCCTACCCAATATATTCCGCTCATAGAAACTATGGACAGGGTCTGAAGAAAGAAAGACGGTGGCAACTCATATCCTTAAAGGAGAGCACGGCCAAAAGGAGTCTCCGGCTCACAAACAAATCACTTAAAGAGTGTTATTCAGAGTCAGGCCTGAACGACACCATTTAATATTTGAGACCTTTAATTCAGGGGGCATAGACGGTCGGCTATCCTAGCTAAATGGACTATAAACCGACCTTTGTGAAACAGTCTCATACAAAACTTACATGTTACATCATGATTATGTAGGTATGTTTCCCTTATCCCCACTAAGAAGAAGCTAAGGAACGGAAGAAAAGAGGAAGAAAATGACGCATCCAACGAGATTCAGCCAAAACAATACGAATATTCATATTAACAACGTCTATGAAAAGCATATAGAACAAGTTTCAGTTGTGGTAAAAGTAAAAATGAAGTTCTTTTTGTCCAAAAACAAGGAAGTTTATTCCGAGCACGTTCATTATGTTCTGCCGCACAGGGTCTTAAAAAATTTGATGACCTCAATATTAACTTACGTAATACGGAGTACTATATATTTAGTGTCTAAAGATACAAAATTGATAAAAACATATCATAATTTTCGAAATTTTACTCGGACCTTCAAAATTTTTTTCAACTTTTACTCCGCCCTATCTAGAGGTGTTCATCATTCGGGTCATCGGGTTGATTTCGGGTCAGGTGTTTTGAGTCGGTTCAAAATTGGGTTTTGAGTTCACATTGGTTTTTACATAATTGTATATCCATTTATTCGGGTCAAATCGGGTTCAGTTATAAAGTCGGGTGTCTATCAAGTCATCGGGTCTGTTTTGAACACCTCTAGCCCTATCTAAAAATAAAACAAAAAAAGAAAGTGTACGTAATCTGATAAAAATAGGGACATTAAGCAGAAAGAAATGAAAGAAGAGCAGCAAAATTAAAGATGAGAATTCCATCGTAGAAAATGTTCTGAACAAAATTAATTGATTAACAGAACATGTTCTCTTGTTTTTATGTAGTGCATTTAATTCCATTTGTCCCACAAACTGTAACATTTTAAGGCCTTAACTCTCTCTAGTCTCTTTCACTTTTTCCTTTATCCTAATTCTAACTTAATCCATCTCATCATTTTTTTGTATTTACATCTTACAAAAGTTTGACAACTTTACAATGTACTCTTTATAATCAAAATATCAAATAAATACCGTTTTTTAAAACAAATCTGATGATATGATATTATTCGATTTACTCGATTTAAAAATAGGTTTATAGATATGTAAAAATTGATATTGATAAAAATTCGATTTTGAACTGACTCAAATCATTTGACCCAACATCAACCTAATAACCTGAATAAATACTTTGCACAAATTTTTTATATTTATTAAATTTTCCGATCATACGATAAAATTATATTTATTAGCATGATGTGAACTGATATACACTAATCGAGTTATAGGTGATAAATTATAATTTTATTATAATCGACTTGTCAATCTCATGAAGTACAAGACTTAGTGATATACTTTTATTATGTACATAGACGAGCAAAAATAGTTAAGAAAACTTATCTTGCATCAAACATATCCAAAAATATGCTTTTATTTAATGGTAGGATGTTTTAACATTAAATGTCCAAGACGAATATTGCATTTGTACATTATATACTTAATAATACTTACTACTGATAGTAATATTTTCTCACAC
Source organism: Amaranthus palmeri (assembly GCA_019776075.1). NCBI lineage: Eukaryota > Viridiplantae > Streptophyta > Magnoliopsida > Caryophyllales > Amaranthaceae > Amaranthus > Amaranthus palmeri. The sequence continues at coordinate 2,307,127 of JAAKBH010000008.1, forward strand.
AACATGCTACTCTTAATAGTGAGTTTTATGGAACGGAGAAAGTATCTCTAAAACCCTACTTGGTACTCCGACCCATGAAATTTGAATTTTATTAATAAAATCATAAAGCCCATTAAAAATCCAATCTAAAATTGAATGACTTTTTATAAAGTGTGTATAAAAAGTAAGAATGCAATAATTCGGGGCTCACCCTAGATGTACCCCAAATTTATTTAAATTAAAAATAGAATTCTGGGACCTGAAAATGCATGCCAAATATATGCCCACGTCTATTTTATTATTATATTATGTAATTAAATTAAAAAAAATTGCATGGCCTAATCCCCAAAAGAAACCCTAGGCCTTCTCAAAAATTGAATGTGTCTCTCTCATCCCGTGATTGTTGGGGGTACCAAAGCCTTATTGCTTCCTTCTTGTAGACATCCTTTATAGCCACTTCCATATAATAATACTTTATTCTTGTACTAACACTACTACCTACGGCTACTAGTATTCATTATTAATTTTCAGTACATCTATTCACCGGATAAACTATCAACTACCATGTCAAGGAACCAACTAAACCAAAAGTTCAAACTGATGGTTGAAGTCTCATGATATGTTATATATTCTAATACGCCCCCTCACACGAGAGCCCTTCGGGCTAGAGCCTAGAAGTGTGGATGCAGCACATGCCCATTTTATACTTGGCGCTAAATTTTCCACTTTAAATGAGGGGTGGTTGAGATTCGAACCTGTGACCTCTTGTCGATCAACCTGGCTCTGATACCATGTCAAGGAATCAACACAACCAAAAGCTTAAGATGATGGTTTAAACCCCATGATATGTTAGATATTCTAGCAAAATTAAGTCTTAATATCTCTAAATACGCATCATAAAAAATTTATAATCTAACGAGATCTCACACAAATATATATTATTATCTATATGTCTTAAATTTATTGTTTTTGAATTAATATTTTAAATATTTTAATTAAATTTATCTCTCCAAAATAAAATATTACAGGAAGAACATTAAAAAAATGTTATATTTTATTTGTATGTTAGGACTTATAAGGAGTGAGTAATTTACCCATTGAATTAACTAAGTTTTTTCTCTCATTCTTCACTGACAAAAGCCTAGGTACACTTAGCAAAAAGCACCATATCACTCAAAAATATAAAATTGTTTTAGTCATTTGATGTATTTCAATTCTTATACAAGAATGACTTGTAAGCTTTCAAACTTGTTTTACAATTTTTTTTCTTTTTAGATCATATATTTAGAAATATAATGTATATGCATCCTTATTGAGTGTACTAAGAGAATCAACTTGCAATAAAATGGCTATTTGGGTAAACGAGAAAGCATTTTTAAGCAATTGAGTCTATAATCCAAATCATAACAAACATTATTGAATATTAAAGGTATGATTTTTTTTATCATTATATTAATTAATTACTACCTTTTATAATTAATTAACATGCATATATTTACTCTGAAATGATATGTAGAATGTATAACATGCATGCATTGATTGAAAATTTTTATGTTGGTACTTTTTGACCAATGTAGTGAGACTACCTCAAATAAAAAATTAATATTTTCATAATACATAATAAATGGATTATACATTTAATTTTTCTAAAAAATATAAGATACGTTTTTCGGTGAGATTGTTATATACTATGTAATTGAACCTAATAGGACTATATCACTATATATGTATCAAGCATTATACTTAGGAAAATTTACTTTTAAAAATCCGATCTTTGGGTTGTTCTATTCTAAAAATCCGACCTTTTGATTATTTTCTAAAAATCCCACCTTTGCACCCCATCTTCACTTAAAGTACACGGCCCATTGTCTACCTAAAGAACCGGTTAAAATGAATTTTATAAAAAAAGAAAATTTACTTTTAAAAATTCGACCTTTGGGTTGTTCTCTTCTAAAAATCAGACCTTTGGGTTGTTCTCTTCTAAAAATCCGACCTTTTTTTATAAAAGTCATTTTAACCGGTTCTTCAGGTTAGACAATGGGCTGTGTACTTTAAGTGAAGATGGGGTGCAAAGGTGGGATTTTTAGAAAATAATCAAAAGGTCGGATTTTTAGAAGAGAACGACCCAAAGGTCGGATTTTTAAAAGTAAATTTTCCTTATACTTATCAACTAGAAACTTCATGTTGAACTCTAACTCATTCTTTACCTCAAAAAAAAAAAAAAAAAAAAAAAAAAAAAAATCTCGAACTCATTCTGCTTATTGGGCAGATCATAGAAATTTTCATCAATTTTTTTAAGATCCATTTTTTAATCAACCAAGTATAAAACACAAGAGTGGGCTTAGACGAAATCCAATGTGCACAACCTTTCCAACAAATTTAACTTTTTGCGACATTAAATTTAACAGCATTAAAAAAATTCTACTAATTTATATTTTTAGTGTAATACTTATTGGCTTTTATTTTAAGTTCCACTATAAAGTGAATTAACGATATTTTATTTGGTCTTTAGCGACATATAAAATTGTCACTATAGTCTATAGTGACATTTGTGAGAAATGTCACTAGATCCTATGTCGCTCCTTATATACACTACAAGAAATTTAAAATAACTAACATTTAAATTAAATGTCGCTAAATATATCTTACTAAAAGCAAATTATGTTGTAGTGTTTCACAAACAACAACAATATTAAATATCTCAATCTCATTTAGTGGCTCTATTTGAAGGAGCAATTTAGTGGTCAGATGTATGTGAGTTTTTTTTTTTCGGAAAGTAGGAATATGTATATTAGAACAAAAAAGAAAAAGAAAAAACACCGAATTTTGAAACCCCAAGACCGCCGGCATAAAAAACCCCGCGAGGGGAAAAAGCCATTGGGCAAGAGGAAATCAAGATCCGGGCCATCCAAAACAGCATGGGGATGTACGTCAAAAGAAAAATACAAAGAACACCCGAAACACCATACACAATCATAAAACACCAAATACACCAAAATCCACCCATACCAAAATAACTCCATACAAAGAAACACCAAGAAACTAAAAAAAGAAAAACCAATGACAAACCCCACTATCGTATTTGAGTTTACCCTTGTCGGTTACAACAAATTACAATCAAATAATGAGATTATTTCTAATTAACCATTAATAGCATACTTTATAATAACTTCACATAAATAAAAAAATTTACGTGACATAATGAGTCATTTTACTAAATTTCACAATAAATTGAAAATAAAGAGATATAAAACTTCAGCCTCATAAATACATGTTCCTATAATCTTTATTGGAGAAAATAAGTTTTTATTAGACTTGATTAGAATTCGATGGAACATCGTAATCTGTATTCTGTATTAAATAGAATTATTATTAATTATCAAAATAGAAGTATTTAATGCATATATAGAGGGAATTGGGGTGTATAATTACATTAAAAACTCATCTTAAGTGAGAGCTATTAGTGAAAACGTGAACTGACAAAAAGATATAATTAATGGTCTTGAATTATTAGTCGCACCCAATATTATTTCTCCACTTTCCTATTTTACATTTTGCGGCTAGTAAACGGTAAAACGCATAATCATATGATCTTATTTTATTGATACTTTCATAATATCAAATTTTAATAATTAAGTATTACAACGCTATCTTGCAACAAGTAAAACGAGTAAAATGCATGCTCTAACCAACTTAGCTATATAAATAATGGCAAACTTAAATATAACAAAGGGGTTGTAAAAGTAGAAGCTAAACTAAAATTTAAGATTATGTTTCAATGAGTCAACCTGTAAACAAAAAGTCGATATATTAATAATTTGTATTAGCTAGATTGTTCAACATTTCAACCCATTTATAAGGCACGTCCTAGGATGAGATCATCTCATACTAGAATAGTATTCATTTTATATGTACTCGAAACTGAGAGACATAAAGACCGGAACACAAGACTAGAAAATGATGATAACAACGAACTAGAAACCATATCCATAGAATTGGAAACAATCCATAGACACGACTAAAATAATTTACATAGAATCAAACAAAGAATCAAATCTCGGCTCAGTTGAAATATACATGTACCTATTTTCTTAGGAGAAATCTGAGTTTGAGTCTCGCTAACTCTTTTCTTAACTCTTAACTCGTCTTAAGCTGACCGAAAAAAATTTAATCGAATTAAGTTGAGTTGAAAAAGTCATAGGATTGAAAAGAACCATAGAATTCTCCAAATTACACACCTTAAAATCTTCATAAAAGTCCTAAACCTTTAAACAATTCATCGACAATATCCTACAAACAAATAGACAGGTTATCTTTGGTTTGTGTCTCAAAAACCTTTGCAACTTTTGCATTGTCTTGAATCAATATATATTATGTACTAGGCTACATTAAAAGCAGCTTCATTTTTCTTTTTCCTTTTGATTTGTACAAAGCAATCTTTATTAACAAACTTTTTCCCTAGGGAATAGGAATGGACCTTTTCTTTGGAACAATAAAAAGGTTGGATTAGGAAATGATTTTGAGAACAAGGATGATTTTGATGCATTTTCACAAAATACAAAATCCTCAACAAAAACGGTTATCATAGAATCTTTGCCTTCATACTCTATGTTCACGGGAAACATATTTTCTATGATACAGTCCATGTAAAATAGAAAATAAAAGATTTTTTATTTATTCTTTAGACCAAGCATCTATCTCAAATGAAAGTTTGATATTATTTTTTTCGCCAACCACTGCCTAAGATGACGGTTTAAATCACTATAATTTTGAGAAAAAAGAAAACAAACACTAAGAGCTTAAAACCATCTCAAATGGCGGTTTTCCTTATTTAAAATGTTAATGAAAAAAATTTATGGGCTCTATGAGAGGTTGTAGGCCAAAATTGCAATATTGATTTAGTTAAAAATCAAAGGCAAGGGATGTCGTTGTTTCATGCCAAAGAAATGGTCCTTGTGAAGGCTTAATAGAGGAAAATTTTATTCATTTAATGGTTGAAGTTTTATGATATGTTACGTATTTTAAATACCCTTCCAATGAGAAGTATTTGGGTTAGAAGTGTGAACATATGTATAGCGTATACCTTTATTACACCAAGCGCTAGGCGAAGGGTGAATGAGATTTAAAGTTTTGACTTTTTTTATGAACTTTTTTTTTTTAAGATTATTTAATAAAATAATTGGGAAAACAAGAGCTCCCCCAAAATATTTGGAAAAATAAGCTTCTGGGCTGTTCGCAGTTACTAACTGCGAACAGGTAGGTTTCTGGGGTACTAATGGGCTGAAGGCTGGGTTTTGGGTTTCAGACCTGTTCGCAGTTACTAACTGCGAACAGGCAAAAAAAATAAAACAAGGCTGTTCGCACTTAGTAACTGCGAACAGCCTTGTTTTATTTTTTTTATTTTTGCCTGTTCGCAGTTACTAACTGCGAACAGACCTGCAGTATAAAAATAGGCAGTAACTTTTTTTCGAGGCATTCTTCATTTCCACAAACCCTAATTCATCTACATTCGCCATTTCTTCCCCATTCTTAGTCTACTTATTCACATTGTTAACTTTGCTTTTTAAAGGTATGGATCTTTATTGAAATAATTTCCTTTTAGAGTTTTAATTTCTTCTAGTAATGTTGATTTTGTTTCTTGTTTTGCAGGGGTTGAACTTACACATTTGAGGTAATTTTATAAACTTTTGAAAATTATGGATTGTCCTTTGATGTGTAGATGGAATGGTATGATTATTGAGAATAATAATGTAGTGATATATGAAGGTGGAAATTTAAGACTAATTGTTGCAAGAATTGATATGTCTCTTTGTGAGTTTGTTGAGTTGTTGTATAAAGTGTGTGGGTTTGATAGACATATGGTAGAGTTAAGACTGAAAATGAAATACTCTACTAGCCAATCCACATCCACTGTGTTGCCACTTGATGATGAGTACTCAATGACTGCTTTGTGGGCTGTTGTTAGGAATTTAGGTTGTTCTAGTACGGAGATATATGTTGAACAAGTCCCTAAAAATGTCAGTGCAAATGTCCCTTCTTCGGTTCCATTCATGCAATCATTCACTGGAATGATGGAGCATTTATCTCAATTTGATCGCCCTCCTTCCCAAATGTTCACTCCTGTGTCTCTAGCACCTGAGCCCACTAATAATGTTAGAACCGAATCAAGTTCTAGCCCGCAATATAATGACTCTATTCAACAATATGTGTACAATGAAGAAGATACTTATCTTGATAATGAGAGAGTAAGTAATGATGAAGGGCTTGACTTTGATGAGGGAGATTATGAACATGATGATTTGAGTGATGAGGGTGATTTTGATGAAGATGATATGAGTGATGAGGGAGAAGGGAATGAACGTGAACAACAGTTAGTGGTCGTTAATGCAGGTGACAATGTACAATCTACACAGACCACATCATCTTCTGTACCTTTTTATGATCAATTAGAAGTGAATGTAGAAAGATTTGATTGGACTATGGGGGCTCAAAACTCATGTCCTCTAGAGGGCGATGAATTTGTTAAGGGTATGGAGTCTCGAGTAAGAAATACTTGATTGAAGCGGTGAAGAGCTATTGCATCAAGGCTAATCAATCATATACTTGCCGAACGTCTAATAAGAGTGTGCTTGATTTAGTGTGTCCTAATTCTTGTGGTTGGGCACTTCGTGCTCGCCAAAAGAATAGTGGTTGGACTATAGTGACTTATAAGGGTCCACATAGATCTACTTGTGTTAGCGACAACCATAGCTTGGGTGCACGCCATTTGAATCCAACTATTATTGGTCATTTTATCAAAGAATGTGTTCGGGTTGATCCAACTCTTAAGGTTAGTGTCATCATTGAGATGGTAAACACAACGTACCATCACAGGATTAGTTACTTTAAGGCATGGACTGGAAAGCAAGCTGCAATTGCAGAGATTTACGGTAGTTGGGAAGAGTCATATGAGCGTCTCCCACGTTACATGCAGGCTCTGAGAGATGCACATCCAGGTATGGCTGTTGAATGGGTATATAAATCACAAAGTCCTGGTGTCAATGTTTTCAAGAGGTTGTTCTGGGCATTTAAGCCCTGCATTGATGGTTTTGCATCTTGCCTTCCTGTACTGGTAATTGATGGTACACATTTGTATGGAAAGTACAAGGGAAAGCTACTTACTGCTATTGGCATTGATGGGAACAATCAACTTATGCCATTAGCATTTGCTCTTGTTGAGGAAGAGAATGTTGATAGCTGGTCATGGTTTATGGCATGTATTCGGCTTCGGGTCACAAACAGAAAAGGTCTATGTGTTATATCTGATCGACACCCAGGAATTATAGCTGCCATGAATGATGTTGATAGTGGGTAGACCCCTCCAGATGCGTACCATCGCTTTTGCATTCGCCATGTTGCCTCAAATTTGAATACTCATATAAGGAATGTGGAGGTGAAGAAAGTATTTATTGCTACTGCTTTTCAACGAAAAAAAAAAAAAAGCTAGCAAAGGTCTAAGGCGCATTCGTCATATGAGTGAACAGGCTTTTGCATACATAAGTGAGATGGATATGGAGAAATGGTCAATAGCATTTGACGGGGGTCGCCGATATGGGTATGCTACCACGAACATGGCTGAGGTCTTCAACGGCGTCATGAAAGGTGCTAGATTCCTACCCGTTGCAGCTATTGTGGAACTTACATTTTACCGTGTGAACAAGTGGTTCGTGAAAAAAAGGGAAATAGCTAGGGAACGACTTGCTGCTAATCATCCGTACATTCCCTATGTGGAGAGAAAATTAGAAGCAAACAAGCGTAAGGCACGATATCACAGCGTAGAACCATTTGATATAACCAATGGCAAATACGAAGTGACAACCGGAAAAGGCGAACGAATGGAACGCAAAGGCGGGAAGCGTTACACTGTTAACTTTGCAAACCGCACTTGCACATGTAAGAAGATCCGGGTTTTCCACTACCCTTGTTCACATGTTTTAGCTGTATGTTCTGCATATAGCTTATCTGAAGAACCATTTGTCGATCGTCGTTTTCGCACGACAAGCTACATGCGCACCTATGAGCCACAATTCGAACCCGTGCTTGACTCTACTCAATGGAGGGAATACAATGGCCCTCGTCTGATTGCTGATACTAGTAGAGTTCGAACAAAGGGACGTCCACGGTCTAGAAGATTGCGTAACGAGATGGATGATCGTACGGATAGAGGTGTCAAATGTAGCTTATGCCATGGATTAGGACATAACAGGCGTAGTTGTACACAACGCCAACGTAGTTAATTTGTGTACTTTTATTGTCGAACAATTTTAAGTATTTTAATATAATTCTTATTGTTGATTTTAAGTATTTTAATATAATTTGTGTACTTTTATTGTTGAACAATTTTAAGTAATTACATTTGATGTGTAGTGGAAATGAAGAATGCCTCGAAAAAAAGTTACTGCCTATTTTTATACTGCAGGTCTGTTCGCAGTTAGTAACTGCGAACAAGCAAAAAAAAATAATAAATAAAACAAGGCTGTTCGCAGTTACTAAGTGCGAACAGCCTTGTTTTATTTTTTTTGCCTGTTCGCAGTTAGTAACTGCGAACAGGTCTGAAACCCAAAACCCAGCCTTCAGCCCATTAGTACCCCAGAAACCTACCTGTTCGCAGTTAGTAACTGCGAACAGCCCAGAAGCTTATTTTTCCAAATATTTTGGGGGAGCTCTTGTTTTCCCAATTATTTTATTAAATAATCTTAAAAAAAAAAGTTCTTTTTTTATTATACTGACTTTTGATACTATATTAAGAAACTAACTTAACCAGATGGTTGAAGTTTAAGAATATGTTATATAATCTATCACATGAACTTGTACTTTGATCATAACAAATACCCTACAAGGCTACAATTAATTGCACATCAAAATGAAAAAATGAAATTTAAGAACTTGTACATCAACCCAAGGGTTTTGTTACATTGTTTAATTTTACTTTGTATTGTTGAATTTGCTACGCTTCTACTTTTAGTCATCGCTCACACCCTCTCTTTAATTCTAATCTATGGACAAGGTCTGAAAGAGAAGGAGGACAACAATTTATACCCATAACCTTTGCAATAAGAAAGGAAAATTGTTGGACTTGTGGTAAAGAAGTTAGGTCTAAATAGGATTGTTGCTGGACTTCAGTTAAAGAGAAATGCATCATCATCATCCTACCAAGAATCACGCTCATAGAAAACTATGGACTGGGTTTGGAGAGGGAAAGACAACGACAACTCATACCCATTAAGGAGAGCGCGGCCAAAAGGAATCCCCCGGCTCAAAAAATATTAAGATACGTTCCTGCCACGTGAGATATAAATAAAACGCATATAAATGAAATAAATATGTAAAAACAATTATTAACTTTTTTTTTTGAAGATAACAATTATAAACTTAAAAACACTAATACTAATAATAATATAGAAACGAGAGAAAGCAAAAGAACAAGAACACCAATAACTCTAAGTAATTAGTAGTCTAAAAACCTGAATATGACACCTCCAATTAACTCTATTCCTAGTCAGGTACTCAGAGAGGTTTAACTCATGCAAGCCAACTTTTATTTACTCATGTCAAGTTTTCCTAGGTTTTCCTCGACTCCTCTTACCCTCTACTATAATGCTTTTGCCCTCCTCACAGGGGCATCAAAAGTCTTTCTCTTCACATGTCCAAACCATGTCAATCTATTTTCGCGTATTTTCGCAGAATATGGGCAACTACTAGTTAGTCTCTAAACTCTTGGTTTCTAAAAAGAATTGCAATGATCTAGGAAATTAAATGTAGTACAAAGATCGAGAATAGACTTTAGAATAAGGAAATTAATGTTCACCAAAGAGGACTTCTCTACCAATGATATTTTTTGAAATGAATAATCTAGCTATGATAATTCATTTCAAAAAAATATCATTGGTAGAGAAGTAAAAGAGGAAAAGTAAAGGGTTTTGGAGGGATTGTTGATGGCCAAACCTCCCCAAAAATAAAAATATTTGCAAGTAAAAAAAATGGTTATAATATATATGTTATAGCCAACAATATTATCATTATATATTAGAGGCAAATTCAATACCACGAATCAAAAAGTATTTGACCCGCTAATTTTTGAACATGCTACTATAGGCAGCTTATTCAAAAATAGCTTAATCATATCAATAAGCTATAGCAACTGGTTAATTTATCAAAGACTAACATTAGCAGATTTGACCACCCAACTCTCTATTTATAGCAAAATAAACTAATATAGTAATATTGCGCAATAAACTAATTTGCCAAATACCTCTTAAAATAGTACATTGCATATATGTAATAGACAGGTAAGGGACAGATTGAATGGATATGAGACGAGATGGGGGATCTGATGCAGGTAAAATCTCATAGCCACCCTTAAATGCAATGCAAAATCGATATAATTTTACTCACTTACCATTCGTAGTAGATGTCTCTTCATAAATGAGTATGAAAGTCCATAAGAAAAAAAATTCAACAATTGAAACTTAGCATGAATTGTTAGGTTATGTCTTTTGGTCTCTTATTGTAATGTTTTTAATAAAATATAGATGATTGATGGTAAAAAAAATATACTAAATTATATGGAAAAAATTAAAAAAAATTAAAACATACTCCCTCTTATTCATGGAGAATAAAACATTTTTTTATTGAGTCAATTCATTGAAAATGTCCCATTTGTATTTTTGTCATTTTCTTTACCATTTACCCTTACGACAACAACACAACAACACATAAACATCAATACCCTTGATGAAAAAAGAGGGGTTTTCACTTACTTTTAAGTGGTCCCTCACCTCTCCTTGATTTTGGATCAAAATCCAAATGTCTCGTTTTTTATGAATAGGAAGGAGTATTAATAAGATTAGAAGATAAAATATTTACTAAAAATATAATGTAAAAATACCTCTCATCCAAATCCTACCTTCTGCGAAATACTGAAAATTTCTTTTATAAGAGATTAGATAGAGTGATAAAAGGATGTGCATATGATGAAATGGAGATGAGAAAATGTGCATGCAGTACAAAAGTTAGTAAAAACAACATAGAAGGCACTGCATTGACAGAGACAAAAAGCTGTTGCGCCCAAAGTTGATTTTATTTTCTCCATTTCAACAAGAAAACCTTCCGCCACCCATACGGCTATGCCTATGCTGGAGAAAGGACCTTCCATCTTCCATAAACAATTCATTTTACTATAACATTTTCCCATTTATTCCTTCCTTCCAATCAAGATTTTTATTGGCCCAATAATAATAATAATATTGATATTCATTTCTTTTAATGTAAACCCCTAAAGAAGAATATATTCAAAACCATAATATAAACCTAAAATAAAACAACTCTCAAACACTTGTTGTTGATGTTTTTTGACACGAGAATCATAAGGGCCGGGCAGGATTTAATTTGTATAGCGATTTCGGTGAAAAGTAGTATGTTCGTCTCTTATATTTGTCTTCGTAAAAGTATTTGACAAATAACATTATATTCTTATTTATTTACACAACTACATGTTTTATGTTTTACATTTAAAAAAATAATAAGCTTAGTTTATTAGGGGTAACAAATAGTTCAACATACAAGTAAAAAATAAGTCATGTGTATGATCACATTCACAAAAATCAAGTCAAAAGAACATGAACATAGATTTAATGCAAAACATGGAAACTCAAGTCAAAATAACATACAATATCAATGCAACCAGAGAAGAAAAATTCTTTTAAGCTACGTTACTTAGGCACGGAGACTGATATATATATATATATTGGATACTAGTACGTGTCCAAGTGTCGGGACGTCTAAATATTTAATTTTACATCTAAAATGTAGTGACTTAGTATCACACTAAAGTCTAAGCATCAAATATCAGACATGAATACGTAAAACAAAAATAAAAAATCCCAAGTAGCATACAATATCACAATCCAACCAAAGTTGAAAGTTACACTCTCCCGTTCCGCTCATTAGAATTTACTCCATTCGACCAAAAAAACTCGTACAAAAATAGTCAAAGGGACAAACTCGAAGAGACAAGGTAGTACTCAATAAATAAACCAAACCTTGATGCTCCATAGGAGTTGACATGCAGTAAACATCCATCAAAATCAGATGCTTTTAATGGAAGTCAACTTAAGAAACTCTAAGATCAATAAACAGAAAGCTAAAATTGTCAACTAAACAAGTCAGAGTAGCAGCCCAGCCCTCCTAGCTAACCTGCTTCCCTACCTAATCAGCTTTTGTACCAAACAATTACAAGACAAGAATGATACATTTCATAAATTATAAATCATAATATTCATAGTATACAAAATACAATACCATTACATCTTATTCATAACAATGAACTAGAAAATAATAATCTCTTCAAAATTCTAAATGATAAAAACATTAAACAACAATAACAAACAATTATAGAATAATTAACCCAACATCATACTAGCTATATTCTTCTTCCCAATATTAATTCCCTCTACCAATTCAATTCCTTTTGCACTCTATAATAATTCCAATTAAATTAATGGTACTTATACCATCTCAGATCAGAGAAATTGTCCAACCAAAAGCTTAAGCTGATAGTCGTTATAGTTTCATGATATGTTATATACTCTACTATCAGCAATTTTTAAGGCCTTGGGTTTGGGAAGAATGGCGTACCGGGAGGCAAGTAAGCGTTGAGTGGAAGCGGGTAGTAAGACGGGTCTAAATACCCAACATTTTGAGATGATGATGATGGCATGGCCGGAGCGGGCCCACCCATGGATGTAGTGGGCCCCATTGTAGAGCTTTCTCCTCCTCCTCCTCCACCTCCAAGAGCATAAGTAGGACTAGAAGTTCCAACTTGGTGGTTAGGATGATCAGGGCCTTGATCATACAAAATCCCTTTAAATACATGCCCTCCTATGTTCACAGCCGTCTGATATGCATACTCCTCTTCATTGTCGTCCATTGAGCTCACCTTTACGCAACGGAATGTCGCCGGATAATTCACTTCTGCCGGAAAATGCCCTACTTCCATACCTCCTGTGTAATCAAATTACCATTTTTCAAATCAACAACTGCTTTTTACAGGTTAGGTTTTAACTTGACAAAATTTTTATTTTATTGAATTATCTATTAGCATAATCATAGTTTATGCTAATCTTTGACTTTTTAGCATATATTTGTGGAAATCAAAGCAAAAAAATTATTTTAATCATTTACTTCCTCCGTTCCATAATACTTGCTTGCCACTGAGTGTAACATGTTATGTAGAAAAATGTCACAATCAGTTTTGGAATGGTAAATATGGTGTACACATCGACAAATCAGATGATGTACACACTTTATAAGCTATTAGAGACCTTTTTCCCATAACCATATAGTTTTGGAATGGTAAATATCTCCTTGACTTATAAAGTGTGTGCACCTCGTGTATTCACCGATAATTGCTGGCATTTACTATAAGTCCAGCTCAATCTAAGAGTATTATGGAACGGAGGAAGTTTTCTCACACATTAGCCACAATAGTGTCAATATCCGTGACGTAGCAAGTATTTCACATTAGCCACAATAGTGTCAATATCCGTGACGTAGCAAGTATTTCAGAAAAGAGGAGTAGAATATAAGTGAAAAAACAATCACAAATTTCACAATCATTCAGCTGTCAAACAGAAAACATACAGAAAAAACACACACAAAGAGGAATGAATGGGCAAAAGCTCACTACCTCTCCTTTCTTGTCAATCTATTCGTCAAGAATACTAACAAAGTAAACATAAATCTCACCAAAAATACCTCCATTGAAGATCAAAAGGAAAGAAAAATTAAGAAAGCAAATATTTTCCAATTATTACGCTTGGTTTGTTATCAGATTCTAGGGTTAATCTCCATCTATTCCTCATAGACAATATCCCCAAAGATTCATAATTTTTTGTTATATTATAATTATATTTCATAAAATCATGTAAAATTTAAATAATAGAGTAACAATTCTTCCTCGGTTCCATAATACTTGCTACTGAGTGTCATGTTGTGATGTCACTATCATTAACAAGTATTATGAAACGGGGGAAGTATTTACAAATTTTATTAACCCAAAATCTCACTCTAGATGATAGTGACTTAGTAGTGCGTGGTGGAAGAATATAATGTATGTAAATCATAAGCATTAGACATGATCAGAAAAATAAGCGTTTGATCCAGGCTTAGCTTCTAGCCTTAACAATTGTTGCGTAAAAAAAATCAAGAATTACCGACAATTAAAAAATTAAAAACTAATAATTTGCTAATTACAGTTTGCGAATTATAGTTTCTAACGTTTATTTTATCAGCCAATTACAACCATCGAAGTATCATAATTTACATGTTCAGGCCAAAAACATATAACTCCAACTACTAACCTAAAACACCAACCACCAAAATAGTCGGATTCTGTGTTCTGGCCTGAACCTGTAAATATTGATACTTTAATGGTCATAGTTCTCAAAAAAAATAAACATTAAGATTATAATTTGCAAAAGTGCTAAACTTTAAGACCGTAATACGCAAATTATTATTTAAAAAATATTACAAAGATTAATTGGTGAACCTAGGTTTTACCTGAAAAGGAAGAAATATTAGTAGTAGTGAGAGGCAATTGAGTGCAAACCAAAGAGGAAGAAGATGGATTATTATTATTGTTATTATTATTATTATTATTATTACTATTATTATTATTATTATCTCTCCTCCTCTTAGAATGTATCCCTAACATTTGTTGTTGTTCTTGGTGCTGATCAGCCGGATTATTACCCTGAAGAAGTTTCTGGTGACGTTCCCGGCGAACCGAAGCTGGGACCCACGTGCTCTTCACGTGAGTAGCACAGTCAAACCCTTGACTTTTACAACAAGTTCTACATCTCATGTAAATACAATCTTTCTTTGCTTGGTTTCCACAATCTTGACAACTTATACTTCCACCACTCCCACTACTACTCATTCTCATCATGGTAAAATTATTATTAATCTTTGGATTACAATTGTTGTTATCTTCAGATCTTGTGGTTTCATGATCTTGTGAATCAACGGCTGAGATTGAGTGTTGGTGATGAAGTTGAAGATGATGATAGTAATGCCATAAGTATGAGTTTATAGAGGTTTTGTTGTGAATTGAATTGTTACCTAAAGAGAAAAAACCTGCCATGATTTTGGGAAGGGAAATTGATCCATACCCTTTTGATTTTGGGTGTTTCTTTTTATGGGTATTTTATAGAAAATGAAATCAAATAAGGGTTTTTATTTTTAGATTAAAGGAGGATAAGGATGAAATGGGTAATTTGTTTTTTGTTTACACAACCCTAAAAAAAATTAAATAATTTTGTTTGTTTGTTTGTGGGTGTAAAGAAATATGAGCACAAGGAAAAATACAAAAAGGAAGAGAATTATTTGTGGAGAAGAAAAGGAAAGAAGAGAAGATTATTATTAAGAAGAAAGAGAGAAATGGAGAGGGGAGGGATTAATTAGATGAGGAGAAATAGAAGGAAGTAAAAGAAAAGTGGTAATATTTATGTAATGACAGAATTTAACAGGTCTGCAACGCCGCCATGGCCATCTTCCCAACAAAAAGAAACCCTTAACTTTCTCTCTCTCTCTCACTCTGCCAAATTAATTTACTCTTTATTTTTAATTCTGAATTTTCTCTAATTACTCTTAGTTTTCTCTCTCTTCTTAAACTTCATCATGTCCTTTCATTTTGGGTCTAGTCTTAGTAAATAACGGTTATTTGTGAGGTTAATAAATCACTCTTATGTAGTAGGATGTGATAGGGTGAGAGTTTTGTTATTTAAAATTATCTTTTTTGGTGTGTTTATTTTAATATTATTTTTTTGTCTTTATATGGTGATTTACAAATCACGGTTATTGATTAGGAATTTTTGTTTTTACTGCAAGATCTTAGTAAATACTCCCTCTCAATCATTTTAGATGTCTCATTTGGGTTTTCACGGTTATTAAGGGTAGTGTAGGCTCCATTAAAAAGGTGGTAGTTGGGTATTGTGGGTAGTAAAAGTGGGGATAGTTGGATATTTTAATTGATTAAATTAATTGTAAAGGTGATAGTTGTGTATTGGGGCTTGGGAGTAGTAAAAGTGGAGGTATTTAAGTAAAAAAAGATAGACAAAAAAGGAAATGAGACAATTGATATGGTTTTGTCAAATAAAGAAATTGGACAACTAAAATGATCCGGAGGGAGTAACATTTATTTTTGAAGTTAACAATTATCCTTAAGTGATAGAATTTGATAGAATGAAAATTTTGTTATTTTAATTACTTTCATAGGTTTATTATTATGTTTTTGTGTCTTTTTGTGATTTATAAAATTACGATTATTAATTAGGAATTTTATATTTTTACAAAAGCTACTTCATATAAGTAATCGATAGTGCGGGAACATTTGGGCTTGACATAAGTATTGAGAAAATAAAGTAAATGATTTGTAGTAAAATATTATTATTGTCGTTAAATAATGATAAAAAGTTGTGTGGGAATTAACACTGAGTATGATGTTGATGAAATAATGATAAAAAGTGTAAGAGTAAATAAAATACTTTCTCTCCCTCTTATTATCTTGAACCGTTTGCTTTATCACACCTTAATGATCGAATTCAATTAATATTTTTAATTATACAAATAAAAAATTATGAAAATTAGAAATTAATAAATGTTGAATTGAGATAATTCAATTAAGATTTTATATGTGATATGATTATGTTTTAACGTATAGATTACCAACAATATGAAAGACTATCTGTTTGATGAATAGTATGAAAGTCAACTATGATAGTAAAGAAGAACGGATGAAGTATGAGATCAAATACTAATATTCTTCAATTGTCTCTCTAAGATAATAAAAAATAATCCCTCTGTTCTCCAATGTTTTTCTCATTTAAAAAATTTTACTTTAAAGAAAGAGGAAAGAGCTTGACTACGGATTTTGAGAGATAAATATATTCATGTGAGATGTCGTAAGATTCATTTTAATATATACTTAATTATCATATAATTATTTATGATTCATAATTGAAGATATTAAGTTATAAACTTTGTGTTGAAAATCGTGCAAAAAACAAATATGAAAAACAAAAAAGAACAGGAGGAGTATTTGATAATTAATTAATAGAGAAAATAAATTAACAGAGTGGATAAAATTAAAAGAGAATAATCTATTGTTTAAAATATCAAGATGATGCAAAATGGAAAAAAAAACAACTAAATTAATGAAAAATAATGTTAAATGAGAAGTTGCCTAATTAATGACATGCTTAGCAAGTATGATAAAACATGTGAAAAACAAGTGTAATAATTAGTATCATGAAATAAATGAAATAAAAGAAAATTTTGTATATGATTTTTCATGTAAAATTTTATTAAATTCATCTACCATATATAGACTTTTATTATGTACTAGAAGTACTTCTTTAGCATCAAATACATGCTTTGAAAATTAGCATAAAGCAAATAAAATAAAAATATTAAAAAAGAACGATTGGAGTATAACTTATTTTGTTGAATAGGTAGGTCGAGGAAATAGGTAACAGTTATGTGAATTGATTACATGACATAACCAAGAAAAAGTGATAAACTTGCTCAAACCAAGACAAAATTTATATATTTTTAATAATTTGTTCTAATTACTAAATTCATATTGGCTAGTTTGTTTGATACAGGGTTTTTGGCTGGATTTGTTGGTTGATTTGATCAATCAGATTTAGTGTGTAAAATAAACTAAATAACACGCACTACTACCTTCGTTTTAGTTTATTCTTTCAATTTTCCCCTAATATAAAATTAATTAAGTTATTTTTAATATGATTTTTTCCATTTTAATAGAGTTCTCTTTATCGACAAAAAGAACATCATATACGTAACATATCTTTATATAAGGACATCATGTATTTACATTTTTAAAACCCTAAAATTACTTGAAGCTTCAAACTAATGGTACTCGGACAAAGGTGTGGAATGATGAAGAAAAACATAGTATACACACTTGAACGAAAAGATCGTAACTTTAAATTTGAATGAACGAAGCACACATAATACCATAATGACGTCTTAGATATCTCCATTTCTAATGATTTTTACTTCATTTTTTTATTATGACCTTTTTTGATGCTTCAACCTCTTGGTTACTCAATTTCCTCGCACACTCATCACTATCACCAACAATAATAGATTCAATAGTTCGAAGAATTTATGCTTTTTTTTTTTTGAAACCCTTAAATTCTAAATGAAGGGAAATCAGATCCGAACAAATGGAGTATATAATAACTTCATCATTACAATATAAGTAAAAGTATATATATGAGAGTTAAGTTTTCCCTTAGTGACGTCTAGTATCATATTCTTTATACGAGACTTGGATTCGATTTTCATTCACCTTTCTCCCAGCTTATTTTATCTTATTAAAAAATTAGGCTCTTGGGTCCTACATATCTTCCGTTGATGCCCTAATCTCAATATGTGGGTACTATTTGCATGCTTATGATCCGATGGTGGTGATTGTTTCACGTGTCGGTTAAACATTGCCTTTTCAGCTTCTTTCTTCACCTCTTGTGCCAGTTAACCATTTATTTTGGCCCCCCTTTTAATAAAATTCTTGCCCTTTTTTTTATTTATATTATATATAGTGTATAAATAATTAATAATGTTTGCATTATTTTTGTTCTTCCAATTATCATTTAATAATAAAGGTGTTCATTATTGATTGAAAATCTATGTTTGCTTAATTTTTTGTCCCTGCTTTTGCAATTTGGTCCCTAGTTTTGTCTTTGGCAATTCACTCCGAATAGTATATTACTCGGTCCTATTCGATTTAAAACAATTTTTTCAAATCAATTTCATAATAATTGCTCCTTTTTAATTGTTTTTGTCATACGAAAAATAAGCATTATTCACTTATCTCCCTTAATTTGTGATTAATAAGTAATCTAAAAGTTAAAACATAGTCAAGTGAGATCTTGTTTGATTCGTCTCGACGTAAAGATTATTTATATCAAATTTTTATAATTTTATATTACACATAAGTATAGATATTGACGATTGAATTAGTGAATTAGACTGCATGAAAAAGACAAATGTTACAAGTATTTTGAAACGGAGGTAGTATATATTCTAATTTGCCTTAACTTATCTTTTTATACACATTTAGACATTTATATTCTCATGTAAAGAATACATTTATACCTCTTAAAAAATCACCCATATTATAATTATTGTAAATTTTGTGGAACAATTTGTGTACAGGGCCGGACATAAGGTTTTCAGGGGCTAGGGCGAAAGATTATTTACGAGCCCTTAAATTATTGTATATATAGAAAAGTTTGAACCTTAGCACTAATTAAAAACTTAAATTTTTTTAAGCCCTCACTACAATATAACTTACTTTTAGTGGGATATATTTAGTGACATTTATTAGACCCTTTAGCAGCATATTAAAAAGTTACACTAAAGTTTTTTGCGACATAGGATTTAGTGATATTTCTCACTAGACTATAGTAATTACATATGTCACTGAAGAACAAATTGAATGTCGCTAAATCACTTTATGGTGAAACTTAAAATAAAAACCAATAATTATTACACTAAAAATATGAATCAGTGACATTTTTTTATTGTCACTAAAATCAGTGTCACAAAAAGCTAAATTTGTTATAGTGCCTGAGCGTAGACACATCTTGCACTTGCTTAGGACCGGTGCCATGTATTTAGTACTCCCTCCATCTTCCGATTTTGCCGCATATGCTGCTTTTGTTCATCCTACTAAATTTGCTTAAAAATAATTTTATAGACATGAACCCACCTACATAATACTCCATCAAAACCTACTTTATTCATTCCATTTTGTTGGTACAAGGATAAAGAATTTAAAACATGGATTTTATTATTTTATGAATAAATAAAAGCTAAAAATGCTTGTTAAAAAATTATTTTGATGTATATAATTTTTATATAGAATTTTCATTTGTTTCGAATTATGCTTGATACTTTACAAAAGCAAATAAATCATACAAAATGAAACAGAAGAAGTATAATTTATTTTTCTTTCTTACACTAAAATATATAATGAACGACCCTATTAACGAATATGACTTTATTTAATATATCTCAATAATATATGTGTAAAACTTATTAATATGAATCATATGTATTATCATATGATAATAAAACACTCTAGCTTAAGCAATAATAAGCCCTTGGAAAGATCTTAAACTCTATTGTAATTTTGCATTGTAGTATTGATTTTGAGTTTTTTGAACTTTATTATTCTCCATCAATAAAAACAATCTAAAATCTAGCAAGGACATAGCTCA
Organism: Amaranthus palmeri; assembly: GCA_019776075.1. Lineage (NCBI taxonomy): Eukaryota > Viridiplantae > Streptophyta > Magnoliopsida > Caryophyllales > Amaranthaceae > Amaranthus > Amaranthus palmeri. The sequence continues at coordinate 2,327,454 of JAAKBH010000008.1, forward strand.
CATTGAATACGACCTCGATAAATTTTGTTTTATTTACTTTGTTTTATGCTATGGTTGTTTGTTTTTGCGTTGAGTTTCCCTAATTCTTGTTTCAATTTCCAAATGAAGGTGTTAGAGTATATAACATATCTTGGGACCTCAACCATCAGCTTAAGCTTTTGGTTGAGTTGGTTCCTTAACATGGTATCAGAGCTAACATGACAAGATGTTATGGGTTCGAATCTCAGCCACCCCTCATTTAAGTGGAATATTTAGCACCAGGTATGAGGAGAACCTGTGTTGCATCCACACTTCTAGCCCAAAGGGCTCTCGTGTGAGGGGCGTGTTAGAGTATATAACATATCCTGAGGCCTCAACCATCAGCTTAAGCTTTTGGTTGAGTTGGTTTCTTGACATGGTATCAGAAGCCAGAGTGACAAGAGGTCACAGCTTCGAATCTCAATCACCCCTCATTTAAAGTGGAATATTAGCGCCATGTATGAGGAGGGCATGTGCTGCATCCACACTTCTAGCCTAAAGGGCTCTCGTGTGAGGGGGCGTGTTAGAGTATATAACATATCCTGGGGCCTCAACCATCAGCTTAAGCTTTTGGTTGAGTTGGTTCCTTGACATGGTATCAAAGCCAGAGTGACAAGAGGTCACAGGTTCGAATCTCAACCACCCCTCATTTAAAGTGGAATATTAGCGCCATGTATGAGGAGGGCATGTGCTGCATCCACAATTCTAGCCCAAAGGGCTCTCGTGTGAGGGGGCGTGTTAGAGTATATAACATATCCTGGGGCCTCAATCATAAGCTTAAGCTTTTGGTTGAGTTGGTTCCTTAACATGGTATCAGAAGCCAGTGTGACAAGAGGTCACAGGTTCGAATCTCAACCACCCCTCATTTAAAAGTGGAATATTTAGCACCAGGTATATGGAGGGCCTGTGTTGCATCCACACTTCTAGCCCAAAGGGCTCTCGTGTGAGGGGGCGTGTTAGAGTATATAACATATCCTGGGGGCTCAACCATCAGCTTAAGCTTTTGGTTGAGTTGGTTCCTTGACAGAAGGCCTCTACCATTGATCATGCATGGGTGATCAAGATAAAAGTCGATTTTTAAGTCAGAATAAATAAGTTACCTTAAAAAGCTGTTTGATTGTCTTTTGAGTACTTGTCGATCACATGCTATTTCTTTAATTCATAACTAACTTTCAATAACTAATTATGCGAATATAAGAACTAAAAAATAATAATGACAAGAAAATTGCAAAACAAAATATATATCGACACAAATTAAAATATAAATGTTGGCAAACTCATAGAGATAGAAAGAGTAGTCAATAACTAATAATCTCCCTGACTCTTTGATATTTTACCATATGACTTTTAAGCGGAGATAAAAGTTCAACTAATGTTTTTTAGAGTAATTAATATAACATAAAAAAATTATTCATGAGAAATTCGTTAGATCTGTCTTAATGTCTTTTTTTATTAAACTTTTTATAACTTTTATGATGCTAATTAGGGTTATTGAAATTCAAAAATCACTTGAAAAATGTATAAAAAAAGAAACTATTTAACTCATACATAAACTGGATGAGATGGATTATTATTAGATTGTGAAACAAGAATTAGGCCGCGCTCTCCTTATATTTTCTCGAGTAGGGAGACTCCTTTTTGGCTGCGCTCTTCTTTATGGGTATGAGTTGCCGCCATTATTTCCTCCCCAGATCCTACCAATAGTTTTCTATAAGCGAGATACACATACACTGGGCAAGATAATAATGATGAGATTGTGAAACAGCTGAAAGAAAACATTGTTATGGATATAATTGACCTTCCAGCACTAATAAGGCTGGCCAAGTAAATAGTAGACCTACATGAGAGGGTTTATTGCACTACTCCTACTTCAAAAAGAATAATCCATCAATTCCAAATACTAGTTGAATCTTCCATTATTAGTGCTTCAACCAACTTTTCTCTCATTCTTCAATACACTAAAAATTCATCACCGTTATCAGCCATGTTGTGATATCCCTAACGGCCCGTTTGGTTATTAGTAGTATTAATTGGTGGTAATGAGAATGATTTATAATTTTAAATTTCATGAAAAGTTCCATATCAATCCCATGAGAATGAAACATTGATCACAAAATTTTTTTGTTTACAAATTTTCATGACCACTTAATACCACCTCTCGCGTTGGTAATACATTGGAATGCATTTTATGAAAAAAATGAGATGATTGATGAAGTTGGACAAGCATGAACATCAAGGATAACTAAGAGATTTTTCAACCAAAATTACACAAGTTTTTCATTCCCATTATCACCGTTCATTACCACCTACCAAACGGGCTGTAACACTACAACAAATTTAGGTTTTTGCGACATTGTATTTAGTGGCATTAAAAAAATGCCATTGATACATATTTTTACTGTAGTAATTATGGATTTTTATTTTTAGTTCCACCATAAAGTGATTTAGCGACACTTAGTTTGGTCTTTAGTGGTATATGTAATTGTCACTATAGTCTATTGTGACATTTGTGAGAAATGTCACTAGATCCTATGTCGCTAAAAGCTTTAGTGTGACTTTTTAATATGCTGCTAAAGGGTCTAATAAATGCCACTAAATCCTGTATATACACTTTAAGAAATTTGAATTAACGACATTTAAATTGAATGTCACTAAATATATTCCACTAAAAGCAAATTATGTTGTAGTGTAAAGGGATGGAAATATGAAATAAAAATTTTTAGTTACTTCTTCTGTTCTAAAATACTTGTTATATTAAAGTTATTGACATTTGGCACTATTGCGGCTAATGCATAAAATAATATAGTTAAGTGGAATCTTGTGTGAATTGCTTAGTCGTATACTTTCACAATATTAATGTTTTATAATTTTTGCGCATAATTTAATATATAAACAATTAAAATAACACATTAAATTGCGTATAAAGTCAATGCGGCAAGTACAATGAAACAAAAGAAACATGAAATTTTATTTTTAATTACAACATAATATTACAATTGCTCTTTAATTATCATAATTACGTTTTAATTTTTTTTCATCGTATTTACGTTGTTTACCTTCGAATAATGATCAACTTTTATCCTACTGATCTTAATTAAAAAAGTAAAAAAAAAAAAAAAATTGTAAATAAATTGAATAGAAAACAGGAGCATGTAATGTGCATGAAAATTTGGATGATTGCCCTGGATTGTAACAACGTATAATAGAGACGAAAATCGCTATAGGTTCATCTTTAGGGAACAAAAAATAATCGTAGATTTTTTCTTTTACAAAAAAAAATCGTAGATTTTAAATCTTAAAAATATAGAACGACAATATATGTATTATGTTTATGTACATATTTAAATGTACGATGATTTATACATCACGTAATATTGTAGAAAATAATATTATTTCTCTTTTAGCAAGGGTATCATTTAATTCTGCATATTTATCAATACACTTATTTATTAATTAAAAAGTATAAAAAAGTGAGTAATAATTTTTTTTTCAGTTCTTATTTTGATCCTACCAAAGACACTTATAATATACTCTCTTCATTCATTAAAAAAAATTTCATTTTGTTCTCATATAGAACCTTTATGTTTATATCACAAATTTCAAACAAAAATAACATTGTTCATCTTTATTTTAATATTTTAATATATTATTTATGGTCTCTACATATCTTTTACTAACTTACTTTAATATTTTCATATTTCTTATGATCCTCGTATATTTCCCATTAATTTTATAAAATTATTTATTTATTAGTTGTGGTTCACATATTTTTTTCACTAACTTTCTGACAATATTTTTTTAACATTTATGGTCTACACTAATGTTAGGGGAAATATTCTGTAAATATTTACATTATTCATGGGTTTGATTCTAGCCCTAACTAGGGCGTTTTTGTTTTCTTTATTAATTGAACATTTTTTTTGTATAAATTAAACTAAGTTGTAAGGCCTAGTCATCATCATCATTTTACACGGTGTATCCCGCTCAGAAAATTATAGACAGGGTCCGAGGAGGAAAGGACGACGGCAACTCATAGTCTCATACCCATAAAGGAGAGCAGGGCCAAAAGGACTCTCTCAGCTCTCGAGAAAGATTAAGAGAACTTCCCGTGTCGTATTGATAAGTAGCACATATAAATACGTAAAATAATTTTAAAACTAAAATAAGAACAAAACTACAAAAAATAATAAAAGAAATAAGAGAAAGCAAGAGAACAGGAACCGCCAAAAGGTACACTAAAAAGAAATCATTGATCTAAAACATGGATATGACGCCTCCAACTACCCCTACCCTTAGTTAAGTTCTTAGGGAGGTTTAACTCAAGCAAATCAACTTTTATTTGCTCGTCTCAAATTTTACTAAATCTTTCTTGACTCCTCTTACCCTCTACTATAATACTAAGAACAACCCCAAAACAATGTTTTGGTTGAATACAATACATTGCACTAGGCTTACACTGATATAAACTAAATAAAATAATCTTTCTGGATTATGTTTTTATTTATAAATTTAAAATAAAATATAAACTAAGATTGATCTGTGCATATATAGTGGCTAAAAATATAGGAGTATGAATTAAGTACTCTGTCACTCTCTCTCACTCATTTTGCATTAATTGTTATTTTGGTTTGTCTCATTCATTTTTGTATCATTTTTATTTTTAGACAATGACCTATCTCTTTCTTTTAATCTCATTCATATATTTTAACTCTTCTGTAATTACATTCAGACAACTCATTATCTCTCTTTATTTATTACTAATATTCATATTTTTTTCTTAGAAATCATAATTTTTCTCTTTGCTCCTAATTCATCGGAACGAAAAGAGTAAAAGTCTTATATACGTTTAATTTATACTCCCTCCGTCCCACTTTAATTGTCCACATTTCCTTTTTGGGTCATCCCACTTTAATTGTCTACTTTCTATTTTTGGCAAAGATTTTTTACCTAAATATCCCCAACTACCCCAACTTATATTATTTAAAATATCCCACCTACCACATTTTCAATTATTATAATCACTTAAAATACCCCACTACGACCCCTTTCTTATTTTGCGTGTCCACATCAAAGTGGACAATATAAGTGAGACGAAGGGAGTATTATTTTAGTATATATGTACCAATCTTATAATAACAGATACTCTCTCTGTTCTTTTAAGTTTGTCCACATTATTATAACGGGCAATTTCATAAGTTTGTCCTATTTAGAATACTTTCATATTTTGGAAAGTTTTTATCTTCCATATACTCTCTTTATCCCTCATTTCTCTCTCATAATAACAATACAATTATTAATTCACACCACTATTTTAATAAAATAATATCCATTATCTACAAAAATTTCACCTTTCATAATAAAATAGTACCCACTATTTATAAAGATTTCACCTTTCTTAATAAAATAATACTCACTATCTACAAAGATTCCACCTTTCTTATTTTGTGTGAAATCTTCAAATAGGACAATCAAAAAAGAACAGAGGAAGTACTTCACTTCTATTTTTAATTATTATAGTTAATTATACTTGTAAAAAAAATACTTACTATTTCGATATTTTTTGGTGCATAGTGCATAGTAAATTAAGGTGGAACAATAAGAATAAAAGAGGAGTATAAATTGGAGTATGTCGTTGACTTAATGTATTCCTACTAAACATAGGGACTTGCCTTACCCTGTAGGCCTGTGGGTGTAAGGCTGTAAAACGTGATACTACTAATTACTAGTTTTCTCAATTTACCTTCTTCAAATCATCCATACATAAACGTATCAATTACACTCACATTCATCTTCAAAAAAAAAAATTACAACACTCACCTTGATATTTTTTTACTACTCAGCTTTACAGAAAAAGAAAAATATGGTGTTTGAAAAAGTGTGTTATCTTATGAAGAGATAATTAACTATGTGAATAATTATAAGAAAGTTAAAAATTAAATATGAGATTAAAAAATTGTGGACGATCATATAGTTAGAAATGACACAAAATGAGTAAAATGGATCAAAATAGCAAATGGACCTATATGAGTTGGATCGAGATTACGCTAGAGTATTTCTACTACATTAGTGGTCACGGTTATGGTCATTAGCTCAACATTCCTCGGTAAGATAGGGTCTAAGGGGAAAAGGTAACGCACAGAACATACCCTGAGGTTTGGCAGAAGGGGTTTAAAATTTTTGATTTACTAAGGAGCCCATTGTGATAAATAAAAAAGACCCAAATTTTTTTAAATAAATACTACTATATTATAGTAGTAATGTCGTATTAATAATTTTCGAATAAATGGATGACTTGTGTTTTATCATTTCTTGTAATCATGAATGAACTTTTTATTCGAAGAGAGAAACTTTATAATACTATGTGATAGATTTAATGATGTCCTAATATTTGTATTTTTTATAATGTTATACGTCGAATTTAATATTATTGGATGATATACAATGTGTCGATGTAGTACGTTGGAAACAATTTTTGAATGGTGACAACGACATAATACATGATAGACCTAGTCGTTGCTAACTGTTTCGATGCACAATTCGTCACGAAAGTAAAAAAAATCATGACAGTTTATTTGTCATCGCATAACCCGTCGCGTTAAAATCTGTTGCATCACAGTTATGTCGTTGCTATTTGAGCCTCTTTTTTTGTAGTACACCTTTCATGGTTTTACTTATTATGATCAAGTCATTGTTAAGTCTAAGTCCTCTTGACCTTATTGACCACCTAAAGTAATAACTAATAAGCTATTATTAGATTTAAGACAATAAATGGTAATGACTTGAGCAATTTTAAGAAGAGTGGAAGAGATCATAATAATAGTAATGACTAATTAGTAGTCATAAGCACACATGACTAATATTGATTATAGCTAATAGCCATGCAATTATTAAGAAAATATTGTAGCATGGTGGCTAGCCTTTGAGGTAATAACATGCTCAATGGTACTATTTGTTAGGGAAAACCCTCTTTTTACACGTAGATGTTTATTAAAACTAATTAATAATGATAATAATAATAATAATATTGCTTTACTTTCAATAAATAAATAAATAAATATAATAATGCTTTACTTTAAAAAAAGTTACACTTTAAACCTCTCAAATAAGCTAGTCTACATTCTCTAGTCATTGATTTTTGACTAGCATAGTACATTTCTTTAACTTTCCTTTTGCTTGTTATTGATAGGCATAATGATCTTTGATTAAGCCTTAATCTTCACGATTTCTATGGTTATTATAAGAGATCATTAATTATGATATAGTACGTAACATATTTATAATACGGCGATATGGGCTATGTATGTGTATTGACTCTAGTCGTAGTTATAATCATTATTCTAGTATTTGTACAAATTTAGGATCAGAGAGAAAGAGATGGACAACTATATTCGTATTCCTTTAAAGAGAGGGTAGAGAGGAATGTGAACAACTAAAGTATTGAACCTCCAAAGAAAGAAAACCCTGCTAATAGAGAGATAACTGACACCAAGATGCATGCTTCCTCCATTCGATGATACTTGCTACACTTTCTTTTTCATATGTTTTACTAGCCTAGTTCTATTACTGTATATGTCATAAAGTAATTTATAAAATGTCTTATTTACTCCTATTTTTTTCTAATTCATATCTCACAAACTCTTACACATTTATCATTACTTAGAGACAATAATGAGATTTTATTAGCAACCAATCATTTTCTTAGTATTAGTAATAAGTCAAAAGATGCAAGTATTATAAAACAGACATTACGTAGTAATTTAAAATAAGTTGAAGAAGAAGTAGTTCACTCATAAACCCAAAGAAGGTTCACTACTAAAACCAATTGGTGATAATACGTAGGAGTTACTCCTTGAGTTTATAAAGTGATGCATACTTTTCTCTTTCTACGATGTTGTTAAGGAACCAACTCAACCAAAAGCTTAAGCTGATGGTTGAAACCTCAAGATACCCCTTCACACGAGAGCCCTTGGGCTAGAAGCCTAGAAGTGTAGATGCAACACAGACTCTCCTCATACCTGGTGCTAAATATTCCACTTTAAATGAGGGGTGGTTGAGATTCGAACCCGTGACCTCTTGTCACTCTGGCTTCTGATACCATGTTAAAGAACCAACTCAACCAAAAGCTTAAGGTGATGGTTGAGGCCCCAAGATATGTTATATACTCTAACAGATATAGTACAACTCATATGTGGGTAACACATGGATACTTAACAGATTCTTAATTACTTGCAAGTATTAGTTCTTTAATAATATAAATAGAAATTTAAAAAATACGAAGTCTACATGAAGGTACATAGTAGTGTTCACAGGTAATTTGACAATGGACACAAAATCAAAATAAATAAAAGGGTCCATTCTCTTATACATATTGTCTCCATTGTTGGTCCCTTCACATGTGACATGTGAGTATGATATATACTTCCATATGAAACTAATTATGTCCCAATTATATACTTCTGTCAAAAGCATAAATATTCACTCATTAAAATACAAATATTTTTAATTTTTATTTTCTAACATGTAGTATTCTTCAATGATGTATGTTTGATTTAGGAAGAAAATATTCCAAGTTCTATATACTTCCTCTGGTCCCAATACTCCTAATTAAATGCAATGCATATTTTCTTTACAATATTTATCTCTTAAGCTCTAATTTTCACAAATTTAAAAGAAATTAATCATATCCTCTTATTAGATTCATGTTAAAATATAATTTTTCTTATATCCTCATTAATTGTGTAAATATTTAGAAGATAATGTGAGCATTGCATTTGAATTGCGTGAACGAGATTAAAAAAGAATGAAAATAAGAATAATGTGTACATAAAAATTAGAGAGTGTGATGAAATATTGCTCAAAATAAAAATGTTGCAAATTGAAAGATAAATCAAAATAAAGTTATTGGCAAACTCATGGATACATAAAGTATATTGCATGGAGTTACAATCCTAATAATTTTTGAGAATGTATAGCCGGTAAAATAGAGACTATTTGAAAAAATTAAAGTAGTGAATCACTTTTATGTGCTCTTATTTTATAGGATAACTTTTGAGATTTTATTTATCTTTTTTTCATTTTATATATATTTTTTAATATTATGTATTTTCTTTTTGTGATTATTAGCAAATAGTAAATGTTATTGTTTAGGATTTTCTAATAATTTTCAGTAAAAAGTACTTTATTTTTATTTGAAAAAAATAGCGCAAAAAATTATATTACCAATTTTGGAAACATTTTAGTCAGATATTGAAAATAGTACATTAATACTCCTGAGAGACCGTATCTCTGAGATCTCTCAAAGTCAGATCATTAAAGTTTAATTAAGCTAAAAGAGATTGAGGATAATCTCTAAAAAGACCGTCTCTTATAAGAATTAGCGTTTTCTTAATTAATTTGAAGGAAAGTTATTGCCAAGTTGATGAAAAAGGTGGTACGTAGTCCGTGAAGATTAAGGATCCGGCGTTTGCCGACTTTAGATAAGAAATCAATTTCAAAATCTTCCAAAAATGTAGTGGGAATATTACTTGAATTAGATTCTCTAGTTATTAAGATCCATCATGAAAGATAAGTGGATACACAAGTCATAATAATAGATTTTTATCACGGAATATTGAGTATCACTATATTTCGGCAAATAATGGTTGACTAATTACCATTTCACTTGACTTTATTAATTCACTAGCGCCTAGTGGAGAATTGATTGTTTTTTTTTTGAATAATGATTGTATTTTGGCTTTATAAATTTCTTTTTTGGTAAATTAATTTTTTGTTAATTTTTATTTATTAGATAATTGGTTAGTCTAACAAGCATAAATAAATGGTTAATCTTAGCAATTTTATCATAATTTAACTTTTTTTTTATCACTATAACAAATTTATCTTTTTGCAATATTGGATTTGAGACATTAAAAAATGGCACTGATTTATATTTTTAGTGTAATAATTATGGATTTTTATTTTAAGTTATACTATAAAGTGATTTTGCGACACTTTATTTGGTTTTGAGTGACATATATTATTTCACTAGTTTATAGTGGCATTTGTGAGAAATGTCACTAAATCCTAGCTTTAGTGTGACTTTTTATATGTTGCTAAAGAGTCTAATAGATGTCACTAAATCCTCTAAATATACTGTAAGAAATTTGAAATAGTGACTTTTAAATTAAATGTCGCTAAATATATCCCACTAAAATCAAATTATATTGTAGTATTGTCGTCTTTTTTTTATTGTGTTTTCCATATTTCCGCTTTATTATTTTAACTCCCTACTCTTTGCTTCTTTCTCCCTTCCCCTTTAGAATCCTTGATTGAGACGCAAAAGTTTCAAAACTCAATCATCAATCATCTTCACATAGAGTTTGTTTGGCACATGACTAGCTATTCTGCTAGTTGAAGTTGCCGACTGTAAAGTCGATTATTTCAACTAGCTTTTATGTAATATTTGGTAAAATTTATTTGTTAATTGTTGGTTGTTTGACAGAGGAAAAAATAGGCAAAAAAATTTTAAAAAAACTAATTAAAACTATAATAGCTTTTGATTTTAGCTTAAGGCCAACGTTTTAACTAATTTGTAAAACATTTTTAAAATATTTTTCTAAACTTTTTGACCAACCAAAAACCGAAATATTAAAATACAAAAACTAACTAACAAACAAAAAAATTTTAAAATTAATTTGCCTAATCATCAACTTAAATTTATTTGAAATAAGAAACCAAAACGATATCAAAGAGTATACGTTACATGATGAATAAATGAGGGTAGCCAAGTCAACATCGAAAATAATGTAGCTTGAAATTAAGCTATCTTTGAAAAAGTGAATAAAATGGGAAAAGAAAAATGAGAAGAATGAAACAAAGAAGAAAATGACAATGATCATGAGATTGGCCCCCCGATACCAGCGCAAATGGACCTGCCTCAACTCTCAACAACCTTTTTACAGTTCCTTAATACAATTCGCAAATTCATCCGTCTAGACGTGCTTTTTTTTTATGATGGTTCTGAGTATATACTAGATAAGTGATTTAACAGTTAGAGTATATAACATATCATGGGGCCTCAACTACCACCAGCTTAATCTTTCGGTTGAGTTGGTTCCTTGACATGGTATCAGAAGCTAGCTAGGGTGACAAGAGATCACATGTTCGATCGAATCTCAACCACCCCTCATTTAAAGTGGAATATTAGCGTCATGTATGAGGAGGGCATGTGCTGCATCCACACTTATAGCCTAAAGGACTCTCGTGTGAGGGGGCGTGTTAGAGTATATAACATATCCTAGAGCCTCAACCAAACCATCAGCTTAAGCTTTTGGTTGAGTTGGTTCCTTGACATAAACATAATGATAATCACAAAATCTCACAAGAGACGGTCTATAGGATAGACCATAAAATTGGGCCAGCCAATTTCCCTTAACTGATTTTTTTTATTATAATATCAATTATATTATGTTATAATCCTAAATGTAAGGTATTATAACCTCGAATATACTATTCTATAACCCCAAATATAAGTTATTATAATCCCAAATAATTTATTATAACTCAAAAAAAAAAAAATATTTTGGGCTGGGCTTCATGGATTCCGTCTATAGAATAGACCGTCTCCCATGAGACTTACTGAATGATAATTTACGTACTTTACTTTTATTTTAGGTTTATTGTTGTTAAATTGCTTATTGTTAACACCTGTGAGCTGTTTTACATAAGGAGAAATAGACTATACATCACTTTATAAGACATATAAGTGAACTTTCTTTGAATTTATTAGTGTTTGCTTTTTTCCCTCTTTAAAGTTGCTCAGATACATTTCACAAATTCTACTCCCTCCAATTCAATTCAGTTGTCCCATTTCCTTATTGGGACAACTCACATCAATTGTCCCATTTCTATTTTGGTACATCTTTTTTTACCTAAATACCCTCACTTTTCCAATTCCCAATACCACACTACCACCTTTACAATTAATTTAATCAAATTAAAACCCCACTTTTACAATTCCCAATACCCAACTACCACCTTTACAATTGATTTAATCAATTAAAATACCCAACTACCATCTTTACAATTATTTAATCAATTAAAATACCCAACTACCACTCGCTCTTAATATCCGTGCCAATCCCAAATGGGACAACTGAATTGAATTGGAGGGAGTATTAATTACTTTTTTTAAACTTACAAATTATGCAAAATTTATAATTATAAATAGGAAAAATTACTAAGAATTATCCAATCTTTTATTAGTTTTCCTATATAATATCAACTTTTGATTTATCATCAATAAACCCAATTTCGGAGTTACTTATCCAGATTCATTGTTGCCCAAATAATGACCTATTTTGCAGGCTAATTGCTATAAATTACAAAGAAAATATAATAAAAAATTAAACTTTTAAAACTTGAAAGTTAAAATCAAAAAAACTAACTTACTTTTTTTGACAAAAAATAACTTACTTGATTTTCTTATATATTTTTTTATTTTTAGATTTTTTAATAATTAAAATTTGTTTTATTTTCTTTTTTTTTTAAAGCAAAATGACTTGTTATATAAGTGTTACTTTGGTGCAGGCTTAGCAAGCACATCTAATAGTTGAAAGAAATTATTCATATCTTCAGGGCGGAGCAAACAATTTCGAGGCCCTGTATATAATTTATAGATTTCTAAAATTGGGGCCCTTTATAATTAAAAAAAATTTAACAAAATAAAAATTAAATATAATTTATATTTCTTAAACTTAAATTAAGTTATTAAAAATTAAACTTTCTTTTCCATTGTCAAAATGAAAGAAAAAAATAGTAATAAATTGATGATCAATAATAAAAAAGAGTAAAAGTTTGAAAGGTTGAAAAATATAAAATAAATTGTTGATTATTTTTATAAATTAAGTTAGTGATAATTGATATTTGATATATGTGTAAACATTAAATAAGGTAAGAAAAAATGTTTGGAAAAAGATAAAAAATGAGAGAAAAATGTAATTGATAAGTTTTGAACATATGACCATAAATACATTAAGTAAAACTCTTACCAACTACTCTACCCCATTAGTATGCTATTCTACATTAATTTTTTTATATGAGGCCCTTTGGATTTAGGGGCCCCGTGCGGTTGGGCACCTTGCACGGGCTTAGAATCGCCCTTGCATATCTTAAAATTTGAGATTAATACAAAGAAATCAGTAACAAAATTAGATTATCCAAAAATATAATTCAAAATATCATAGTGTATACTACTCCGTCCTCATGAGTTAGTAGCAAAGAGAAAATTGGTGAATATTAAGAAAGTGGTAATAAATAAGGAGAGAGAATGAATTGTGTAAATGAAATTAAAAGAGAGCTAAAATGTATGGATGAGATTAAAAGAAAGTGGTGGCCATAGTCCAAAAATAGAAATGCTGCAATTTAAATGAGACGGACGAAAATGAAAAATACTGCAAATTATAAGGGACGGAGGGAGTATTTTTTTTTATCCACCCTTGTAGAGCCCACCTTGCACAATATTCTTGGTAGAGGACGACGATAGTGAAATATTCTTGGTGTAGCCTGTAAAGAGAGTGTACGTACTTTGGCATTAATCTGATACAAGTATGTGTTGGTAGCGCAGACAAGCTGAATTTACTCTCTAACCAGCAGGGGTAGTTGGAACTGGAACCATGCTTATTCTTATTCAATTCTTTCACCAACTCTCTCAATACTTGTTACTATGTCCAAGACTCCAAGCAAGGCCATTTCTGGCTATAGGCAAAGTAGGCATTTGTCTAGGGCTCAGAGTTAAAAAGGGCCCTAAAATTAGAAAATGTTATTTAATTAAGTAGACATTTAAAAATTTGCAATTTATGAATAGGTTTTTATCATTTAAGAACTATATGACACACCTATGGTTTTAATGCTAATTATAATCTATAGGGTCCATCTTTGTTATTTTTCCAAATACTCGTTAAAGTTCAAAATCGATCCTTCATAAAGAGGGCCAATTTCTTTCAATTTGCCTAGGGTCCATACAATGCCAAGAACGACACTGACTCCAAGGGACCAGAATTACCCATTTGGTTATTGATATTAAATGATGATGGTATGAAAATATTTTTAGCGTCAATTTTTATGAAACGTATTATGCGAGTTTTTATGGTAATTAACAAATCTTTGCTTATGAAATGTTTTTTTTCCACAGCTTTCATTATCAACTGATATACTATCACTAGTGGAAAAAACCTTAAGGGCTGCGGTTTTTTAGCCCTTAGGGGCTGCGTATTTCGACCCCAGCCTTTATTGGAGCAGCCCAAAATAATAATTAAGGGCTGCGGTCAAAATACGCAGCCCAAAATAAAGAAAGGGGCTGCGGACATGGGCCAAAACCGCAGCCCTTAAGTCATTTTTCAAAATAAAAAAAAAGCAAGGGCTGCGGACATTTAATTAGAACCGCAGCCCTTAAGTCGCTTTACAAAACAAAAAAAAAATTCCAGATCTTTAAATCTGGAAATCAAAAAATTTCAGAACATCAAAAAATTTCAGAACATCAAAAATTTGACATCATCCCAGATCTAATTTCATACAAACGAACAAAAATACCCAGATCTAAAAAAATTTACAAAAAATTCAATTACAACGAAAAAATAAAATAACGAACAAAAATTTACAAAAAATTCAAGAACAGCAAACGAACCAATTACGAACATTAAAAAAAGCATAAAAAAACCCAGAAAACTAAATCTAATCACATGCAAATTACGATGAAAAAAAAACCCAAAAAACGAAGAACAATAAATGAATATTACAGATCTAGATCGAAATATACATCAAAAAACAAATAAAAAAACGAAGAACAATAAATAAATATTACAGATCTAAGATCGAAATATACATAAAAAAAACAAATAAAAAAACGAATGAAAGAAGTCTTTTTGATTGAATCACTTTGAATCTTCAACTTAACCTTGATATGGATCGAAATTTCTTTTTGATTGAATCTTCGAATCTTTGATTGAACCACTTTTTTGAATCTTTGATTGAACCACTTTGGTCGAAAATTTTCAATGGCTAACATTTCTGATTTTCAATGGAGATCTAAAAATTTTCGTATGGCTAAATTTTCTGATTTTCAAGGACGAAAAAAAAAAATTTCAATGGCTAAATTTTCGAATGAAAGGAAATTTTTCAATGGCTAAATTTTCTGATTTTCAAGGATGAAAAAAAAAATTGCAATGGAGATCTAAAGAAGAAGGCTGATTTTTAAGAGAGGGAGAGAAGAGAGAGAAGTTTGAGAAGAGAATGAGAGAATTGCAATGGGGCGCCTCACTTGATTCCTTGAAGTGTTTAGGGTTTCTGATTTTTTGAGAAGAGAGAGAATGGGCCGCCTCACTTGTAGTTTGAGAAGGGAGATAGAAAATATTAGGGTTTCTGATATTTAGAAAAAGGGACGCCTCATTTGGGGATATGAATTTTATTTTTTTTTTGGGTTGTTTTGGGGCTGCGGACAGTTAAAAAACCGCAGCCCTTTACCTTAATTTTTTTTTTTTGGGCTGTTTGGGGCTGCGGACAGTTAAAAAACCGCAGCCCTTAATAATTTTTTTTTTTCCTACATTTTTTTTACTCATATTGGCTGCGTGTTTCTAAAAACCGCAGCCAATAAATAGCAGCCAATAGCTTTTTTTCCACTAGTGTATTTTTAAGTGGTAATGTATTGAACTAAGTTTTGTGAATAAAATGAAATAGATATGACCATTAAACTTGTTAAGTCTTTTTTCCACCAAATTTCCACCAACTTTTTCATTATTATTTTATGATAGAATTTAGAAAATGGATCTGGCACCTTAGACAAGGAGGAGAAGAAGTAGCCCACTCATAAACCTAAAGAAGGTTCATTACTAAAACCAATTGGTGATAGTTTGAGTTACTCCTTGAGTTTATAAAGTCATGCATATTTTTCTCTTTCTCGAATGTGGGACAATTCACATGTGGATAACATATGTACATTTCAACATTTTCTTTGTTTAATAAGTTCTTATGTAGAGGTTTAAATGATTAATAAATGAGCTAGCAACTTTATTTATATGGCTGTAAATTACTAAATTTGGTTGGAATTAGTTGCTATATTTTTGTAGTAACTAGTACTATTCATTAACATTATTTTACTTTTCATATTTTCATTAGTAAATTTACATGCATAATGAACAAAAATATTAATCGATTACTAGTAAAATTTATATTTTTATAGTAACTAGTACTATTCATTAACAAAAATATTTTCATTACTTGGATGAGTAAATTTATATGCATAATGAGCCTCTTTTTAATAGCTTTATTAAATATTTGAATAGAACGAAAAGTTTGAGATTATGAACAAAATGTAGGATTAAAGCACACTTAGGTTTAATTCGATTAGTTTAGCCAATAGCGGAAGTTTGGATTATAACTAGTAAATTCTTAAAAAGATATTAATCAATATATAAAAGCATAAGATTAATTAGATCACTTGTGATCATAAAAAAAAAATTCATTTTTATATAAAGCAATTGAATCTCATAATAGGCTTTAGTGATTCTCGATATCCTAGATCTATTGTCCAAACCCATAATTTCTAGCTTATACTTTGATAGCATGTTTAAGCTAACTTTATTAACCAAGTTAATTGACATTTAACTCTTTTTGAATTCAAACAAACTATAATTCTTATCATTTTCCGAACACATGCTTATAAGTTAGTGGCGGATCCAGGGTTCGGAATCCCAGGGGCATCAACTAATGGACGAAATTTCGGCAGAGTTTCATTAGTAAAATTAACAACTATTTTACCCTTATTAGCTAAAATACTATATACGACATACCATAAAAGGAAGTGGAACAAAATAAATCAACTAACCTAATTAAAAAAATGAGATAAAATAAATAAATAAGACAAAATTACTAAAACGAAGAAGTATTTATCATCAAAAGACTTCAGTATTAATCTTATTTTTTACTCTTACCAAAAGAAAAGTCTACTTTGAATTTTAGCAAAAAAAATGCCTAGGGGCACGTGACCCCGTGTGCTCCAACGTGGCTCCGCCACTCCTATAAGGAGGCTAACCGACATAATTTTCTATATTTTTAAAGACCGTTTCATCATATTTGCTCCATACTTTTTTGAATCGTGACAATTTTCTTTCGATTTCCACCTAATTTTTTGTTTCAATAGTTTACTACCTTGTAATCTCAGAAGATACCAATCAAAGACACTAAAATTTAACAATGTGTAGAGTATTTATGAAAATGACTTGCATTACAAAATAGAATTAGAAGAGAATATAATATAATATAAAACATAAACAATATTAATAGTGGACTCATGGTATATTGGTACCACACGGCCTATATCTATATGTTGCAATTTAGCTATTAGGGAAGTTAGGATGGACCCAAATTTGGGAAAATCCTGCGTGGGAATAGGAAGAAATTAAAGTATGGCATACGTTAACATGATGCATAAACACACAAAAATTTTCAGATACCAAAAGTTGTTAGTCACTTCCAGTATTCCGCACAAGGCAAGATTCGGGAGGAGGGTTTTCTTTTCTTGCAAGTGCGGACAAATGATACCCGTTCACCTAAGGAGGAAGTAAAGAGAGATGCGCGCGATCAAGGAATTTCCCAATTGATACTTGCTCCTAGTAAAAGTCGAACCTCAAACCTTCTGCTCCACATGTAGATGCTATATCCATTGAGTCACAAGCGCGACAATATTGCAAATTGCAAATAATGCAAATAGCACAAAATGAGTGTCTAGAAGATCGTTTGGGCAATTGCAAATTGCAAATAGCACAAAATGCACGCCAAAGACTGAAGATAGTTGAGACAAATTTTAGAAGATGGTGCATCAACGTACAGCCTGCTTTCTGAGGTGGTACCAAAGACTATTAGATTTTTCATTCTATTTTGACATCTCACATCTCTCAATTTCTTTTTCTTCCATTAATTAGTCATTTGAAATTGGAGTTGGGGGACTCCTTTTGGCCGTGCTCTCCTTCACGGGTATGAGTTGCCGCCGTCCTTCCCTCCCCAGACCCTGCTCATAGTTTCTATGAGCGGGATATACTGGGTAGGATGATGATGATGATGAATTAGTCATTTGAAAATTATTGTAAGAGACATTGTTTTTGGATATCATCTCTAATTTGGCCGGTCTATTAAGGAAAATATAGAGTAAGTTAGTCGGTGGGTATTAAGGATATTGTAAGTAGGTTTTTAAGATAGTGTAAGTATTGTATGCTTACTAGGTGGACATTAAGGATAATGTAAGTAGTCATTCAAGATATGGTAAGTAGGCATTAAGGATGATGTATGTAGGCATCAAGGATAATGCAATTAGGCATTAAGGATACTGAAAGTAGGCATACAAATATTATAAGTAGATATTAAGGATATACATTAAGTAGGCATAAAAGACGATGTATTATATGTAGGCATCAAGGATAATGCAATTAGGAATTAATAATACTGTAAGTAGGCGTAAAAATACTGTAAGTAGACATTAAGAATACAGTAAGTAGACCTTAAGATTAAATGGGTTGTGCCTGAGATACATCTCTCAAAGAGACAGTCTCTCAATAGACTAGATGGCCATGTATAAAAATAAAATGCATCAACGTACTAACTCAATGTCATGCATATACTAAAAATAAACTAACTCAAAATTAATATACAAAAGGATTGTGTATTATAAGCGGGTGAATATATATAAGGAGTAAATTATGCGCAATTATTATACTTTTATACTTCCTCATATTCATTATTATTGTCTCATTTGCTTTTTGAATACTATTATCAAGATCAACCAATGCATGGCCAATACAAATCTTATCTTGAGCCGAACCCGTATCCCTTCGATCTAGCAATCATATAAACAACGATATTACTTCCCCTACAAAGCAACAAGTAAAACCAAGAAATCAAGCATTTAAAACAAGTACATTGTCATTTTTACTAATATTATTGATTGTAATTTTTACTCAAGTATAATTAAAAATATGGGAAATTCCATGTGGTAACCCTGAGGTTTTGGGTTTTTCACGTGGTAACCAAAAGTTTAAAAAAATCCACACGGTAACCCTGAGGTTTACCTAATAATTCCATTATGACCTTTTTGCACATAAAACGTTAACAAAATGTTAGCAAACGTTAATTTCGAAGCTTTAAGGTTATTGTACACCTATTTAAGTGACTCATCATTTCTAATGCTATCAGTTTCAATCTTTTTCCCTCAAAATATAGACCCTAACTTTATCATCTTTTGATTTGGGGAAAATATATGATTTGAATGAAAAATGGTAGAGTTGGGGTTGAAGTTTAGGGGAAAAATGTTGAAACTGATGACATTTGAAATGGTGAGTCGCATAAATAAGCGTACAACAGTCCTAAAGCTTCGAAATTAACGTTTGCTAACGTTTTTATGTACAAAAAGGTCACGGTAGAATAATTACGTAAACCTCAGGGTTACCGCGTGGATTTTGTAAAAGTTTTGGACTTTGGTTACCACGTAGAAAACCCAAAACCTCAGAGTTATCACGTGGAATTTCCCTAAAAATATTTATAACTAAAATGCTTCATCAACAAATATATCAAATTCAAATAGAATAATAATAAGTAGTTGATAAGGAGTATAATATTGTTATGACTTGAAGCCAATTGAAATTTGATACTACCATCTTAGTTTGTCCTATCTGTTGCATCTTGAATGGGAATTTAGGATTGAGGTGCAGAAGGCTAAGCTACGGTTTCAATCCCTAGAACTTAAATTACAAATTCTCTCCCATCAAATTTTTCCTATCTTATTTATTTTAGATCATAAATTATTATTTTTTTATTTACAGTAGATGACTAATAAATACAATTATTGACGATAATTTTTCATATATTTTTATTTTAGACTGTGACTTACACTTGTAATTTCTTTACTTTTCATCTACACAATTAACTTAATTGCATTTATATCTTTCTTCCACTTTCTATAAAATACGACTTTATCCAATTTTCTTAATCGTTCCGCCAATTGTCATTAAGCCCAGTGTTTGTCTAGGGTTGACTTGTAATATAAAGTGGTAGCTGAGTCCAGAATCATATGTCTCAATCAGGATTCATTCTCATTAATCACCCCAAGACAGCATAAACACCAGAGCTAAGCTAACCTAAGTTATGCCATACGTGACATCTACTCTGTTCGACCTAATAACCCATACAATCCACTACACCCAACACTTTTTGCAATTTTCCGTTTCATTATACTTGCTATATTTAACTTTTTTGCGCAATTCAGTGCATTATTTTGATCATTTATATATTTAATTATACACGTCTAAACATTATAAAAAAGTAATATTATGAAAGTGTGCGATTAGACGATTCAAACAAAATCCCACATGACTATATTTTTTCTACACATTAGTCGCAATATATAAAATAAGTTTGAACGATGAATAGTGTCGATAACGAAAATGTAGCGAGTATTTTAGAACGGAGGAAGTATGATAATTAACACTGCTAGCTTACTTCACGTACATAAGACAAATATCAATTTGTATATTTTATTCTTTTTGTTGTTTCCACCTAATTTTTACATAATTTCCTAAACAATTTTTGAAACTAAGTTATGCATCATATAAAAATATAATTATATAATTATATTAGATGAAACTTTGTTTTTCGATCTCATATAGCATGTTTAATGAAAATCTGATCTTTCATAAATTTAACTCAACATTTGTTCATGTCTTGGAATAAACACAATTAACAATAGTGTGATAATCGTAATGTAAAAAAAAACATGCTCTTCTGTTTAATAAAAATTATTATGTTTAATCTTAAAAGCTCTTACATTAAAACGTCTAAAATAAGATTCTAAATGGAGCAAAAGAATACTCTCTCCGTTCCATTCAATTTGCAGCATTTTCTATTTTTGTCCGTTCCACTTAATTTACATCAATTCTGTTTTTGGACTATGGTCCACCACTTTCTTTTAATCTCATCCATACATTTTAATTTGCTTTTAATTTCAACCACACAATTCATTTTCTCTCTTCATTTATTACGATTATCTACATTTTTTAAAAAAACAATAATTTTCTCTTTGCTTCAAACTATACGAGACGGAGGGAATACACATTTATAGGAAATTATATTCCATTGATGGGAATTTGAGTTGAGTGGAAATGCAATTGACTGGTTCAAATTTGAAGTACTCTATTATGGATTTGCAAGGACAAGAATAATGGGTTAATTTTCAAAAAAAACTTGAAAAGAAATACTCCTACTCCTACTAATGGATTGTCAAGTGACTAGTCCAAAGCTACAAGAAAGGAATGTCTCTTCTAGAACTAATAAAGTTGTCATCCAATTAAATAATATTTCCTCCGTTTCAAAATATTCGCTACATATCTATTTTGTGCACTATTCCGTTCCAAAATAATGTGTAAGTAAAAATATAGTCAAGTGAGATCTTGTTTGAATCGCCTAATCGCATACTTTTATAATAATAAATTTTTATAATTTTTAGATAAGTGTAGTTTAAGATATTAATGATCAAAATTGTGCATTGGATTGCGTAAAAAATTGAAATGTAGCAAGTATTATGGAACGGAGGAAGTATATCTGTATTTTTAAATTTATACCATAAAATTTTATATATATTTAAATATTACGATGGAAACTTAATGGAAGAAAAATTAATATTTTCTCTGTTTCTAAATACTTGTAACATTGCAATAAATTTAACTTTTTGCGACATTCGATTTAGTGACATTAAAAAAGTATCACTGATAATTGACTACAAATAATTTTACTAATAACACATTCAATTTAGTGACATTACAACTACTAATAACACATTTTGCCATGAAAAATATAATTGATTTACATAAAAATAGTGACAATTTTAGTCATTTTAGAATTAAGCATTGCATTTAAGTAACCAATTGTATAAAAAAAACAAAAAATCCTAATAAAACAAGATTTTATAAATAATTAAAAAAAATAATATATATGATTTTCTAATAAATTAAATGATGCGAGTAATAAACGTAAAGATAAAAAGTTAGTCATAAAAATAGTAACATCATCATTGAGTGTTGGAGGGAAAATTTTTGATGAGATTGTAACACATAAGCAATTTTAAATACAGAAAATCTCCTATGAGACGGGTGTACTGGTGCAACCAGTCCACCAAGCAGGCCCAATACCTTTAAAAAAGAAACCCAAATATAAAAAGCCTTCCTCTTCAATTGTACAGTCATTTGCAAGTCCAAAGTCTGATAATAAAATGCCAAATTGTGACATTAATACACCAAAATCTGGTACTAAAATACCGTATCCAAAAAGTGACTTTAGAAAGCAAAACAAAATGGGCACCAAAATGTGATATTAAAACACCAAAACCCGATATTAAAACACCAAAATCGAATGAGAATTTGATGTCTTGTAATTGGTCTTTAAAGTCTTAAAATTGGTTTTTCAAGTATTGAAATTGATTTTTTAAGTCTCAAAATTGTTAAATTTCATGACTTAAAATGTCAATTTCAAATCCTTGAAATGAGTCTTTTAAATCTTTAAATTGGTCTTTTAACTCTTGAAATTGACATTTTAAAATGTGAAAATAGTAAAAAAAAATATATACAATTGGGCCAGCCCAATGAAATGTGTCTCACAAGTGAGACGGTCTCACCCAAGTTTTTGTGTTTTAAATAATAATTATGTATTGTCAACAATATTTTGTTTTAGTAATAATTATAGATTATTATAGATTATAGGTTATAGATTATTGATTATAGATGTTTTATAGTATTTCATATTAGTTATTTTTTTTAATTATTATTAAGATATAAATAGTACACTCTATTCTGAATTTAGGATAACATACAACAATAACAACAACAATGTTATAGTCTGAATCCAAACATATTTTATTGAGTACTATATGAATTAATATCTCAATTTTAATGGTTTTCCACTTGAATTATTTATTTATTTATTTATCTTCCACAAATTATTGTGAGAGATAATCTATCCGAGAGACGCATTAAATGTATGAATTAAATATTTCAATTAATAAAAATTAAAGAGAAAATAAGTATGTGTGTGTTTTTCTTGTTTTGAAGTCGTCTCTTTGAGAGAGTCTCTCATAAGAATAGTTATTTATCTTTTTATTGTGTTGGGACTTAAGACTTGGGTCTTGGGACTTGGGCCTTGGGCCTTGGGACGTGGGCCATGGGACTTAGGAAGGAATAAGGGTGATTTTGTTGGTTTAGCCCATGCCTGGTTATTGGGTTTAGATTCATATTTTTGTAAGCCCCAACAAGCATTTACAATTTGTTAATTTTTGTAGGCCTCGTCATCATAAAGTCCAACAATTTGTATTTCACAAATTCTTGCTTGAGACCGTCTATTCAATAGACGTCTCAAGTTTTGGCATGTCCCAGTTTATAATTTAAAAAATAATAATTGGTGATGTTGTAAGGTAAAAGGGAGATATGGACTGGGCTTTTGAGAAACATCTATACAATAGACAGTCTCTCAAGAAAGGGCCTGTATTTATTTACTCCATTTTTAGTACTCCTTCCTATTCACACAAAATGGGACATTTGGGTTGGGCACGATTTTTAAGAGTGAAATGGTGGGATAATTTAATTGATTAAATTAATTGTAAAGGTGGTAGTTGGGTATTGGGAGTAGTAAAAGTGGGGGTAGTTGAGTATTTTAATTGATTAAATTAATTGTAAAGGTGGGAGTAAAAATAGAAATGGGACATTTTGTGTGAATTGACCCAAAATAGAAATGTCCCATTTTGTGTGAATAGGAGGGAGTATTTGTTTTGTATAGGATAGATTAAGTAAGAGAAATGTTAGAAAAAAATCGAACACAGATTTCCTTAATTCGTCAAAAGAATATTTATTTTAAGTAATGACAAAATTTACAATAAATTGATGTTTAACAATAGATTTCAAGTTAGATTAAAAGCCAGCCAATAATAGTTATTTATCATTGGAGAAATAAGATTATATCTTAATAATAATAATAATAATAATAATAATAATAATAATAATAATAATAATAATAATAATGGAAGTTTAGATGATTGCAATTGTATTGCTGAGAAAATGTCGGATTCAATTTTTTCTAGTGTATTCAACCCTTTGGAAAGGGCATAGATTATGCAAACCTTGAAATTTATATTATAACTAATACTAAAACAAAACAGAGCTGATGTCATCATTTTTTAAAATTGCTTATGTGTCACTTTCTCAATAAAAATTTTCCCTCTAAAACACAATGATAATGTCATTGTATTAAATACTGATATTCATAGCTTTGACTTTTTTATTTTCTAATTATGACTAATATTATCAGTATTAATTTATTTTTACTTTTTAGGTCATCATTTAATATATGATAAAATCATAAATATTATTTTATTCTCTTTCAATTATTTATAAAAGCTTTATAATGTTATAGGATATTTTGAGATGATTAAAGCATAAAGTCATTAATTTTTAAGTTTTTTTATTTAAAATAAATATATCAAAAGTTTAATAAAACCGTGCATTATCAAGTATACTCCTACACCAAACACATAAGTAAACCAACAAATTAAATGTTGAAAAATAATGTTTTGTTAAGGGATAGATTATGCAAGCCTTGAAAGTTGAAATAGAAATTGAACTATCGTAAAATATTAGTTTTAACGCACACATTGATGGTCTTTAAATAAATAATAGTTGTATGTATCAAGGTATCGTTGCGCTGCTATATAATGTGTATCGAGATTTAATTAAGAGAAATTTGTCAAAAATAAATTAATTTCCATAAATTTTTGTATCAGACGGTTTCACCACAAGATATGACTCGAACTTAAGTTAAATAAGTCAATAATAGAAACTTTTAGTTTACGGGCTACTTGTTTAAAGATCGTCTCACCGTAAAACAATCTCATAATAAACAGGCTGAAACTTTAAAGTTGTTGAAAATAAATTCATCTATAGTTTATCTTCGAATAAACCTACCTATTCGGTGTAATTGTTGAAAATTAATAAAACTATTGTTTATTTCTAATTTTTGAACCTACAAAGAAGATTTGAGGTTGGTTATAAATAACATATGGATTTATTTTTAGTAAATATACCTAACATATAGATTTTTCTAAAATTAAACATTAAGTAAATTTATTTTCACAAATTGAGCAAAAATTAATTTATTATTGATAATTTCTTTTATTAAGGATTTAAGAGTAAAAGTTAATTGTACTTGGTGTTAGGTCATTCAAGAAAGTAAAATCTCACTCCCCAAGTCTATGTTACATATAAACAATGTTCTAATTAAAAATGGTAATTCATTAAATCATAAACAAATTTACCAATGAAAAAAAATCAAATTAATAAACTTTGCTACTGGCTTAAATTACCATCAATAAATCATGTGTGGTATATAGGATTTCAAGGAGGAAATGAGACTCTGGTTTAAAAAAAATTAAAGTTTTTGTTTGTTTAAAGGGTATATAAATAGAGAATCACTAAGTAGGTATCTTTCAATGTCTGTACTTAATAGTACTCATCAAGTAAAAAATACTTATTATTTTAATAACAAAATCATGATAAAATAGCGTAAATCAAATCTATACAAAGTTTTTCCAAAAAAAAATAAAAAATAACAAGAAAAATTACGTGTGAATCATAAAAACTTTCACTAATTTACCTATAATGATACCAACTTTTAATTAACTATGAATAACACCGACTTATAGGATGTTGCCTAGACTAATACTAACATTTGTTTAAAGTATTGACAAAAAAAAAAAACAAAGGTAAATTAATAGTTCAATAAAAGTTGATATTATTTTAAGAAAATACACCCCTAAGTTGGTATTATTCATGATTACTCAAGACTCAAGAGTTAGTTTTATACTCCCTCCTATGCAGCTCAAATGTTCCATTTGACTTTTCACGATTTTTAAGGTGAGTCAAAATGGGACCCATTGAGTAGGAGAGAGAGTGATATTATGGGTTTTTATTGAAAAGATTAGTGAATTAATGATTCCCTAACAAAATTGGAAGAACAAGCTAAATTGACAAAACATTCTCAGAAAAAAGAGTAAGAAATCAAACCACCAACACTTGCAGAACATTAATCGAACACAAAAACAAAGAAGGAGACTCATTTTACAAAATCAAACCAAGTTCACAAAATCAAACCAGAAATCAAAAATCTATAGAAATCACAAAATCAAATCCATAAAACCAGAAATCACAAAATCAAACCCATAAAACCATAAATCACAAAATCAAACCCATAAAATCAAACACAGATGAAGGTCGTAAAAAAGCCGTTGACGTGACAGGTCCAAATGAAGGTCCTATTCAAGGATCAACTCGGCGTTCTGGCGGTGGTGGAGATGGTGGAGGCTATAGCGACGGAGGTGGTTATAATGGTGGAGGAAAAAGATCTGAAGGTGATGGATATGGAGGCGGCGACGGAGGATGGAGCAACGGAGGATGGAGAACCCATTTTCAGGGGTGAAGTAGTGGGATTTAGGATTGGGATTTATGATTTAGGGATTTAGGATTTTGAGGGAGATGAAGATGAGAGGGATGAACAATGAAGATGAGGGGTGGGAGTGTGGGACACGTTTAAATTGGAGGGAAATGGGAATGGATAAAGTAAATAAGGGTTTAATTAGGTTAGATTAATTAAATGTTTGAGAAAAAATTAGATAGTTTTAATAAGGTTAAAAAGTAAATAGGTAAAGTAAATAAGGGTATAAGGGTAAAAAATCCATGCCAAAAAGGAAATGAGACATTTGGGGTGACTTGAGCCAAAAAGAAAATGGGAATTTGACTTGAATAGGAGGGAGTACTTTTACGCCCCGTTTGGTTAGTGGTACTAAATGGATGTAATGAGAATGATTTATAGTGTAAATTTTCATCAAAACTTTCATGTCATTCCCATGGTAATGAAACCTTGATCACAAAAAAGTTTTTTTGTTCATAAATTTCCATTACCTTCTAATAATACCTCTCCCATTGGTAATGCATTAGAATGAATTTTATGAACAAAATGAGATGATTGAGGGTTGTCAAGCATGGCTATCAAGATAGCCAAAAGATTTTTTTAACCAAAATTACACTAATTTTTCATTCCCATTGCTACGATTTATTACCACCTACCAAACGGGCCGTTATTGTAGGAAATCAACAAAAGTTTATTTGTCCAATGCATTTGTCGGATTGCTTAGATCTAGAATTATACTCAACTAAAAATTATAAAATTTTGATATTATGAAAGTTTTCGACGAGACGAATAAAACAAAATCCCATATAACTATGTTTTTTCCTTGTTTAATAACCGGACTATGCAAAACACTATCGAACGATAAAAAGGTTAGAAAAATGAGAATGATGATAAAGTAATTTACAATTGCGTCCATTTCCAAAACCAAAACGGCAACGTCTTGAAACCCTAACACAATAAAGGTGATACATACTATAAAACCAGAGATTGAGCAGAAAGAGAAAAAATGGAGGGTTTCGGAAGCGCAGGGATGTGATAAAGAAACGGCTTGAAGCAGCGAATCGAGTAAAGAAAAATGAAGATTGAAATATGAGCGCCTGATTTCTGAGGAATTAACAACAATTCTAATGATGAATTGATTTTAGTTTTCAATCTGAATTTCTAATCCTTTTCGTTGCTCGTCATTTCATCTTAATCTCACAAGTCACAACTTACAACGAATCATACAAAATCATACATCTACTTCTATATATATATATATATATACATACTTACATACTACTTTCTGCTCCTCTCTCTCACTCTCGGAAGATCCATCTATGTCGCTTCCCCCTCCCGAACCTGGTGATGATTTTGCCTTTGTGCTTCTGAAGGTTCTAATCTTAGAAAAATCATGAATATCTTTTTTCTTTAATGTTTTTGATAAATGAATGGGGTTTCCTGGATGGTTGATTTTGAAATTTCATTTATGCTATTACTGATTTTTAATGTTTTTTTTTTTCTAATTTTTTGGTTGTTTTTTTTTTATTTGAAGTGAGATTCTGCAATTCTTGGTTGAAAGTAAAATTATTTATTAATAGTCAATATTTTTTATTGTTAAATAAAATTGGGGATTTTAATTTGATGCATGTTGGGTGAATATTGAATGATCATTGGGTACTAGCGATGTTTTGGTTAATGATGCAGTGATTTTGGAATGTAAAATAAGTTCCTTTGAATCTGGGTAATGTTGGATTGTTTGAGAATTTGATCAATGATCTAATTTATTTTTACATTGACGAAAGCTGAAAGAGGACATTGGAGTAATATTAATGAGAAAATTTTTAAAGATGATGATAATACTCCCTGCAACATAATTCAATTGTCCCATTTTCGTTTTTGTTTATTTATTTACCTAAATACCTTCACTTTTTCAATTTCCAATACTCAATTACCACCTTTATAATTAATTTACTCAATTAAAATACCTAACTACTACCTTTTTGGTGGACCTATTCCACTTTTAGTATCCGTGCCTAACTCAAATGGGACAATTGAATTGTGTTGGAGGGCGTATTTTTTAAAGAATTACTCATATTTAATAATAAAAGTAAAAAGATTGTATAATTAATGCTTTATAATTTTAAACGATTTAAAATTAATTTATATCTTTACTTAGAAATGCTCCAAATGCAATACTTTTGTGATCGTTACATGACATCTTTATAATTATGCAAAAATAAACATTGGTTTAAGGCGTACAAACAAAGTCAACAAAAAATTAATTCAATATAGATTTTATGTGGAAAAATATTGTGATACTAAAATAAGCGAAAGCTAAAGAAATTTTTTTTTATTAAAATTTGGAAAAAAAAATGATGATAATGTCATATACTTTCTCCATCCCATTATACAAGCTACATTTGACTTTTGCGTAGTTAAATGCGTTATTTTAATCATTTATATATTGATTTACACACGTCTAAAATTTTTTTAAAAAAATAATATTATGAAAATATGCGATTAAACAATTTAAACAAGATCACACATGACTATATTTTTTATTACATATTAGCCGCAATATATAAAATAAGCTTGAACAATAAATAATGTCAATAACAGAAATATAGCAAGTATTTCAGGATAGAGGAAATATTTCAATGGTATAAATTTATGATAAAAATTTAATTTTAATACTTATAAAATTCAACATTTATAATATAATGATTTAAAATTAATTTATATTACTTTTTATAAATTAATTAATACTTTTGTGAGCCATACATCAGTATAAATTTGCTAAATGAACATAGTTGGAGCCTTGGAGGCTCATAAAGAAAGTCAATAATAAATTAATGAGAAAATTATAATTCAACTTTTTATTGATTATCCTATAATTATAAACTAGATAGTGCCCGTAGATAGTGCCCGTGCGATGCACGGTTTTATCAAATTTTAAGAGTATAAATAAATAACAAAAACAAATCCTAGTAAAAGTATAATATTTTAATTATCTCAAAATATCCAATACACTAAATAATATTCATTAAACAAAAATTTTTTTTTATAAATAATTAAAATAAATAAAATAAAATACAATATATAATAAGCTAATACATTAAATATATTTGACCTAAAAAGTAAAAAAAAACAATTAATAAGAAAAATAATATATTCAAAATAAAAAATAGGAAGTCAAAGATCATAATAACAATGACATCATCATTTAATTTAGGAGGAAAAATTTTTAATATGGAAGCGACACGTAAGCAATTTTAAAAAGTGATTATGTAAGCGTGTTTTGTTTTAGTACTTAGTTATAGATACGTATTCATTAAATTTAACTGAAATAGGTATTACGAATAACTAAAGTAAGCAATAAATGGTCTCTCAAAGAGACCATTTCTTGCAATAAATTTGTGAACTATTTATAAAAGACCAGCTATTTTTCAATATTTTACAATTATGTATTATAATTTCATTTCATTAGTATTGATAATCGTCTTATTCAGTTGAAGAACAAAGTATTATTTTAAGAAAAAATTATTAATTTGATTTTTATTTGATATCCTTTTTCCTCAACTTACTCTATAATCCAAGAAAAAAAAATCATTTCGTTAGGATCCCATTAGGTAAATACTCCTATAGTCCTATGTCTTTACACAAGTAAATAAAAGGATAACAAAAAAAGGAAGTAATTTTATAGCACCATCTAAGTTTAGTAAGGTTGATGTAATGAATTCCCTCTTCCCTATTTTCATGGATCTTTTGAGACATTTTCTCTATCTCTAAATTGTGCATGCATCAAGCTCCATTGAAACAAATTACCTCATATTTCTTTTACATTTTCCAGTAACCAATAATAAATCAGTTGAATGCATTTTCATAAGAACTTGTAAATTGTAAAAGTAATCTAATCCTTCCTCAAAAAATGGCTTTCGGAAGGACACGAAATGCTAAGAGATCATCTTCCTCGAATTCATATGTCTCGACCATTACAACCGTATTCTTTATAACCCTTTTTGTTTTAGGTGTATGGATGCTTACCTCTGATAATGCAGTTTCTCCGAAGGCTACAACTCGAGCTTCTACCACTATTACGTCTGATGGGAAAGGGAACTCGGGCTCATTTGATGATAATCCCGGAGATCTACCAGAAGATGCATTAAAAACAGATGAGAAGTATCAAGGAGATAAAAATAAGTTAGATCAAGGTAGTGCTAAGGATTTCTCTAAGGAATCTAATGTAGGAGCATCCTACGATCATAATAAGGGGGGAAATGAACCTAAAATTGACGAAAATGCGCAGACTCTGGGTGACAAAGAGTCCGCTGAAGAACATGAAAAGCAAAATGAACGCCAAATACAAGTCTCAGAAGAGAGTACACTCACCGAGAAGCAGAACATTCAACAAAGCATTACGCAGGATCAAGACGATAAGAAAGGTACACTACCGGATCAGGTAGACGAAAGAAGAGATGGTGATCAAAGCAAGGAAGATGCAACACAAAAATATGATAGTCAACAACTCAACCAGCAACAACTTTTGGAGGACCAACAACAAGAACAGGAAAAAGAACAACAAAAGGCTAAAAACCAACAAAAATCGGAGGATCATCAACAAGATCTGGAGCATTTACAACAAAAGGATATCAGCCACAACAGGTTGCAGAAGAACAACAGGAGCAGCAACCACAGGATGAGAAAACAATCACATTTAGTGATGAAACGAAGAATGGTCCATTAAAACAAGATAGCACGGAAGATTCAGCGATAAAACAGGAAAGAGAGGACACAAACCAGCAAGAGAAACAAATGGACAGGCAGCAAGAAGAAGAAGCAGGTAAACAGGCAGATCCCGAGCAGGAGAATGTAAAAAGTACTCAGACAAGCAAACCGGAAACAATGGGATCAACTGAAGAGAAATCAACTGGGTCACATTCACTCCCTACATCAGGGATTCCAAAAGAGTCCAATGAATCAAAAAGGTCTTGGTCGACTCAGGCAGCTCACTCCAATGATGAGAATCAAAGACAGAAGGAGACGGTAAAGGGACAAGATGAGGAGAAACTATATGGGTACACATGGAAGCTTTGTAATGCGACAGCAGGTGCAGACTATATACCTTGTTTGGACAATGAGAAAGCGTTGAAAAAATTGCGTACTACCAAACATTTCGAGCATCGTGAGAGGCATTGCCCTGAGGATCCCCCAACTTGCCTTGTCCCAGCTCCTCAAGGCTATAAGAAACCTGTCCAATGGCCACAAAGCAGGGACAAAGTGAGATTTTATTTACAACTACTACCACCTATCAAGTAACATCAATCTGCTATATATGTTTGTTTCAAGTCTTTACACATTAATTATTAGCATGATATTTGTTACCTCATCAGCCACCAATTCATATACTTGTCATAATTTAACATATAGGTGAGAGTTTTACAATAGTCTGGGAATGATTACACTCTGAATGATTTGTGCGGTTTGGCAGATTTGGTTTCACAATGTACCCCACCCAGAATTAGCACAGGTAAAAGGCCATCAGAACTGGGTGAAAGTTACAGGGGAGTTCTTAACTTTCCCAGGAGGTGGAACGCAATTTATACATGGTGCTACTCCATTATATAGATTTCCTTGAAAAGGTGAGTCTCTTTGCATTACTAGCATGTATGAAAGGATCAAGAAAATGAGAGAGAGAGAGAGAGATAATCAGATAGAGATCGGCTAAGTTTCATTAACAAATACTTTAAATCAGCTGGAACCTGTGTTACTTGGACTTGGGTATTGATGTCAGATACTGATACGTGTCCTATTGTCGGATACATCTAAAGTTTTTAATGTTACGCTTAAAATGAAGTGTCTAATTGCCATACCAATGTTTGAGCGTCAAGGATCGGACACAGATACGTGAAGCAAAGTGAAGTAACAAAGGCTGACACTGGTTTTGTCTCACCATATCTTGATCACTACAACTGCTGAAAAAAATAAAACAAACAATTTTCAGCTGATCATAAAAAGAAAATGGGGCAACTATTACCTTTTTTTTTAAGATTCCACATAAATTGAACATAATAAGTAGAGATGCTCTGCAGTATGAAGCTGGATTACTGATGCTACTCTTATTTGGTAACAGACAGTTCCAGGAATTAAATGGGGCAAGCACACAAGAGTTATATTAGATGTCGGATGTGGTGTTGCAAGCTTTGGAGGCTTTCTTTTTGAGAGGGATGTACTTACCATGTCATTTGCGCCTAAAGATGAACACCAAGCTCAGGTCCAGTTTGCTTTGGAGAGAGGTATACCAGCAATATCAGCTGTCATGGGTTCTCAGAGGCTCCCATTCCCTAGCAGAGTGTTTGATGCTGTGCATTGTGCTCGTTGTAGGGTTCCTTGGCATGCCGAAGGTTAGTACCAACATTATATGTAGGCTAAGACGGGAAGGGGGGCCTTCTACTGTTTAACATAACAAAAAAAAGAGGGCACTAGAAACAAAATTAACTAATTCTTACTGGAATACACTGGTATCAGAATTCAGAACACAATTTTTTTAAAACGTTTTTCTTTGAATCTCCATGAAGGTGGTAGACTTCTACTCGAACTTAACAGAGTACTAAGACCTGGAGGCCATTTTATTTGGTCAGCTACACCTGTTTACCAAAAGCTTGAAGAAGATGTAGAGATATGGGAAGGTACGTACGATCTCAATACTTCCAATTTTTTAACTACCATGAACTCATTACCAACTATCAACCTTGGTCCATGAAGCACACATATTTTCAAGAAACTTATAAATATAGTTCTGTTTTTTGAAGCCATGACTGCATTGACTAAATCAATGTGCTGGAGACTTGAGAAGAAAGAGAAAGATGCTGTAAATAAGGTTGGAGTTGCCATATTCCGCAAACCAACAAACAACCAATGCTATGACCAAAGAAAGGAAAATAAACCTCCAATGTGTAAAAGTGATGATGATCCTGACGCAGCATGGTTACTTTTTCCCCCACTTCCAATTTTTTCTTAAAACAGTTGTAAAACACATAGCTAAATGTTTTTTTATGACAGGTATGTCCCACTGCAAGCATGCATGCATCGAGTGCCAACTGATGCATCAGCAAGGGGAGGAAAATGGCCAATTAGGTGGGCTAAAAGGTTGGAGACTCCGCCATATTGGTTGAACAAAACTCAGATGGGAATATATGGAAAACCAGCACCTGATGATTTTGAAAAAGATTATGAGCACTGGCAAGATGTGGTGAACAAGTCATATTTCAATGGACTAGGCATCAGTTGGGAAAATGTACGAAATGTTATGGACATGAGAGCTGTTTACGGAGGGTAAGGATCCATTTACTCTGTTTATGTTTCAAAAAATCTGTTTGGAAAAAGTCAGATGAAAATTTTACTAACCTTACCTATCCAGATTTGCAGCAGCATTAAGAGACCGTAAAATCTGGGTCCTTAATGTTGTCAATGTAAATGCTCCAGACACACTTCCTATAATCTACGAAAGAGGCCTCTTCGGGATCTACCATGACTGGTGTGAATCTTTCAGCACATACCCACGAAGCTACGACCTTCTGCATGCTGATCATCTTTTCTCAAAACTGAAAGAAAGGTGAAATTCGATTACCCAACACATGTTCAAGATTAAGCATTTAAATAATAGAAAAACATAATTTGAGTGTAATTTTCTTTACAGGTGCAAACTTATGCCAGTGATGGCAGAAGTAGACAGAATAGTCAGACCTGGAGGAAAATTGATTGTTCGCGACAAGTCCAGCGCAATTGGAGAAGTTGAAAACCTGCTAAAATCACTGCACTGGGAGGTTCATTTAACTTTTTCCAAAGATCACGAAGGAATACTCAGTGCAACCAAATCTGACTGGCGACCAACAAATGAATCTTCATGATACCTCATCTAGTAGCTTGCAGGAGGAAAATTACTTTCATGCCTTTAGAATTAAGTAGGAATGAAATCTCCACGTCACAAAACAGCTCAGTAGCCGTACAACCATACTCAAACATAGATCACAAGGAAGAAACTACGGATATGGAATACAATGGTGTTATTTGATGAAATAGTAACAAATCAAAATCCTTTCTGACAGCACAAGTTTGTTGCATAAGAAATTGAATCATCTTAGTACTCCATCATCTTGGTATTCCAGTAAAGTTTCACTCATGGTTTCGTACAACATCAGCCAAAAATCTAAACATGTGTATGAGAAGCTGCCTGTCAGTTAGTTAGCCTTCTAAAACATTCAATGTTCAGTAGTTACAAACATGTTTGACATGAATGTGTGATTTGAGCATATGTTTCTCGGTCAATAATTACAAATAAGTTCAACTTCCTTTTGCATATACGCAACTCCAAAATTGAGTACAATATTATTTCCTAGGCACATATATGGAGGAGAGTTAATTACAATGTTTAAACACAAGAAAAACTGCACACAATTTTGACACACGGAGAATGGGGCAAAAAGTTCATGAACATAACATGATGTGATTTACAACCATATCATGGTCCTTACTTGTTAAAAACAATCCATAAGCTACACTAATCTCCAGAACATCACAGTTGATTTCTCAACAGTTTAATTGGAGTATGTATGTATGATCACTTGATCAGCCATCAACTAATCGAGAGATGTGTCTGCAATTGTCCGCTCAAGACTGCACTCTGTAGATCTGAATTCAAAACAAACAACATCATGCATTTAATAGAACTAAACTTGAAGAAGAGGCAAAAAAATGAATACATGTCACTATATACGAAAGTTTTCCACGAAATCAAAGAATACACACCATCTGAACCTCCAATATGCTTTCCATTCACAAAAACTTGAGGCACTGTACGTCGACCGACCAGTTCAAGAAGAATATCTTGAATTTCAGAACCATCATCTGAATGGGTGATCATGAACGAGTTAACAACTTTGAAATAACTAACCATATAATGACATGAACGAAAGAATGGTCATCAGATACCTCGAAGGTCAAGCTCCACGACATATGGATGTTCATTCAGTTGTTTAAATATACGCTTTGCACGCAAAGAGTATCTGGTAAGAGAATTAACAAAGACGTCAATAATTACCAATGATTCTTTGTGCTTTTTAAAATGGCAGACAACTTTAACCACAGTTGAAACTCCCTCTTTAACAAAACACATGACACTTTACATTGCAAAGAGATGCATATAATAGCTAAAAGGCAAGTTTTATGGAACGACCATTACACCAGCGCTACTGTAAGGCAAAATGTTAAAGCATCATAGTCGCAAGATGTGAGTAGCGGAAATATGGATGCTTCGATGGATAATTGAACATACATCGAGCAAAAGAATTCGAAACGAAGATATAAAAACATGTTTAGGAGCTGCAAATATTGAAGAAAAGATAAAAGACAATGGTTTCAAATGGTTTGGGCAGTATCAATGAACCAGTAAAGAAGATCAAAAAAAAAGTCGGGACACGAGGGGATTATAGAAAAGGTAGAGAAAGACCAAAAATTGGAGGACATGAGTGAATAAGGGCATGAAGAATCTAGATAAATAGATTGAGATGGTTAAATACTAGAGAAGAATAATCATGTGGAAGATCGCTAGAATGACATATTGCATTATGTAGTCAACCCCAATCTTCTGGGATTAAAGCTCAAGCAACCATGTTGTTAAAACTTACAAAGTGGCCATATATGAGCCAACGATAATTCAGAAGCACCTACAATCTAAAAGGTTATTTACGGTCAATGCATTTGCAATGACTTGAGCTCATTAAGGAGTGATATTCCAAACATACCAAGTCATCATCCAATGTAATTAAACGGCTTCTACGGTTCTACCTAGGCATATTTTGGGTTCATGTAAGCAACCTTAACCTGTTAGTGATAACAAAGAAGTAGTTTTCGATTGACTCTTGGTAGTGAACTAGCAAACGTCACCAACAATTTCAAATTAATAAGTGTTCATGATTTAATAGCTATAGCTATTTGCTACTATATATATCTCATTATAGTCAGAGACTAAAAAACTGTAAATCATCGGCCCTATCGAAAATATGGACATTCCAACAATAGTAAGAGTCGTATTAACATAAATTCCTCAAACCATATGGTAAAACACTACAAATTTATCATCAAGAAAGGTTACTGATTTAAGGCTTGTTCTCCCTCCTAATAAACATGTATTCAGTATTAAAAGCGCCGGAAATGCCAGGATGAATTAGTTAATTGAACCAAACATAAAACATGTAGAAGAGAACAGGCCCTCACTCGAAGGCATTACATGATGACAATGCACTACGAAATTTTAAATGATTCAAACTGTAACTATCTCAAAGTGTGGCAATTAAACAACTTATGGAAAACAGAAGTAACACTTTAAAATGAAGTTATTACATTGACGGGGTTCATTTAGCTAATATTCTTTTACATAATTAATACATAATTCCAGCTTCTAATCCAAAGGATTTCAAAAACATAATATACAATGTTCCTTCATCAGTAATGATACGAATAATTTACAATTACGAGTTGTCTCTGCAAATTATCATGAAACATCAAACGAAAACCTAATTTGAACCAATTAAGGAGTGATCAATTAAGTCACAATATGATGTAAAATGAATAAATTATCCACAAAGCAGCATATAGATTGAATTAGGGTTTCAAACAAGATAACTAAAAATGAGAGTGACAGAAAAAATTACGGGCAGTAAGATTTAGAAAAAACAGCGATCCGATTGGAGTAGATGACATTGTTGACGAAGGCCGAAGCAGAGTTGCTGGCCATGGCTGCTTTGATTCCGCCATTGTCACTCATCAAAATCATCACCGCTATCAACAGAATCATAGAAATTTTCATTTGACATAAACTCGCAGCAATTCCATGACATCTCTTCATTTTCTTTCTTCTCTTCTGAAATTACGGTTTTTGCTTTGTTCTGTTTTGCTTTCACGGCACTATGTCAAAGGCTGAATGTAGGGGTGAAAGTTCGGTTTGCGGTTTGGTTTTTTCATAAAACCAAATCAAACCAAATTTATTTCGGTTTTTGATTTTTCAACCAAATCAAATTGGGCCTCAATCCAAATCGAACCAAACCAAATTAATTCGGTCTAGACTTTTTCAAACCAAACCAAACCATATTTTTTATTAAAAACAAATTTAAATGAAAAAAGAGAGAAACTAGGAAAGGAGTTGGAGTGTCAAGTACTCAAGTGTGGGACTGGGAGTGGGACAGCGGTAGTACATGTATTATCAAAGGGTAGGGACGTAGGGTTTTTAATTTTTTAGGTTTAGAATGTATTGGGTCTGGGCTAATACATTAATGTTAGTGGGCTATGCAATATCTTAAGTATTTCGGTTTGCGGTCTAGAAATTCGGTTTTCGGTTTTTGAAAATTTCAAACCTAATCCAAACCTTAATATTTCGGTTTTTTGAATTTTCAAACCTAATCCAAACCAAATTTAAAAATCACCAAACCATATTTGTTATTCGGTTTGCGGTTTTAATCCGAATAAGTTTCACCCCTAGCTGAATGAAGGTATGTTGTTGACTCGTATACTCTCGATATTTATATTGGAAGAGTGACAAGAGTCCCAACACATGAGGATCAATACGCCAAAAGCGCCTTTGTGAATCGATACTAAATAGTGAGAATGATAATAAAAAATATAATTTTGGTAGGAATATTTCTTAATAAATTTATGGATGAAAATCAATGAAAAATTGCGAAAAAAGCTTTTTTTTATGATAAAAATTCCATTACTATAAAAATGACATATCATAAAACTTACACTATAAATCATTCTTTTTACCACCAATTTCTACTAGATAGTCAGACGAGTCATAAATGTAAAGATTACTAATCCATCACATAAAATTTGCAACAAGCCTATAAAATTAATCTATACTAGTGTAATACCCGTGCAATGCACGAGATTGTTTAAATTTTCATATATATAGTAATTTAATTATTTTGATAATTTTTCTTAGCATAATTACTAATTAATTAGATATAACAAAGGTTTTTAATAATAATATTAAAAGATTACATACTTGATCAAATTAAATAATTCAAAATTAGTCGCACATGAATTATATGTAAATATAATGAAGAGTTAAAATCTCATATATTTGAATGATGAAAATAAGTAATGAATATGAGGGAGATGTAAGGATGTTTTATACTACTCTAATAATTTAATCGAGAGAAAATTATATAAAACTACCTTATATATACCCTCTTTTTAAAAAAACTATCTTATGTAAAAAATTTTGCAAAAAACTACCTTATATAATACTTTTTTTTCAAAACACTACCTTCTTATGTTTTTCGTTGGTTGACCGACAGAATTAACTGTCTCATTTCTTTATTGGGCAAATTTTTATTAATTGTCTCATTTTCTTTTTTGCCAATGACTTTTTTACCTAAGTACCCCTGTTCACACAAGTAATGATCAAAATATCCCTATTTTTTACTACTTACAATACGCCAATTACCACCTTATAATTAATTTAATCAACTAAAAACCCCAACTACCATCTTTTTAATAGACCTCATCCTATCCGTGTCCAATCAAATTAGACCATTGAAAAGAATTAAAGGGAGTATGATTTAAAGTGACACGTGGCAAATAATTAAAATTTCTCAACTTTTATTCTACATCTGCCACGTGTCAAATATTTTATTCTACATCCACCTTTACAATTAATTCAATCAATTGAAATATCCAACTATCACCCTTTTTGGTAGACCGCATCTCACTCTTAATATTTGTGCCAAATCAAATTCTACCATTAAAAAGAATTAAAGGGAGTATAATTTAAAGTGACACGTGGCAAAAAATAATTAAAATTCCTCAACTTTTATTCTACATCTGCCACGTGTCAAAATGTTATTCTAGATCTGCCATGTGTCAAATATGTTTCTAAATTAGTATATTTATGATTTCTCAACTTTTATTCTAAATCTGCCACGTGTCAAATATTTTATTCTACATCCACCTTTACAATTAATTCAATCAATTGAAATATCCCAACTATCACCCTTTTTGGTAGACCGCATCTCACTCTTAATATTTGTGCCAAATCAAATTATACCATTAAAAAGAATTAAAGGGAGTATGATTTAAAGTGACACGTGGCAAAAAATAATTAAAATTCCTCAACTTTTATTCTACATCTGCATCGTGTCAAAATGTTATTCTAAATCTGCCATGTGTCAAATATGTTTCTAAATTAGTATATTTATGATGTTATTTGGTTTTATAAGAATTACATAAATTATTCAAAACTAGCTTGAATCCCGTGCCACGCACGGATATCTTCAAACTTGATTTAAGTAAGAATTTTATTATTTAATAATATTTTATTGCTATAATTTAGAATGAAAAATTTTATTTCCATTTGAAACATCAATTGATTTAAATAATAAGGCATTCAAGCTTAATTATCTTACTTATCTAATTTAACTAACTGAAGAATTTTGGAGGGAAAACAATGAATGTGCATACGACATGTGTCCTACTGAATAACGCATTTAGTATATAGTATAGATTCATATATTACACGAAACATTTTTATTCAATTCTATTATGTAAAGGGTAAAAAAAATAAATTCGTAAATGTGAGACGGGTATAAAGCATGATTATAATAAAATTTTACTCGTTGTGCATGGGTAAGAGGAGTTGACAAAGACCTAGGAGAACTTGAGACGAGCAAATAAAAATTGACATGCACGAGCTAAACCTCTTTAAGGACCTGACTAGGGATATGAGTAGTTGGAGGCGTTATACCTAATTACCTATGATTTAAACTTTTATTTTCCTTTTACAGTACGTTTTGAAATTCTGGTCCTCTTACTTTTTCCGTTTCTTTTAAAATAAAAACTTAAAAACAATTATAAAACTAAAAGGATAAAAGAACTACTCATCATCATCATCATCCTACCCAGTATGAGCGGGATATACTGGGTAGGATGATGATGATGATGAGTAGTTCTTTTATCCTTTTAGTTTTATACTTGTTTTTAAGTTTTTATTTTATCTTTTGCATTTTTAATCTCCCTTGAAGCTGGAACGTTTCTTTATGTTTCTCGAGTTGGGAGGCTACTTTTGGTCGGGCTCTTCTATATGGGTATGAGTTGCCGCTGTCCTTCCCTCCCCACACCATGTCCATAGTTTTACTATGAGCGGGATACACTGGGTAGGAAGATGATGATAATGATGTAAGTGATATATGGGTATGACCTACCATTTTGCTATCTCTACAAAAGAGATGATTTTAATAAAATTTAAACAAATCAAATAAGATCCGAGTTAATAATGTTTAATTTAACTTATTGATTAAAAATACAATAAAAATAAGAAAATCTATATAAAAATCAAATTAGATAATAACACTAAATTAAAAACAACTAATATTTAGACTCCCTAATTTATGATTGTCAATAATGTTAGTACTTTCAGTGGTGAAGAAGCTATCATAGAGCCCACAGGGTCACGTGCCTTTAGGTGTTTTTTTTTTATCAAATTCAAAGTAGACTTTTCTACTGGTAAGAGTAAAGTTTTAAAATTAATATTGAAGTCTTTTGATGATAAATTTCCCTCAATTTAGTCATATTGTCTTATTTATGTATTTTATACATTTTTTTAATTAGACGAGCTGATTTATTTTGTTCCATATCCTTTTATGGAATCTCGTATTTAAAATTTTAGCAAGTAAAAGGTAAAATTGTTGTTAATTTTACTAATGAAATTCAACCAAAATTTTGTCCATTAGTTGGTACCCCTTGAAACTCCGAACCATGAATTTGCCACTGGGTACTTTGCACACGCACAGTATTGTCTAACACACCCACGTGTTATTAGAGGTGTTCAAAACAGACCCGATGATCCGATAGACACCCCACTTTATAACCGAATCCGATTTGACCCGACTTAAAAATGGATCTACAATTATGTAAAAACCAATGTGAACACAAAACCCGATTTTAAACCGGTCCGAAACACCTGACCCGAAATCAACCCGATGACCCGAATGAACACCTCTACGTGTTATTGAGCTTTTCATATGCGGTGCCTATCATGCCTTCGTGTTAAATTTAACCCATTTTTATGGCTTAAGCTCATCATTGTTTAATACATTCGCAAAATATCACGCAAGGAAGCAGATATATGTCTCAATTACTTCACCAAGATATTAAATCACAAAACTCAAATACTTGAACAAATTAAATTATTTACATTAAATATGTACTTGAATAAAACGACCTAAAATAAAAATTAACCAAAAAATTAAACAAGACAAAAAAAACATAAAAATCTAAATAATCAAATACTTGAAAGCCAAAAAGGAAAATAATTGGAAAAATGAAATAAAAAATAAAGAATTGTCATTTCAACATTATATGACTATAACCGTAAAAAAATGAATTAAGTAGAAGCAATAAAATTACAAAACAGAAATAAAAAATAAAGAAAAAAATAATTTCCATGCACTGCACTGCCAGAATCAATTCTTCGACTATGACTCTATGGATAGCTGCCGTCTTCTTTCCTCCTCAGACCATGACAATTAATTTCTATGATAGGAATACACTGAGTATACTGATGATGATCCGTGCATTACGAGTCAGACTCTTGAATGATTGAATCAATTCTCAATTCTTTCCTGAACTATCACCCAATTCACGCCCTTCTTTCATTTTATGGAAAACTAAAAAGTTTATGTTTTAACAATTGCGAAGCCATAACGAGTGGGAGAAACTTCTTCACTTGAATTATTTGATACAATTTCAAAACACCAAACTTCAATGGTGTTGCCTTCCTCAAGATCGCAGCTTTTCGTAACTATATTCCAACCTCCATTTATCACATACGAATTTTTATAAATTGCAAAGTTTAAGGTTTTTATTTCAAGATTCTCATTAGGTAGAATCACCGTAATGGGAACCTTATTCTCATCCTTTTTTTTCTTATTCTTATTATCGTTTTTCTTATCATCCTTATTATCTTTCTTTATACCCAATTTTTCATCTAAATTGGGAATGCAACATTGGGTGATTGGCATGGCAAGACGAGCTTGACCGTGATTCATGTCGGATTTGGTAAGTGTTTTTCTA
The DNA here is from genome assembly GCA_019776075.1 of Amaranthus palmeri. NCBI lineage: Eukaryota > Viridiplantae > Streptophyta > Magnoliopsida > Caryophyllales > Amaranthaceae > Amaranthus > Amaranthus palmeri. Next base: position 2,370,102 of record JAAKBH010000008.1, read on the forward strand.
ATAACTAATTTTGGAATTTTACCATGCAGTTGCTCTATCTTTCGTTGTAGAGCGACTGAGAATGAACACAAGTATTCTTCACTCTCATATTTTTTCGAAGCGACATCAGCTACAGTTATTAAAACATCAAATTTGGTTAGATGTTTATATATACTGAGATTCCCTCCGTTAAAATCGTCCTTTGTCAATGGTTTGATTCTTTTCGACGAAATTTCTCCTGTAATAATCAAGTCAAAATTAACTCTATGTTTATATGTACAAATTAAATTTGAATGAGACAAACATATGCTGATTAATTATTACATGAATAGAAGATTTTTATTCAACTCTATTACACAAAGGAAAAATAAAAATACAAATCAATATAAGAGAGATTAGAATATTACCATCGTAATTAAGAGGAAGAGACCGTTTGGAGGATGATATCAATGGAGATTTGGGATTGGGAGTACCATCGTAGTTAAAGGAGGATGAATTTAGACTTTGAGTTTTCATGGTTACACTAAAATGAGTGTGATTTTTCTTTTCTTTTGAGAGAAAAAAAATAAAGAGAAGTGGAAATGATTTTGCAATTGTTGTTTGTTATTAGAGTCTACCATTTATATACGCGGCGTAAGGACCTAGTGGGTTTTTTTTATTTTAAATTCCAAAATTTTAGTAGATTTAACCTATCTTTACCAATAAATTTCCTCTTCCACTTTTTTTTCTCTCCCTTCACCTATTTTGTTGGCAATGACTTTTTCCTTTTTTTTTAAATATACTTAATTCGAGATAAAAAAAATGTTGGCATATATAATTGTTAAAATAATTAAATCTAAATACAAAAAAACAAAGTAAAATAATTAAATCTAAATTTAAATAAAAAATATTGACATTATATGATTTTATATGATACTAGCTTGAATCCCGTGCCACGCACGAATATCTTCAAACTTGATTTAAGTAAGAATTTTTTTTATTTAATAATATTTTATTGCTATAATTAAGAATGAAGAATTTTATTTCCATTTGAAACATCAATTGATTTAAATAATAAGGCATTCAAGCTTAATTATCCTACTTACCCAATTTAACTAACTGAAGAATTTTGGAGGGAAAAAAATGAATGTGCATACGACATGTGTCCTACTGAATAACACATTTAATTAGTATATAGTATAGATATATGGATTAAATAAAAGATAATTTGAATGTAATAAACTCCATTCATTTTATTTTTCATTTCGCATTATTTATCAATCAATCTTAGTTTGTATTTTGTTCAATTTATAAGTTTTTTTTGAACTGTTATTAATTTATAAGTTAAATTATGTAAAATTTATTAACACTATTTTCTTAAAAAAATTAATATTTACAAATAAAGATACACAAAATCTTAAATGAAATGGTCTCATGGTGAGACCAAATCTATTGGATTGACTTATGTGTATTTGGTGTGTTAAAGTGATCACTTATAATATCAAGTAATCTACCAAAATGAGTTAATTATATGAGCTCGTGTGACATTCCTTAAAGTCAACCTATGCTTCTTTCGTACCCTTGTTAGTTCTTTATTTCTTTTAGACTTTAAGTGTAAGTTCGAGGACGAACTTTTGTTTTAAGGAGAGGTAAATGTAATACCCCAATATTTTCAAGACACAATATTTCAAAAATATTATTTAGAATAAAAATAAAATCGGAAAATACAAAATCAGAAAATAAACATTTCATAAATTTACACTTTGAAATTTGAATAAATTAAATCAATTTAATTATTCCCTAATTATTCTCTAATTATTCCCCCAAATATTCCAGCCCTAATTGCTCATCAGAATCAGTTTTGCATAATTCACTCAATCAAATTTATTCACCTTTTCAATCACATCTATTCACCTTCCTCAATTAAATCAGAAATTGGCCTATAAGTTGGGCATTCTTAACCTTAGAGACTCACAATTCAATTATCTTTCTAACTCTTGGTAAGAAACCAACAACCTAGTCTTTTTCTTAGTATTTTGAAAAACCCTAGAATTCGTTTTTTCCACCCAGAAGGTTTGAAGGTCAAGAATATAATTAAGAATGGTAAAGAAGATGACTGATATACCTACCTCAAATGCTTGGTAGACGAAATTCGCCTCTTCTTTCTTCGAGTCCTTAAAACGCCATTGTCATGGCTTATTTGGTTTTCTCTCTCTTTCCCTTTTCTGTTTTATGAAAACCCTATTTTTGTTTTGATTTCACGTGTTTTTTTTAAGCCTTCTCTTTTAATTTTATTTATTTTTTATTTATTTTTTTATTTTTGCATTTTTCGCACCTGTCGTTTGTAATAAGGTCTAAAACCATGAACTTATGATTTTGAGTTGTAAGAGAGAGAGAAAACCAAAACAAGCCATGGCAATGGCGTTTCAAGGACTCGAAAGAAGATGAAGAAGAAGGAAGAAGAGACGAATTTCGTCTACCAAGCATTTAAGGTTGGTATCTCAGTCATCTTCTTTACTATTATTAATTATCTTCTTGACCTTCATACCTTCTGGGTGAAAAAACGAATTCTAGGGTTTTTCAAAATACTAAGAAAAAGAATAGGTTTTTGGTTTCTTACCAAGAGTTAGAAAGATAATTGAATTGTGAGTCTCTAAGGTTCAGAATGCTCAATTTATAAGTCAATTTCTGATTTAATTGAGGAAGGTGAATATATGTGATTGAGAAGTGAATAGATTTGATTGAGTGAATTATGCAAAACTGATTTTGATGAGCAATTAGGGCTGGAATTTTTGGGGGAATAATTAGAGAATAATTAGGGAATAATTAAATTGATTTAAATTTCAAATTTCAAATTTCAAATTGTAAATTTCTGAAATGTATATTTTCTGATTTTGTATTTTCCGATTATATTTTTATTCTAAATAATATTTTTAAAATATTGTGTCTTGAAAATATTGGGGTATTGCAGCTTGTCTCATGGTATTTCTATTACAACAAATTGAGTATCATAACTCTATAAGACCCAATTGTCACCTCTTTAATTTTAGGGATATTCTACCTAGTAAGCACTAGGTATAGCAAAATTCACAAACTAGCTATTCTTGTTTGCAATTCTATCAAATAGCACTCAACTTTTGACAAAACATCTACCGTAACGATATTAGGCAAAAAACGTTAAATACATAGTTAAGTTGTGAAATTACTGAATTACCCTTGTTTAAAATTCTTAAATAGGAGGGTCCTTCTTCTTCTTCATTTCACTCCTCTTTGCTTTTGCTGCCATTGTTGGTTGTCAAGGTTGAGATCAGGTAACTGGCATTCAATATTCCTATTTAATTCCTAAGAAAAATAATAAGAATTGAGAAAACCATTACAAAGATTGAACAATAAGGAAATCATTCCAATGAAATGACAAGAAACGAACTCAGTAAATGAAAGAACATTCGAAAATCATAAGCAAGTATAGAATAAATCAAAAAGATTTAACAAATATTGAGTCTCAGTAAATTAAAATTGAAACATGTTACAACAATTGGAAAACATAGAAATCAGATTCAACAATTACATAAAATTAAATTGAGTTGGTCGAGGAAACAAATATACATCGGTCTTTTGCAGTCTGACTAGAAAAGCGAGCTTCTCTTCTTGAGTCTGGGTAATCATGGTGATAGAAGTGATAATGGAGTTGCGAAGAACAAGACAAATCACAAAAACCCACAAGCTTTAACTCTTTACTGGATATACAAAGGAGGTGACCCAGAAAAAAGGAAGAAATGGAGGAAGGAGATGAGCCAAATTGATCATCCATTATCAATTTAATTAATTTTAATTGAAATTGTGTTGGGTAAATTAATTGCATAATCAATTTAAAAGAATTGGGTGAATTAATGGTGAAGGAAGGTGAAGGAAGAAGTTAAAGGAAGAAGATGATGGAGAATAAACAAGGGCAATTCAGTAATTTCACAACTTAACGTTTTATTTAACGTTTTTTGCCTAATATCGTTATGGCAGATGAATTTGCAAAAGTTGAGTGCTATTTGGTAGAATTGCAAACAAGAATAGCTAGTTTGTGAATTTCGCTATACTTGGTGCTTACCAGATAGAATATCCCTTAATTTTAACCCTCCATAATATAGCCATTTAGGTTCCATATGAAAAAAAGTCATCTTATGTGGACAATACATGCATATTTTTTTGTTTGTTAAAGCTAAAGTAAGAATTAAGTTAGTAAAAAGGTTTATTTTGGCAAATGATTCTATTTTACTTAACAATTTTTATTTGAATTTTATTACTTCTACTAAATCAAACATCAAAATATTTTTTTTTTTTTTGATTTTGAATCTCATCGGCAATCGTTACTTGTTGTTTTATGAATAAGTCTAATTTGAACTTAGCGCACTGCGCACCATATAGTTATTGCGCACCACTTTTAACTGCCTTTTAACTAATCTAGGCTCTTTACTTTCTCCACTCTACTACCGTGAACTTATACTTTTTATGTCAAAAGTTAGTGCATGAAGTACAACTTTAGTAAGCACTAAGTCAACACAAGACTACTAGCTCGTATTTAATTTTGCCTTAGTTATTCCAAAAAAAAAGAAGAGTTTGCGTTAGTATTATTTATTTTGGTCGTAGTCTCTATCATCTCGTCCTTACTATCCTGTTGTGCATTCGTTTTGCGTTTTGATTTATTTATGTCTAAATAAGGACTAAAGAAGATAAGAAAACAAATAATATCCGACATAAATAAATGAATAATTATTTCTAAACACTTCAAAAAACATGCACATAGTAAGATTTAAACCATAGTAAATGTTATCATATAAAAACTCTTAACAACTTAGTCGGCACACACACATTTTTTTTTTTGAGAAAAGTCGGCACACACATTACTACATTAGTATCTCTAAATATATAATTACTAGGATAGATACCCGTGCCATTGCACGGTTTACCTAATTTATACATTTTATGATAAATTCATGCATAGAAACATTATATGAATCAAAATATAAATAATAACATATTAAAATATTATTATATATAGTTATATATATAAATTAAATGTAACTAATGGTTTTCACAAATATATTGTTATATAGATAAAGAAAATGAACATTTCAATTAAAAGTTCATATATTATTACTAAATGACGATATAAAATTAAAACATTGTTGATAAATATTTTGTACTACAATTTTAATAACTTTTATCATTATTTTATGGGAAATTCTACCTGGTAAGCACCAGGTATATTGAAACGCCCACAATAACTATTTTTGTTTGTCATTCTACTGGTAAGCACCAAATGTTGTAAAACTATCTGCCGTAATTATATTGGCTAAAAAACATTAAGTGACCGTTAAATTTGAAAATTAAAATTTTGCCCTCTTCATGTATTCTAATACCTTTGTCCACGGTATTTAATAGTTTGTAGGAATTGTAATCTCCAGCGTTTTTATCTATGAATTTATTTTCAACTTAGTATCCAAATAGCACAATAGATAATATACAAATATTGCACGCTAGGATTACATGTTCTATTATGATCTAAATTAAGAAAATAATATAAATAAGTGATAAAAGACAATATATATGAGCAGTAATTTAGGAAATACCGTAAATTAAGAAGTCAACAATTAAATAAAAGTAATATCTGCCAAACACTTGTTATGTTTGAATGCCATGGATCTAAAATATTTTAAACGGAACGTAGTAGTGCCTATAAAAGTGTTAATTATGTAGTATTTATTTCTTGTATATTGTATGATATTTGTATATATGCTCAATTGTATATATGCATGGTAATGGAAATCAGGAAGCCATTAGTAATGATAATATATATAGTAGTAGTATGTTAGTAAATACTCCCTCCGAATCATTTTAGATGTCTCATTTTCTTATTTGGCAAAATCATATCAATTGTCCCATTTCCTTTTTTGTCTATCTTTTTTAACTAAATTCCCTCACTTTTCCAATTCTCAACACCCCATTAACACCTTTATAATTAATTTAATCAATTAAAATACTCAACTACCACCTTTTTAATGCACCCCACTCAATCCTTAAAATCCGTGAAATCCCAAATGGGACATCTAAAATGATTCGGAGAGAGTATATAGTATGACATTAGTGTGATATTAGAAAATTTTAAACGTACTGTATGTAACACTTAGTATATATTGAGTCAACAATTTTTTGAGGAAAATTTCATTTTCCATTTGTAAAAGGTTATGTAGTATTTTAGGATGTTCAGAATATATATTAGTCAACTTAGAAAATTGACATGTTCAATAATTTGGTTTGTATAGCAGTATATATGGTAACATGGGCGGACCCAATTAAGTGACAAGGGGGTACAGTTGTACCCCCAGTTTGAAAAAAAAAATTCAGAAAAAAAAAAAAAATTAGGAATCCATTTTCAGATGGACCATATCAACCTTCACTTCTTCCTTCTTCATCCCTGGAAGCTCCATTTTCAGAAAATGAGCTTCTGTAGTCTCCTTCCAGTCAACACACGTCTTGGATCTGTAATCTCCAAATGAGATAGCAAATGTGATTTCTGAAAGTGGAAATGGCGGAAGTTTTTTGTCGTCTGAAGAAGAAGATGATACAGGAATGTTGAACTTCTTGACGATGGAGGAAGGAAACATGGAGTGGGTTTCAGGAATGGGAATAGTGAACGCCATTGTTGAGCGGTTTCAGCTTGGAATTTGCAGAGACGAGAAATAGTACACACACACTAGTACTGTTTGCAGAATTGCAGGGGTGCAAAATGAAGGAGTGGGTGCGTGGTTTTTATAATGAGTGAGGTATGAAAAATATCTGAGACTTTCTTGGAGATCAAGCTAAAAAAGGGCTAAAAAAGGACTCAACATACTGTATTGGAAATTTTTCACAAAATTTAAGAAGCATTTTTCAAAAATTTATCTTTTTTTTTCTTGGATTTTTCTATTTTTATTTAAAAAATCTTTAGATGACAACATTATCTTTGAATTTTTCACAATTGACTTGCATGAGTTGGTCAGAATATTTGAAAAAATTTTCGCCCATCGTTTGTGATGCTAGAGACTTTGAGTTGATTAGGGTTCATTCCTTCAAGTGTCACATGACTGCCCAGCGCAAGTATTTTTTATTTTTATTTTTATTTTTATTTTTAATATGGGGTAGGTTGATGGGAGGGGAGGGCTAGGTGAGATTCGATGGCAAGAACTCGTTTGAAATTCTTGGGTCCGCCACTGTATGACGTTCGTGTTTTGTACTCCAGTTTGAAATTCCTGGGTCCGCCACTGTATGGTAACATCCTTAATTAATTGACATGTTCAATAATTTAGAAGAAATTGACTAAATATAGCCATATATATGGTAACATCATATTAAGTTGATTTGTATATTAATGGAAATTATGTTATAGCAAATCCTTGCAATTGAAATCGCAGTCAACTACTCCTGCAATTAAACCTCAACATTAATTAATGGAAATTATGATATGTTCAATAATTTACATATGTTCAATAATGGAAATTAATGAAAAATATCACACTAAAAATCTTGCTTTAGAAGAAATTGACTAATTTAGAAGTGGGTATTTGGCGGGATAATATTGCCTAAGAAGATGCCACATGTCCTAGTTTGATTTCTGTATTAGTGTTATTATAGATTATAGATAGATAGATTTATAGATAGATAGATGAGTACATAATTTAGATGTTGTCAAGTTGACAACATTGGACGTTCTTGTATCCGCCCCTGCAGTAGTAGTTAATTCCTATTATTAGTTTCTTGAACTATACTAATACTAGTAATGTAGTAATTAATTTTCCAAATAAACTGAAGACGAGACAATACATATTGTTTTTGTAAAAGATGTGCCACAAAACGATTTGTTTGTAGTAATTTCAATTGATTTGTAATAGAATCAAATCTGTATATCACAAATTCAATTTCAAATCCAATTCAATTACAATGGCGAAATACAAGAATTACAAGAGAAGGACAAAAAACAATAGGATCCATAGAAATTTATTTGAGAGAGTCATTGTATTCCTTGAGCAATTTATTATAAGTTTCGAGTTCATCATAGTAAACATCCCAAACGCATCGAACGCATCCACTTCCGCAACAATCTCCAGCCTCTGGTTTCTCCGGCGGCTCTGGTAATTCCTTTTTCTTCGGCGGAATTTCTTTGTTTTCCGCCTTCTTCTCCGTCTGCAACGTTTGCGTAATCTCTGATCTGATCTCGGAATCCGCCATTGATGTGGTTGGAGAAAATTTGACTGGCTTTACGATCTGTAAATTAAGATTACTGGTGTTAAAATTGGTGTTAGGATGAAGATGGATTGTTTGATTGAAGCCTCTTAATTTCAACATGCGAAAACGTTAGGCTGCTAATCAATTTTTGTTTATAGTGTATAATGTATTGGAATTTGATAGAAGGAAGGTATGGAAGGGGAAAGGGGATATGGGATTCGGTTTGAATTTGACAATTTCAATTTTTGGTGTATGGCGTGCATTTATTTGACCAATTTGGAATTTTTGGGTTTCTCATGTGGGAGTGGGGGATATGGGTTTCAATTTTTGGTGTATCGCATGTATTTTTTTGAGAGACGGTCTCTTTAAGAAATTATTTATAATTGAGTCAGCCTATAAAGGAAAATGTAGTGTAAGAGTAGATAATAAACTACAATGAATTGGGCCTGAGAGGTGTCTCTCAGAGAGACGGTCTCTCAGGAGACTAACTGCTTTTAACGACCTTTTATTTATTTATTTGTTATACCCTGAGAGCCGCAAATCAATGTTATACTAGTATAGTGAAGTGGAGTATTTCTTTTACCAACTTATCAATAATGATTCAATTTAAACAAATTTCTATATGAGACTGTCTCATTGTGAGATGTGTCTATTTTATATGCTTTATTGACAATAATTAAGTCTAAATAAGCCCACTAGGGTTATAAAAGACTTTCTCATTGGTAATGGTAAGTAAGTGACTTTTGACCATATTGGCCAAAGTCAAACACACATTCTCTTCTGAAAGGCTAAAACTAACACATTTAGGGGGTGTTTGGTATGGAAATATAAAATCTAATGGAAAGGGAAATGATAAATAAAAGTAAGGGTAAAGGTATGTGTTATAGTTAGATGTTGTTTGGTATGAAAAATGTAAGGGAAATACTTGATTGATCATAGAAATGGAATAGGTTACTTGACATAAATTGGTGGTAACAAAGTAAGGGTATCCATTACCCTCAAGAAAGGGATTGGATTAACCCAATATCATACCAAACAAAATATGTGGAGTAATGGTATTTGAATCTCTTACTTAGTATGAAAAAGTTCATACCAAACAACCCCTTATTCTATACTTGGGTACTAACTTAGAGGTTTGAGATACCCCTTGGGACACCCTAAAGTACTAGGTCTCGAAAACCACTAGTCTACCGTTACAGAGAAGCTCGCTGCTCGCTAGACTTTGGAGCACTTTATGGAGACTTCAGAGACATGGACAACATTGAAATTGCAAGCCTCGTCAGCAATTTCACGCCTCAAACAACCTTCCACCAAGGTACCCCTCTAATCATACTATATTACTGATTGTTTTCAATCTGAAATTAGGAACCACCAATTTTAGACAAAAATAATAAAAATAAGGATAAATGGACATTAATAATCCCAACTTTTCGTCGTCCGCTCAAAACAATCCCAACTTTCACTTATTTTCAAACAAACCCAACTTTGCCACTTATTTGCTCCGGGCATACCCTTTTCAAGGGTGACCTGCTGTAACAGGTAAAACTCTTGATAAAGTCCTTACTCCCCACCTTCTTCCTCATTTACTCTTTCTAACCTAACTTCACACCTCCATCTTCAAGCTTTGGCGATTTTCGAAGGAAAATGAAGAAGAAGACTCGCTACACTTCATCATCCATGGTAGGTTTCTTTTACAAGGTTTAATAGGATTGAACTCATCATCATCATCAATCCAATATCCCGCTCGAAAACAGGGTCTGGATTTCAATAGAATTGAACTATTGTCTTATAATTAGGTTTTAGAGCCTTGTACATTAATTTTTTTTTTTTTTTTTTTAATTTTGGGGGATAGTTGAAATCATGAATGTGGTGGGAAAAGTAGGAAGTTTGATAACCCAAGGTGTATATTCAGTTGCAACCCCTTTTCATCCATTTGGTGGGGCAGTTGATATCATTGTTGTTCAACAACAAGATGGAAGCTTTAGAAGTACTCCTTGGTATGTACAATTTGGTAAGTTTCAAGGTGTTCTTAAGGGTGCTGAGAAATTGGTTCAAATTAATGTAAATGGTGTTGAAGCCAATTTCCATATGCATCTTGATAATTCCGGTGAAGCTTATTTTGTAAGAGAAGCCGATTCAATCGAAATCGGTGACCAAAATAAGGTGTTAATGGATGAAAAGGAACCAACTTTAGATCATAGTTTTAGTGTAGATAATAGCCAGTGTAGTATAGATGATAATAATGTGGAGAACCTTTCGATTTTGAAGATCTCCTTCCAGTAGATGATGATGCATGTGAAGCACAAACTGATTTCATGGTTAGGGTTTATTAGGAATTGAAAAAATTCAGAAAAAAAGCAAACGTTCTTTTGGAGCTGTTGAAGATGGACATTAATGGTGGATTTTTTTATGAGAGAGAGAGAGGTTGAAGATGAACTTTATAAAGGGGAAAGGAAGAAATAAAAAATAGGAATTGCAACGGTCAAATTACTGGTTACAGTAGGTCACCCTTGAAAAGGGTATGCCCGGAGCAAATAAGTGGCAAAGTTGGGTTTGTTTGAAAATAAGTGAAAGTTGGGATTGTTTTGAGCGGACGACGAAAAGTTGGGATTATTAATGTCCATTTACATAACCATATTTATAATTTATTGTCTCAAAATAATTTAAAGAATACAATTGCAAGGGATGGTCATGGACCCACCCCATACTTCCCATAATTTAAGGATCTTGATCAAATTTTGAATTTTAATAAATTTGAGTTTAAGTCGGATCTAAAAAAATGGGTCCGATTTTTAGACCCATATTCATTATTTAAACCTATTAAAATTCAAATCTGCTAGCATCATTCCAGACTCGCAAATCCGTTTTAGAATAGACCGATTACACAACTTATAATTAATATTATATTCACTATAAACCAAATTCTATATTTATCCGAATTCAATTTAGACTTATATATAACCTATAAATTGAATTTAATACTCCCTCCTATTCACCTTAAGTGTCCCATTTCCTTATTGGGTCAAGTCACCCTAAATGTCTCATTTCTATTTTTGATATGTTAACTTTACCAATTTATCCTTACTAAACTTAACTTTTATACACCTTTATACCTACTAATTCCACTTTAATCCTATAAAAATTCAAAAACTCTACATTTTTCTCTTACACATGTAGTCCCATTTGACTCTCCTTAAAATCCGTGAAAAGTCAAATGGGACTCCTATGGTGAATAGGAGGGAGTACTAATGAATCCTTTCAAATGTAAAAAAGTTTGAGTAAGACCCATTTAGGACCTATTTAAGATCATTGAACAATCACGCACAACGAGTCAGGTTCAATTTTAAAATTTTCAGACCTTAAGGCTTCGAGTTCTGACATGGGTCTACAAAAAATTAATAGATCTAGGCTCGAATCTGGTTCCATTCCAACACATTCCAATGGTATAGAATAAGAAAATTGCACTATATTGGTTATTGAGTTTCTTACTGATACAATGTGTTCTTGCATCTTTGTTTCATTTGTTTAACATATAACAATTAACAAACACATACTACTAAAATGATGGAATTGGCTATTATTCCCAGCTCTTATCAGCAATCCTTTCGATCTGATACCCTCCTGAGACCAAGCAAGAGCAGCACGAGGTTGATGTAGTCAACTTTGTACCCGAGCCTACAAAACTCGAGCTTGAATGCGTTGTATGGAGGATACCTTGCGGATAAATCAGGAAAGAAGCCTCTGTGCAGCACAGCTTTCTCATGACTAAACGTCTCGAATGAAAACTTGCCATGATATCTCCCCATCCCACTCTCCCCGACTCCTCCGAAAGGTAGTTCGTCACAAACGTACTGCAACAAGTATCAAGCATATTGTTAGAGTATATAACATATCGTGAGCCTTAACCATCGGCTTACGTTTTGGGTTAATTTGGTTCATTAATATGGTATCAGAAGTCAGCGTGACAAATGGTCACGAGTTGGAATCTCAATCACCCCTCATTCAAAGAGGAATATTTAGTGCTAAGTATGAAGAGAACTTGTGCTGCGTCTACACTTTTAGCTCAAAGTGTTCTTGTGTGAGGGGGGCGTGTTAGAGACTTAGAGTATATAACATATCATGGGCCTTAACCATCAGCTTAAGCTTTTGGTTGAGTTTGTTCCTGGCCTGACCCAAGTGCATCTAGTTTATAATATCAGTAATTAGAACTTAAGACTAAAAGATTGCAAGCAGGCATTACCTGAATCATAACATCATTGAAAGCTACAGTTCCAGAGGATGTTTCTGAGATGATTCTTTTCTTAAAAGCATCATTGTGTGTAAATGCATAGATAACAAGAGGCTTTGTCTTTAAATTGATGAAGTTAATACTCTCCTCGATGTTCTTCAACTGTTATCAGAAACGGATTTATCAGACAACTTCATAAATGACATCAAGGAAAAATAAAATAGTTAATTTTGTTGGTGCAAATGCCAAATCACCCAATGTTGAAGGGGATTTTGATCACATCGTTGCTTATTTCAAGGCATATATTTTAAAAAAGGATGACGAGAATGCAAGAGGAAAGGAGTGGCATGAAGTTGATGCTTCAAGAATACATACGAAGGGGCTGCAACATGGTGCCTTGAGCAAGACAGCATGCAACAACAAACATCAGCAGCACACTGATGCAGTGTGCTCGAACGAGCACATTATGTCAGGGCCTACTAACGAGTTTTTTCGATTGTTGATTTTCTTGGAACACATATTGTCTTTATGATAGGGTTTTATTACTTCTTTAGGGGGCTATGTATAAGGCCCAAGTATAAGAGAAAAATAGGTTTAGGAGAGGCTTGAGTGTCATCTTATATTAGCATGTGTAAACTCCATTTAATGTATCGTTGAATAGTTATTCACCGTTCAAGGGGCCAAGATCCTTCCCTTTCAGCTACCTAACAGCTAAGAAACGAGAGCATATGAAGTATGTTCTTACAGTTATAATAGGCAAAATCGGGCCAAAAATTTCCTCATTCATGACTGCAGAATCAAGTGGAGGATCTAGCAAGATAGTTGGTTCAATAAGTCTGAAAAAGAAAAATAACAGGAATATTAGTTCTAGTAAGGTCTAACAACAGATAAAAACCCAAAAATAGGCACATTAAGCATCAATATACTAAAAAAAACACTTTAAATAGTTGAATTCTATTTGAGTAAAGGAGAAACTATACAATTTATCTTCATCATATGAGCCTCCATGCACAATTGAAGCTCCCACCATTGGATCCTTTAGGAAACTACAAAGTCTGTTAAAATGATGCTTATTAACAATCCTGCTAATCCCACCTAAGGTTTCTATGTTCTCCCCATAAAGTCTTCTTATCAGTTTTGATAGCATGTCGATCTGAACAAACAACATTGCACAAAGTATATGACAATCTGCATAAGGAATACTTACTTATGACATAATCATTCTACATACCAATGAAGACGCGAACTTATCCTCCACAAGCAAATAATCCACTGCGATACAAGCTTGTCCACAAGCTGGGCCCCACTTAGCAGACGCTAGCCTTCGAAGAGCCACCTTAAACACATTTGTAACTGAATTTAATCATCAAAAAGAGAAGACGTTTGGAAGGAAAATGAGAACATGATCTTTCTCGATCAAAAGTTTTCATACTTAGGCCTTTTTCTGCTCTTTCTTGTTGTAAAAATTAAGGCTACTTATGCCATATTATGTTCTTCCCTCATATAAATTAATTCTAGAAGTAAATAATTTGCTAGTATATCGACAATTAAGGCCTATCCTAATTCAAAATCTTTGGTTCGCCTCTAGCTAAGAACAAAATTGTAAGTGTGCAAAGCCTCCTATTCAGCTCTTGTTTTGCCACACTTTTTCTGCAAAGAATTTAGAGCCGTATTTTATTTACTTAAGATTATATGATAATTGTAAAATACCTTAAGATTGGAGGATATTGAGTTGTAATCAAAGATCATGGGACATTTTCCGCCTAGCTCCAAGGTCACAGGAGTTAAATGTTTAGCAGCTTCCGACATCACTATTCGACCAATTTTCGGACTCCCTGATCATACAGAGTTTAACATACATTGTATAAATCAACTTCAATGATATAATCATTAGTTATAACATATTATCAATATTGTAAAGTGACCTATGAGGTAGTCAAACAACAAGTTTATTCACGAGTATTGTTAAGAGTATATAACATATTTTGGGGCCACATCCATTAGCTAAGAATTTGATTGAGTCGGTTCCTTGACATGGTATTAGAGCTGACTCTTGTCATGCTAGCTCTGATACCATATCAACAAACCAAATCAACCAAAAACTTAGTCAAACAACAAATTTATTCACGAGCTGGCTTTTGTCATGGTATCGGAGCTAAGAATTTGATTGAGTTGGTTCCTTGACATGGTATCAGAGCTGGCTCTTGTCACGCTAGCTTTGATACCATATCAATAAACCAAATCAACCAAAAGCTTAGTTAATAGTTAAAGCCCCAAGATACGTTATATATCCTAATAGGAAGTGCTAATTAAGCACCTACCAGTGTAGAAGATCTTGTCCCATTTGTACTGCAAGAGGTGTTGGCAAGTCTCCGCGCCACCTTCAATGACCTTAATCGCGGTGTTGTCCAAGTATTGTGGAAGGGTGTTAGCAAGAAAGGAAGAAGTAGCTGGTGCATGCTCTGAAGGCTTTAAAACTACTACATTTCCTGCAGCTATTGCTCCTATCAATGGTTCTAAAGCCAAATCTATATCATCAAAGTTTAAACATTATTAGTAAATCTTAATAGTTACCAAAAGCGCTTGTGGCTCAATGGATAGAGCATCTGCATGTGGAGCAGAAGGTTAGGGGTTCGATCCCTACTAGGCGCAGGTATCAATTGAGGGTTTCTTGACTGCGCACATTTCTCTTTACTCCCTCCTTGGGAGTATAGGTATGATTTGTCCGCATCTTTCAAGAAAAAAGAAAAATCCCCCACTCGGACCCTGCCTTGTGCGGGATACCGAGAAGGACCTTTACCTTTACCTTTTAGTAAATCTTAATAGTTGATTGTTTGACTAAGTAATATTCGTAATTTAGCTAGTATAAAATGTTGTAACTCACCTAAAGGGTAATTCCAAGATGTCATTATAAGAACCAGGCCATATGGTTCTGGTATTAATTCTCCTTTTGCTGGGAAAAGTAGCAATCTCAATCCAGCCTACATTCAAAACATTCACTTTTTGATTATATTATCACAAAGTCCCATCATCGAATTCCGTTAACATGGTTACATTAGAAGCATTTTTCAATTTATAGTGGTTGTAACTCATAACAATGATTTACACACGACTATAAATAATAAATGAGTTAAACTACGTGGCTATAATAAAAATAATTCTTTTTACAAATAAGTTAACTCATAATTACATAATCAGACACTCGCTTGAGAGATCGTCTATACTATAGACGTCTCTCAAGAGCCCAACTCATATCTCTCTTTTAACTTACAAATCAATCAATTAATTTTTTTTAATTTATCAATTGGGTCAGCCCCAAGACTTGAGACGTCTATTGTATAAACGGTCTCAAGTAAGAATTTGTGTTACACAATAATGTATCTCTATCCCTATAAATTCTATTTCGTCTGTCTATTTAATTTTGTAACATTTTTTTATCAAAATGTCTCCATCATTTTCTTTATTTTTGTTAACACTAAAAACATAATTTTAGTATTCCTACCATTTTCTTGATGTTTGTGGCATTTGAAGGTGTAGAAATTTCATAAGAACTTTTTTTGATTACGGGGTGGACTATGAAAGGGAAAGATTAGATGAGATCTGAACTCGAGTCTTTTCCTAAAAAATAGGAGTAGTATTATTTATCAACTGATACAAAATCCATTTCTCATTGAAAGTTGAATGTTTATATCTTTATATTCTTTACTACGCAAAACAAATTGGGCCTCAACTTAAAATGGTTGTGAAGGTTAAATGTACCTTTTTGGGAGCCATCCAGCTCTTCAAGTAATCCAAAGCATAAGTGATAGCTTTCTTCGCTGGTCCAACCTGTTATGAGACAAATCAGCCCACAAAGGTGAATACTTGAGCAATTAAAAGTTTAGCTAGTCTCCTGAGAGACCATTTTTCTGAGAGACGTTTCTCAGGCCCAGTCCATCAAAGCTTACTTTGTACTCTTACTTCACATTGTTTTTAAGAGATGGTCTTTCAAAGAGACGTCTCTTACAAGAATTTGTGTTAAAGGTTATTAGTTGTAGAATATTAAAAAGTAACTAGTAAATCATTTTAAGACACATAAAGGGTGTTTAGCAATTGATCATTGGCTGTTGGTTGGCCTTTTTAGTTGGTTTGAATCACCAACTAGATATATTGGCTATATTTGTTTTTAAACTAGCTGAAAAAGTCAATTGTTTATGGAGATATTGACTATTGGCTATTTATTAGAGAAAAAGTAGGTCAATAAGCAAAAAGTGAACAACAAAACTACTTAGAATAGCTTTTGTTTTTATTTTAGCTTAAAAGCGAGCTTTTCAGCTAGCTTGAAAGTCACTTTACCAAATATTTTTTTTTGATTGTTTGACCAACTGATACATTAAAAGCCAAAAGTCAATCAAAAAGCTAAGCCAAAAGTCATAATCCAAACACCCTCAAAATCTCAAAAAAACCGGTCTGAAGGTGAGACAATCTATATTAGATTGGTCCAATATATACTAACAGTAATAAGGGGTCACTTATAACCTTAAAGTGATTACTTAAAATCTTAAAGTAATCAATTATAGCCTTAAAGTGATACCCAAAAGTATAAAGTTATTATGTTTTATATTTTTACAATAATTACTTATAAGTTCTTAATTAAAGTGATCACTTATAATTTTAAAGTGATCGTTTACAATCTTAAAGTGACTAACACCTTAAAGTGATCTTTTCTAACCTTAAAGTAATCACTTATAATCTTAAAGTGATCAATTAGAGAAATTGGATGATTATATGAGCTTGTCTCACCATGTGACGATCTAATACAACACTTATTGTTTAAAAATTAAAAATTGACATTAATAATCTAAATTTTCACCTATTCGTTGTGAATAATTGTACTTTTGAATTATAATCTAATAATCTAATCTTTGTTAAACATTTTCCCAGAGCATACCAGATTATTAATAATATGTAATTATATGTATGCTACTAACAAACTATGACATGTTATATTTTATTTATAGCAAACCAAGAACAAATATTAAATTTTAGAAAATAATCTAAAAATAAAATTAAGATTAAAAATAAAGTTGATTTTTAATACCCCACATTAATTTTGACTCTTTTTATTTTCAAACTTTGGCCTCTTAAACTAATTCACTATCAAAAATATGAAAACCTTTCCTTTGAAAAACACTAAGACTTTTAACTGAGGACGTACGTATTATGAAGAACATGTGATTTTGTTTTTCATAACATTACATCTTAATTAAAGTTAGTCCCTTCACTTCTTTTTTTTGAGTTAATAATTTTAAAATATAATTTAAGCCTCAAAATCTATAGATATGTTACTAAAAATAGTGAAAAAATCAAAATGTATTTAACAAAATCGCATATAATCTAATCTTATTTTATTATAAAAAAATCATAAAAAGTATTAACATTAATCTAATAAGTTTAAGATAAATATATTTTAACATTATATATATTCAAAAAGCTTTGCTTAAATTTTCTCCAATATTAAATATTTCATACATAACAAACAAAATGAAATGGATTTATGAAATAAGGTTTTTTTTTTTTTTTTTTTTTTTTTTTTTGTAATGTCGATAAATTAAGTATTTTTTTCATCATACTCAAATAAATATCGATTTGATATTAAATTAGAGATGTCAGACCACCAGCCAGACAACATGGGCCTTGGGGTGGAATAATAATTAAGGTGCATTTATAATCTTGTATGTGAACATATCATAGTGCCTATTTCAAACTATTAAAATGGATGTTTTAATATTTAAAATATTAATTTTAATAATTAAAATAATATTTTAAACATTAAAAAATAAAAATGAAATCTTCAGTATGGAAATCAATGTTTTAATTTATTCAGTAACGCTATTTGATCTACTTTTAAGACAATTTTACAATGAGACCTTCTTAAAGAGAATTTTGGGATAAAAAATAGTACCTTAAAGTTTGAAAGATTGAAGATATTGATAGAATTTAGAAAATGGGTCTGGGCAATCCAAACAATAAGGATAAATAGTCCACTTATAAATCTAAAGAAGGTTCACTACTAAAACCAATTGGTGATAGTAGGAGTTACTTCTTGAGTTTATACAGTGATGCATACTCTTCTTTTTCTCCGATGCGGGACAACTCACATATGGGTAACAGATGGGCACTTCAACAGATATACCTAAAAGTGTGGAGTCACTATTTATACAAAAATAAGAAGGATTTGAGACTGTATAAATTTATTTTGAGTATAAATTAAATGCACAAACATTTTTTTATATTCAAAAGTATAATATACAATGGATTTGAAATAAGAGAGGATTTTACCAAATACGTTCATCAATAAATTTTGGCTTGTTTAACTAAAAAATGAGCCAAATTCTTCAAATTTGGCCCAATTTTCTTAATAAATGGGAAAGCGGAAACAAAACCAGTCGGTTTAAGAGACCGTCTCTCAAGCCTAAACCATTAAAGTTTAATTAAAGTAAAAGATGATAATAGACCGACCATATTAGAATATTGATCCCTCAAAAAGACCATATTTCATAAGAATTTATTGTGAAACAAAACTAACTTTATAATATGTGTTACTCTTGTGAGAGACCCTTTCTTCGGTGAGACGATCTCATAAATAGGAACTCATATACTAATAATTTGCATTAATTGTGCTATTCAATCCATGCATAGAACGGATCGGAACACACGGTGAAACAAAGAGAATTATATCTTATTTCAGTTGGAGTAAATATCATAATTTTCAAGTAAGATCCAGAGTTTAATTAACTCTTTTTTCCCTTAACCTACCCTATGTTAAAAAAAAACATCATAAAACAATAAATTTGAGTAAACTTGAAAGAATATGCCTGATTTTTCCACATCTACCTTTAAGCCCAAAGCACACTCTTTTATTCCACTTAATTTATTACTTCCTCCGCTCCATTTTAGTTTCATCATTGGGTTTAGCACGTTTTTTAAGGGTCGTCAAATTAGTACTTCCTCCGTTCCATAATACTTGCTACATTTCTCTTTTTTACGCAATCCAATGCACAATTTTGATCATTAATATCTTAAACTACACTTGTCTAAAAATTATAAAAATTTAATATTATGAAAGTATACGATTAGATGATTCAAACAAGATCCCACTTGACTATATTTTTACTTACACATTAGTCGCAATATGTAAAATAAACTTGAACGATGAATAGTGCACAAAATCGAAATGTAGCGAGTATTTCGGAACGGAGGAAGTATGGTAAAAGTAGGGATGTGTATGATTGATGGTGATATGTGGGGTAAAAATAAAAAAATATTATTATAAGTAGATAGTGGTTGTGACTTGTGAGTATATTAAATAATTAATGAGATGATGTATGATTGATGGTGATAGTGGGGTAGGAATAAATTGAGGATAAAATAAGTGTATTATTTTGTCAAAAATAGTAATGTTGCAAGTAATATGAAACTTTCAAAATTAATAAGTATTACAAGTAAAATGGAACGGAGGTAGTATATTTTCTAGTATTTAATTAGTCCGTCCTAGTAAATTTCCAATATTTTATTTTTGAAATTTTCTTATTATTTTTATTCTTTGTATTATCTCTCATATTTTTAAAAATATACGCTACTTTAACTCATTATATTTAACTTTTTAGTTTCCGTGTTAAATCAAATAACACAGAATAACTATGAGAAACGGTATGTGCCTAACGACGCCATCTCAATGGATGTGCATCTAATGTCTTTAATTATGTGTACTAGGATGAGGATCCACATCATAACTCTTTCGTGTCAATCAGATTGATACCCATAATACATCTATATCAATCTAAGTGAGATGGAGGGATAAGTAACGTTTAACTTACTTCATTCTTCTTTTGTTTTTCTCATTAATTTTTTTCACAAGTAAATTTAAACTCTTAAAATCTCTAATATGTATAATAAAAAAATATAAAAAATAAAAAATAAAAAGTATACGTTAAATTGAATCTAATGAAACCTCATGTTTATATATTTTATCTTTTAAATATGTCTTAAAAATCATAATTAAATTTCTCTCTCCATAAGCTGAAATATTCTAACCGGAAAGAACATTAAAAAATGGAGAGAGTATTTCGATTTAAGTAATGTTTTTATTATTTTTTTATTCTATGATACACAATTTTAATATCTTTACTATTTGCTTAATCTTTATATTATTTTTTATTCACAAATTCTTGTGAGAGACGGTCTCTTTGAGAGATCATCTCTAATTAGGTTGGCCCATTAGGGAAAATGTAGAATAAATTTAGAAAAAAAGTTTTAATGAATTGGGTCTAAAAGACGTCTCTCACAAAAATAGTCTCTTTGGAGACTAGCTTTTTACTATTATGAATTTCACGGGAACACCGGAGAGGGAGTACTTGCTTAGAAGGACACTTTCTTTTAAAAAATTTGGTTGGATTTTAAAAAAATTAGGTGAGAAGTGATGAATTTAATTCGTAAATAGAGGAAGGTAAATAGTATTCCTTCTATTTTTTTATTTACTTTTTACACAATTTTTAATGTAAATTTTAAACCTCAATATCTTTAAATATATAAAAATTATAAAAAATACATGATAAAAAAAGTATATATTAAGACAAATCTAACGAGATGTTACATGGATTTATGTCATCATCCAAATACGTGTCAAAAACATTAATTAAAATTTATCTCTCCTAAAGGTGAAATATTCCAAATAGGAAGATAACGGAGAGAGTAGTAGTAATAATATCCTACTTCTTTCGTTCCTAAAAAGATATAACATTAGCATTTTTATATTATTCATTATTCTATAAATTGTGTTTAATTTTTAATTTATAAATTAAAACATAGTCTAATGAGATTTATTGAATTCGTCCCAACATAATAATTACTAATATCCACTTTTTACATTTTTATTATACATAATTAAAAATATTAAAAATCAAATTAATAATAGTAGTATATAAAAAGTCAAACATTGCAGATATTTTAGAAGTGATTGTAACCTATATATAGAACTTAGAAGTGATTGTCAAACTAAAATTATATTATTCGTTTATTTAAAAAATATAGCAAACTCAAAAAAACGGTGAAAAGCTAACATTCTAGCTCATTGGACTATTTTAGCCAATTATAGTTCTCCTTGGGACTTGAATGTCTATTGCTAGTAATGTATAGATAAAATTATCCATTTCCTCAAATTTAATACATAGTATAGTTAAGCATAATATCTTAGAAATGGACCACTTTCTTTTAATATAAAGATCATATTAAATACTATTTGGATCGATTTAATATCATTATTTTGTTTTGTAGAAACTCCAATTTTCCTACCTATATTTGACAAAAATATGGAACAATACGAAAACAATATTATTAATTAATTATCAGAGTTTAGAAAATCAGAATTTCAGCAATATAAGCTTGTTTTGTTGTAGATCTTGACCGATATATAAATAAAGACAAATTCGGAATATTATGATAGAATGAGCCGAACATATTATTCTTATCAAATCACAATTATTAATTAAATAATTTTGATGATGACTTATTGACTTAGGCAGGTCCAAACCTAAATCACTATTATTATGAATATTTTGATACTCCCTCCAATTCACCACTAAAGTCTCATTTGTTTTAGCACTCTATTCAATGCACTTATTCAATCGTTGATATCTCTAATTGTGCATAACTAAAAATTATAGAAAGTTGATATAAATAATACTTGCATTGAGACGAATCAAACATGATCCAACTATTGATTATGTTTTAACTTATAAGTTAATAATAAAATGCAAATTAAGAGTAAGATATGAATAGTGTCAAAAAACAAATGCAAACTTAGTGGTGAATTGGAGGGAGTAGATAATGAATCGGTCAAACTGGAAGAAAGAAAGGGGATATAAAAACATAGATAAACCAGAAACGGGAATAAACAAAACTAGAAAAATAAATCTGGGATTCTGACTTGTACGGAATACTAAATTGATAATGAAAATCATAAAAATAAATAAATAATACCTCATCCTTAAAAGCTTCAACCTTGTCCTTTCCAATATCATCAAAAAGAACTTGAAAACACTTATTTTCTTGTTCTTCAACCATTTTGAATAGAGATTTTAGTTGTGTTTTCCTCCATTCATAACTTTTAGTTTTTCCACTTTTGAAGGTCTCCCTTAATTCAATTAATTTTTTCTCATTGTCCACTATATTATCCATAATTATGGATTTTAAGCCTTTTTTTTCTCCCAAGAAACACACCACCTAAAATGAGAATGGTTAGTAGAAGCTTAAAAAGGAGTATAAGTTGCAAGTGTTCTTTAGTAGGAAAACTTTCAAAGGAGTGCCATCTCCATGCCATGAGGTTTCAACTAACTTCATTAATGAGAACATTTAGTAAGTGGGGCCAAATGAAAGAAAGTATTGATCATAAATCAAGGTTAAAAGTGTAATTGTGTTGATTTTAGTTGGCCCATACTTGCTCCGTACCATTTAATTTGCATTATTTTTATTTTTGGATTATGGCCCGCATCTTCCTTTTAATCTTATCCATACATTTTATACTGATTTTAATTTCACTCACACAATTCATTCTCTCTCTTCATTTATTATCACTTTTTAAAAAAAATAACTACTTTCGTAGTATATTCTTAAATTTTGGGAGGAAAATGAGGAGCATCCTTAGCTTGTACTAATAAGTTAGATGAAAATTTTGACTTACTTCACATCTTTTAATTAGTTGTACTAATAACTAATAAGTTAGACGGAAATTTCGAACTACTTGCTTGTTTTGTTCTTATTAATATCTCCGTTCCATGAGTTTTGCTGCAATTTCATTTTATTCGGTTATATAAATTTTTTCTTGTCGGAGGACTTTTTTTTTCGCGCTCTTCTCTAAGGGTACGAGTTGTCGCTGTCCTTCCCTCCCCATACCCTATTTATAGTTTTCTATACGGGATACACCGGATAGGATGATGATGATGATAAATTTTAGAGTATTTTATATAGTAAACACAAACTTTTGCAAAAGGCTAGTGGTAGCAAATCTTAAGTTCCACAAAATGCATCGTACTTTTAGAGTTGAAGTTGCCGTAACATTAATGCTAAAAAAACCGTTACTTTTGGAATTTAAACTGTCGTAACATTAATGCTTATTAAGAAGCGTTAGATTATACGTTAAGTTGTGAAATTTCATTTCTATTCTTGTCTTTTTTCATTTAAATATAATAACCTTCTTTCCTTAAAATTCCACAAAATAGCATTGTACTTTAATTTTGAAATTTAAGCCGTTGTAACATTAATGCTAAAAAAACATTAGATGATATATTAATGTTAAGTTGTGAAATTCCAAAAATATAATGCTACCATTGGCATTTTGCAAAAATTCGTGCCTATCATATAAAATATTTCTAAAATTTTTTCATTACATTCACATATTTCTCTTTATTTCTCATAAATTACACTTTTTATATTCTTGGTTTGATTAGATCTTATTCGTATAGCAAATGTTATGCGACAAGGGATTATACTCCTAAATTTTAATTGCTTGTAGATTTTGATTGTAACACCCGGCCCCTCGGACCGCCGGTGACTACTCATGGAGACTGTAGACTAGCCCCACAGACCAACACAAATCTTTCCAGCGCACTTTGGCCTCACTCGTGCGCACCCAGTAAAACTTCCCAAGAGGTCATCCATCCTAAGATTGCTCTCCACCAAGCACGCTTAACTGTGGAGTTCTTAGCAAATGGGCTCCCTAGAAAAGAAGATGCACCTTGTTGATATGAGTAGTCTATCAATTCTTTTTCAATCTAAATCGGGGGTATCACACTCACCCCCACTTAGGAATACAACGTCCTCGTTAGACCGACATTTCAGAATCTTTTCCCCCGCTAGGTGCGCTGAACACACAATCAGCCACGATCGTAGGGTTGCTCTGATACCATTTGTAACACCCCTGCCCCTCGGACCGCCGGTGACTACTCATGGAGACTGTAGACTAGCCCCACAGACCAACACAAGTCTTTCCAGCGCACTTTGGCCTCACTCGTGCGCACCCAGGAAAACTTCCCAGGAGGTCACCCATCCTAAGATTGCTCTCCACCAAGCACGCTTAACTGTGGAGTTCTTAGCAAATGGGCTCCCTAGAAAAGAAGATGTCTTTGTTGATATGAGTAGTCTATCAATCCCTTTTCAATCTAAATCGGGGGTATTACATTGATTGATTGGACTAAGTATTGTTTCAAAAACGTGCTGTAGCTATGGATCTCAGATCAGGTTGGGTTGAGACTACGTTTAGATCATATATAAACAGGTTAGATATTCATGGACTCAAACCTTGTCTGTTCTGTTAATGGGATTGAATTAAAATCACAACACTAACTTGATCTATAACAGATCAGGTCAACATGAATTAAATCTACCAAACTCATTTATATATATTCGAATATTTATTCAACAACAAAATCGCAAAGGGTGTTTGGCGATTGTCTGTTGACGGTTGGTTTTTTAGTTTGCTTGTTTGACCATCTGAAAATGTTGGCTATTTTTGTTAACTAGATGAAAAAGGTTTACCAAACACTTTTTTCAACTGTTTGACCAATTAATAAGCCGAAAATCAAAATCCAACTAAAAATTAAGCCAAAAGCCATAAAACAAAAACCCAAAAATAAAATCATGGCATTTTGAACAAGCGACGTGGTTCCAGAGCGTACAGCATGGGCATTCATTTGCTCACATGAACCGATTAAAAGCACACGTTTATTACGAACAAAAAATTAATTGTCTAATGAGTAATTTTTTTTCACAAATTATAAATATTATTAATTATTTAAAAATGATGAATATCACTTTATTGATTAAACTAGATAGTGTCCTTGAGATACACGACTTTATCAAATTTTCTGGCATATTATAGTTATATTTTGTTTCACTAGGAACATTTGTATATATTATGTATATTATATTATATTTTGCATTGTACGCGATATAATTATATTTATACTTTTATATTTTATATTATCAAATTATCACAGTTTTAAAACAAGGCATAAAAAACCTAATTAAAGAACTTTTATGATCCTATAATAAATCATCATCATCATCATCATATATCCCGCTCATAGACAAATTATGGTCAGGGTCTGCGGAGGGAAGATAGACGGCGACTCATACCCAAGTAGGAGAGTGCGGTCAAAGAGTCCCCCGGCTCTAAAGGTTCTTCACAGCGAGAGGCATTTGCAACTATCGGAAAAGCCTGTAACGCACACCCACGTTTACTATAATATAAATAAATTCAAATATATGAAGAGTAATCATTTTATTTTATGATATATAAATCATTATAGAATGAGAAAAATATCTCAATTAGTCATGATTATCAATTAAAATTCAAAGACTAATAAGTAATAAGAATCATAATTCAATGTAGCATGTCTAATAAATACAATTCACAATTAGTAATCTATATAAGACATAATAATGTGTGAATCCACCAAAAAGAGTATATAAATTCCAATTGGAAGATAAATTATTTGATTATAAATTAATCATCATTAAATAGGATAAAATCTCAAAAAATATTGATTATTTATTATTTATCTAAATTGAAAGACTAATTAATGTGAACAATGTCTTAATAGCTTTTGTTTCCATCAAATACATTAACTAGCCTGTTATTGTAGTTAATATTTATAATAAAGTATGCCTTAATTGGTGTATCTAATGCAATTTGATATTTTCTTAATTGAATATTTATACGTAACCCTACGGGTCCGTTTCATAACAAGACATAAATAGTGGTAATGACATATAACAATATTACTTTATAGTAATTTCTTTTAATAAAAAGTAGCAATGTCATTTTCATGGGAATAAAATCCATTCTCATATGTGTGTTTTCTTAACATAATTTCATTGTCACATAATACTGTTCTTTTATATGATAATGAATGATAATGAATAATATTACCTTTATATATTACTTTCTTTCTAAGAACTACATTAAATTATATTTTTAGAATTTATTTTTGATTTAAGATATCCTATATATAAGAGGAAAGTGTGGTGAGATCAATCAAACTCAAATCTAAAAATAAAAAGTAAAATTAATGTCTTCAATTTATATATTAGACAAACAAGTTATATATATATATATATATATATATATATATATATATATATATATATATATATATATATATATATATATATATATATATATATATATATATATATATATATATATATATATATATCATTTTGTTTAAATTAATATTTAATATTTTGAGTTAGTACTATGAGTTATGAGGTAACGGATTCCAGTTGAGGAGATAGCTAGACATAGACCATAATTGCCATTTAATTTTATTATTTATACCATACTTCTGTCATATACTCCTAATTAATTAAATTCTAGTTGATGAGCAATATTTTGACTTTTGTACATCAATTTTTTTTAAATAATAATTTTGTACGAGTACTTTGATGATAGAATGTATAATTAGTGAAAAGAATATACTTTTTCAATAATTCCTTCATTTCATATTACTTGCAACATTACACGATAATGCACTATTCAATCATCACCTTAAATTTATAATTAATTTTTAATCTATAAGTTAAAACATAGTCAAGTAGAATCTTTTTTGATTTGTCTCAACAAAGATTAATAATATTAAATTTTTATAAATTTTTATTATTCATAATTAGAGATATTATAAATTGAATTAGTATATTAGACTGTGTAAAAAGTCAAACGGTACAAGTAGGGATGGTCATGGGGCGGGTTTAGATCGGGTCCAACTAGACCCGGACTCGGACCCTTTTAACTATTAGAGATCCAGACCTGGATCCGGACCCTAAGGGTCAAAAATTTTGAGACCCTGACCCAGACCCTCTGGATCTAATGGGTGTAAGGTTCTTAATGGGTCCAAAAAAGATATTTTTGATTTGTCAAATTTAAACATTTTGTAAGTCATTATATTTCGTATATTTGTAAAAGAGTTATTATCGTATTTTCAAATGTTAAATATTAATTTAACATCTAAAGCTGCATAGCGTCATCCATACATGCTTAAATTCTGTATAAACACTAGTTCGAGTCTATAAAATTAGAGTAATTTGGTTAGCACTCAGCAAGTAGCAAATATATTATTTATATACTTCATCCGTATTTGGTAATTTGCAACTTTTACCAAAAATGGCCGTATACTATTATTTGCAACTTTCTTTTTTTTTTCCATTTATAGAAAGTTTTTTATTACTTTTTTATTATCTCTCTCTTACTTTTTTATACTCTCTCTTACTTTTTAATACTCCCTCTCATACTTTTTAATACTCTCTCTTACTTTTTAATATTATAATACTATAATCCCACCCCATTAACTTCATTAATCTATTTTAATACACTACTAAAAGTTTTGCCTAGGAGTCCGTAAAGGACCTCAAAGTTGCAAATAATTAAATACGGAGGAAGTATATTAGATTATATGAAAAGAATTTAAGTGTTAGTGGCAGAAGTCATATGCAGAAGACAAATAGAAATCGACAATTTAATATTTATAAGGGTCCGGAGAAGGGTCTAAGGGGCGGGTCCAGGGTCCGAATCTTGGAGCCAGACCCGGACCCTCCAATTATTATTTATATCTAGATTCGACCCGAATCCGATAAGTCTGAAAAAAAGACCTAAACCCTTAAAAAAGGGGCGGGTCCGAGGCGGGT
Source organism: Amaranthus palmeri (assembly GCA_019776075.1). Lineage (NCBI taxonomy): Eukaryota > Viridiplantae > Streptophyta > Magnoliopsida > Caryophyllales > Amaranthaceae > Amaranthus > Amaranthus palmeri. The sequence goes on from JAAKBH010000008.1 coordinate 2,398,261, forward strand.
GCAACAGGTCCTAGACCCATGACCATCCCTAGGTGAAATATGTTTTAACAGTACTGGACCCTACCCCGTAAGCAAGTAATTTGTACTTCATGTACAATGAATATCTGTCAAAGAGCAAACCACCATCTCAGATAGCTATTTAGTAATAATTAATATGTATAATTACCAAATTTTTGCTTTTCCTTAATTTTTTAAAAAATATTTCCTATAGCTAATTGCCATTTGAAAAAGCGATTTGGTTTAAAATTCAAACCAAACCGCATTCTGAAATGGTGGTTTGTTAAAAAAAATCTTTCAGTATTTCCTACGCGAACAATACTATGAGAAATAAATTTTTAATAGACATAGGATAGAAAAATTCCAATTAACATCATTGAGTGCTTTGAATTTTATGTTGTGAGTTTGATCATGATTCATGATTCATGCATATAGTGCTCGTTTTTAACCGGTATACATAGAAATAAACCCTAATCTATAACCTAAAATGGGTACAATTCAAGCATTGAAATATAAAGCAAGTCATCTCTATTCTACTTATGTTGTTTGTCATGTCAACATCAAACCATCAAAGTATTAACCAAACCACCCTGCAACTTTCACTAATCAAGCAACCAAAACTATTCACTAGATGAAGGAATACTACATACGGATCGGATTTTTTTTTTTTTTTTTTTGTCATGGGAATACTATTGTTACTCTCGTATATTTTTAGGATTGTTACTGATAGTGATATTTTCCTCAGACATGCTACTTGAGTACTATCACTAGCAATCTTCACGACATGCTATTATCAGTTGCAATCTCAAATGGTTGAAAGCTATTCTTACTACTCTCTTCGTCCCATTGAATTTGCATCATTTTCTATTTTGGTCCGTCCCACTTAATTTGCATCATTTCTATTTTTGGACAATAGCCCACCACTTTCTTTTAATCTCATCCATACATTTTAACTCTCTTTTAATTTCATCTACACTATTCATTCTCTCTCTCTTTATTTATTACCACTTTCTTAAAAATCAACCCACTTCTCTTTGATGCAATTCAAAGAGGACGGAGTAGTATTCTGTTTCTTTGCAATTGTTGTTAGTAGACAAATGATAGTGATATTTTTCCTCACGACATGCTATTCTCATCAATAGCAATCTTCATGACACGTTGTGATCATTAACAATCTCAATTCTCAAATGGCTAAAAACTATTATCAGTCTTCTATCTCTTTAAAATTGCTACTGATAGAGACATTTCTCCTCTCAACATGCTACTAAGTACTAACACTAGCTAGCAATCCTCACGACATGCTACTATCAGTTACAATCTCAAATGGCACAATACTACATACTATTACACTCTTTTATTACTTTAAAATTGCTACTAACAATGACATTTCTTCTTCGAATATGCAATAAAAAAGACTACAATTTACAAATTACAAATATAGTTAACATCTAAAGACCACTTTCTTATCCACCTTTTCTAAATTTGGTATTTTATTTTATTTTTGCATATTTTACTTAAATTTAAGAACCCTAGCTATCTCCTTTAATATTTGCATTTTGTTCCTACTTCAATTCGATCCCTTATCTTATTCACAAACCCTAAGTCCTTATCTCCTCAAATTCTTCTATTTCAGTCACACGCCGCCTTCAATTAATCTCAGGTTTGCTTTTAAACTTTAATTATTATTATTATTTCGTTTTATTCCAATCAAACTGTAATTCTTTGAATTTGTGTAAGTATTTAATACTTTTAGGTTGAATATTAATAATAATTTCATTAATTAAGCGTCCATAATAATTTATGAAAAAACTAAACATGGGATCCGTTGAATAAACTATGAAAAACTTGTTGCTTTTAATTAATTTTTCTTTTTTTTACAAGGAAAAAAATTTACCAGATGGGGTTTTTTTTTTTTTTTTTTTTTTTTGGTGATTTGAGAGTTTAGAATTCTTTTTTACAAGGAGGGTTATGACTTGTGTTTTTGATTTTGTAAAAAAAAACTTTTTGGATGTAAATTAAGCTCATCTGATTTTCTGTGCATAAATTAAATTATAGTATTAATTACCTAAAATTAATATTGAAATTAACTTGTGTTTTCTTGTATAGTCAAATAGTTATTTTTTAATATTAATTTTAGGCAATTTCAATGTTCGATATATATCCGTCCGTTGTAAAACTCCATTAATTTTGCGGTTTTGTTTGCTAAAATCTCTTTTTCCTTTGGAATTTGTGAGATCTATTAAATTTAACTTAAACGGAAAATATTTTTAAATTAATCCATTTAATATTAGTTTTAGGCAATTTAATGTTGTTTATTTATGAGAGTGATTTATATATATTGTCCACGGAAGAAATTATATTTAGATAGAAAAAATATGTGGATAAATTATTAGAGAATCATAAGGGTGTTTGGCTGTTTGCAAACCATTTATAATTGTTAGCTGATTGAAGTGATTGATTTGATCAACTTATTTGATGAACTAGTTTGACCATCTTATTTTTGACTTGCTATTGTGAGTAACTTGTTCAAAAATAACTTATTCGTAACAATAAATTGTTTCAACCAACAAATTTAACAAATCGTTAGATGGTTTGAATACTCAACACTCTGTTTGTGCTAAAATGGTCTAATAAACTTTTTTTCAACCAGCCTATATACTTCATCTGTTTTTTTATTTATTTTTGCACAGTTTTCAAAGCGATTTTTTAGCTTTAACATCTGCAGATATGTTTTATTAAAAATTATAAAAGTGTATATTAATAAACTTCATATTAAGACGAACGTAAGAAGATACTATATGCATATATGTTAGGAAAAACTGTCCTGAATAATTTACACATTGCCCATTACCTATGAATAATCTCATTTTTTGAAAAATTTTAAATAATTGAACCTTTGCCTTCATTTTATTGCGAATGGACACTCGAAAAATATACCGGCTATTCCAGGTTACTTCTATAGGTCATCATCCTCATTATTTATAAGCTTTCTTCCATGGAGTAACACCATATTTAACCCAAAATTTTGGAGAGAGAAATAAAACGTTCATTAGAAATTTTAATAATCTAAAAAGGTATCAACTCTAATTGCTCTTCTTCACGAAGCTTCAGTTTAATTTCCAAAAATTATGTGAAATGTGAGCATGGTTTTGAGGCAAAATTAGAGAATGAACATGGAAATCCCTAGTTAAGAAAGAGTATAATTAAAAAATGGGATTTTGATTTTGATTTGAATTAGAAATGAAGAAGAGACAAGATGGAGACTTTAATGAAGATCAAAAAGGTTTTTTAATCAGAAAAATAAAAAATGTTTGAATAAGTTAAAAGAAAATAGGATTTACCGGGTGTAACCGGTTCTTTGCAACAAAGGTCCATATGCAACAAAATATATGCAAAGGTTAGATTAATTTAAAGTTTTCAAAAGGCGAAATTATTAACAAAGAATGGGCAATATGTTAAATTATTCAGGACAATTTTTTTTTTTATTTTATATCTAAGGTATCCTAAAAAAAACTTATTTGTACCATGTAACATTATGTCAATAAATACTAGTATAGTTACCATCAATTACAAACTTTAATTTGTTCCAATAGCATTTCCATAATTAGCAAAAAATTTCACTTTTTTGTTCTTCATTTTCAGCACCACTTTAGTTAAATCATACACAATCACCAAATTAAATATAGAAACCTAGCTATATTTCTAAGACAATGCTACAATTCCATTGATAAACCCTTGTGTATTTGCAGAAAGTTTGATGTCAGAGGCAAAAATGGGAAGAGGTAAAATAGAGATAAAGAGAATTGAAAATACAACAAGTAGACAAGTTACTTTCTCTAAGAGAAGAAATGGAATAATGAAGAAAGCTCAAGAACTTAGTGTGTTGTGTGATGCCAAAGTTTCCATTATTATCATCTCTAACTCAAGCACTAAGAGAGTCTATGAATACACTACTCTTGGAGTTTCGTAAGTACTTGCTATATTTCACTTTTTATAAAATTTATTATTGTGTATTTTACCAAAGCTGAATTCACAATATATTTACTCTCTCAGAATTATTTTAGATGTCTTATTTGGAATTTCACGGATTTTAAGGGTTGAGTTGGGTCCATTAAAAAGGTGGTTTGGGTGTTTTAATTGATTAAATTAATTGTAAAGATGGTAGTGGGGTACTGGGAATGGGAAAAGTGGGTGTATTTAGGTAAAAAAAAATTGACAAAAAAAGAAATGAGATAATTGATAGATTTTGCCAAATAAGGAAATAGGACATCTAAAATGATTCGGAGGGAGTATTACCTAAGCTAATACTCCCCCTGAACCAATTTAGTTGTCCCATTTGCTTGGGCACACTTGTCGAGGTAACATTTTGACTCTTAATATCTCTAATTAAAGGTAAAAGTAAAGGACTTTCTCGGTATCCCGCACAAGGCAGGGTCCGAGTGGGGATTTTCTTTTATTTGAAAGATGCGATCAAATCATATCCGTACCCCAAGGAGGGAGTAAAGAGATGCGCGCAGTCAAAACCCCAATTGATACCTGCGCCCAGTAAGGGGTCGAACTCTATACCTTCTTAATATCTCTAATTATGCATAATCAAAAATTATGAAAAAATGATAAGAATAATCATTACTTTGAGACTCATAAAAAAAATCTCACATGACTATGTTTTAATTTATGAATTAAGAATAAAATACAAATTAAACGGGATTGATCAATAGTGTTAAAAACCAAATGGGACAACTAAATTGGTTTGGAGGAAGTATTATATGAGCTGGTGTGCCTTTGTCAAAGCAGATTGCATCAGTTTAACACATTACTTTATTCTTCATTACTTGGGTCATGGCCCCATGTCAGCTTGGGTCTAGATATATATCCCCCTGCATTTACGATCATCATATACTGAACTATACACATTTAAAAGTTTTAAAAGTTATAAAAGTATGCTATTAGACGATTCAAACAAGCTTTGTAGAGATTTTTATGTTAAAAGTTATAAAAGTATGCTATTAGACGATTCAAACAAGCTTTGTAGAGATTTTTATGTTAATTATCGTTTTTATTTAATTTTAATTATTTTTTTGGGATTGTTGGAAATGAAGGCTCAAGGAGATTTATGATGAGTACCAGAGGGCTGAGGGTATTGATCTGTGGCACAAGCAAAATCAGGTTTTCTCCTAATTTTATGTTATTTTTAGGGGTGTTAATTGTTATTATAAATCATAAAATATATGTTTTGATGAACTATAAATAATGATTGATTTTTATTATTTTATTTTGTTGACAAAGTATTACTGTTTTAATTAATAAAATGTGTAAATATATTTACATTAAAAAAGATAGTTTTTAAGATTTAATAAAGTTTACAAGTTTATGTACTTAGTAGGATCAATTATTTAAAATCTTTAAATTCGACACCAATTTGATTAATTTAAACTTTACAGTGATCAATTATATATAAAGTTTTAAAGAAATGATTAGTTATAACTTTCAAATAGAAATCAATGGAAATTTCAATTTTGACCTAAAAATGATCAATTTTGATATTAAAGTGAATAATTTTTTGATACAAGTTTAACCTTTAATAGATCAATTATTTTAAATTGTTCAATTTTGATATTAAAGTTATCAGTTCAAACCTTTAAGTGATCAATGCTTTTATTATATAAAATGATCAATCAAATGATAAGTTATATTCCCTCCAACACAATTTACTTATCCCATTATTTAGGCAATTCACTTCAATTGTCCTATTTTCTTGTCTGTCTATTTTTACCTAAATACCCCCACTTTCCAATTTTCAATACCCAACTACAACCTTTATAATTAATTTAATCAATTAAAATACCCAACTACCACCTTATTGATAGACCCCATTCCACTCTTAATATCCGTACCTAGCTAAAATGGGACACTTTCCAGCACCTTCTAAAAATAAAAACCCCTAGAATCCTACGGTCAAAGGGAACAAACAACTTGGCTTACAAGTCATTAAACTAGTACTAGTGGAACATAATTAACCTATATATCCAACCCTCTTCATTCACAATGAGAAAATTATTCTTTCCATTTGTGTTAACATGTGAAAGATAGGTTTTTCTGATCCTTAATACTTTCTCCGTTCCATAATACTTGCTACTGAGTGTGATATGTTGTGTGAGAAAATGTCACAATCAATAGCAAGTATTATAGAACGGAGGAAGTATAAGACCTCTGAAAAATAATTGGTGCGTGCAAGCTCAAAAAATAAAATCGTGAACAATGTAATTTGTTTCCTGCCACTTAATTTTTTATTTTGGTTCGTACCCCTTAATTTACATTATTTATATTTTTAGACTATGGTCAACCACTTTTTTTTGATCTCATCCATACACTTTAATTTTTTTTTTTATTTTTATCCACATAACTTATTCTCACTATTTATTTATTATCATTATCCATCTTTTTATTTAAAAAACAACAATCTTATTTGTAATTTAAATTATAAGGGACAGAGCGAGTAATTCTTTGCGTCCTGCATGGTCATATACTCATATCCAGTAGCACAGGCCACAAAAAGCAACATATATGAGTATAGGCTATTCTCCTTTTGGTATTCCTTCTATTCTCCCTTTGTCTGCCTTGTCAGTCATACCGAGTCAATTCAGTCAAAATATTGTCCCCTTCCCTGAGCTCATACTTCCTCCGTCTCATAACGCTTGCTATTAATAGTGACATTTTCTCACGCAACATGTCACACTCAATAGCAAGTATTATGGAACGAAGGAAGTATTTCGCTCTTTCTTATTGTATTGCTAGCCTAAATAGGGATACCATATTTTTAACTAGTTCGTCTCAAATAGGATCCCAGACTCATGATTAGGGATGGGTATAGGTCTTATTAGGTCCTAAGAGTCCAAACCCAATTGGATCCTAATTTAAGGGCCTAGAGCCACCTATTTTTGTCCCCAAGGGTCAGAGTCGATATGGGTCCATAAGCTTAGGGTTTGATCGACTCCTGTTTAGGTCACACTTTTGAGACCCAAATCTGATTTAAGACTCTTTCACATTTTTTTTATATATGTAAAAACTATTATGTGTATACTTTATTTGATTTGGAACCTTGCCCGTTTATGTAATTTGAAATATAGTTGTTCTGTTTCTCCTTTGAAAATCGAAATATATGGAGAATATTTCGTTTTAAAAATTTAAATGGTGGAAAACTTTGTATATTTAATCTCAATTAGTATAAATATTAGGATTTAATAGAATTATTATCCATCAAACATTATGAACAAGTGTATATCCACTATTTATATAATTGGAATGGCATGAAATATCTTCTCAGCTTTTAAATTATGGGCCTTTAAAGCAAAATGTTCATGTAATTATGGGTATGGTTTTTTATGCAGCAAATGCTAGAGGAGGAGAGAAAACTAATAGAGATTAACAGTATGCTGAGAAGAGACATTAGGTATGAAATTTTGTACATATATCCATACATTGTTGGGCACAAACTCTCAAATGACAGTTTTAAGAGTAAGATTATTTCTATTGAGCTGATCTAATATATATTTACGGTATTGAAATGTTCACTTATAACTTTACGATGATTACTTATAATTTTAATTTGATAATTTATAACCTTAAATTAATTAATTAGAGTTTTAAATTATTTACTTATAATTTTAAAATAAATATAACCTTCAAATGATCACAACCTGCTTTAAAGTGATCACTTTTATAGTAATAATATGTTAAATTAGACTAAACTTATTGTGAATATCAGCATATTAATGGGAAAACACAAGGTGCAGACACTTTATAAACCAAGGAGATATGTACCATCCAATAACCATATGGTAATGGGAAGAAGGGCTTCATGTAAAGTGTGCGCACCAATTTTAATTTCTCGATCTAGGATAAACTATCCCAACAGCCCCCTCACATGCAAACCCCCCATCATGTTTGCATGTGAGAATCATCTATCAGGGTAGAAACACCATATTTTCCGGACCTACCATTTTAAAATTTTTTTGACTGAACCGTCGTTTCTGATACGATGTTAAATTAGGTTGTACTTATTGTGAATGTTTGCATATTAACGAGAAAACCCGAGGTGCACATATTTTATAAGCGAAGGAGATATATACCATCCCAAAACATATGGCAATGGTTAGAACGGCTCCAATAACTTAAAAATGTACACACCATCTTTAATTTGTCGATGTGGGATGAATTATCTCAACATAATTATATAACTTATACACATTAGATTTGTTTGAGTATGTTGGAAATACTTCACATGTGAGACAAGATCCCACATTGATAAAAAAGTGGGTTGTGGACTTTCATATATACTTGGTGAACTAATCTTCCCATTGCCATATGGTTTTGGGAAACAATGAACCTCACCGAGTGTATGTGCAAGTCAACGCTCTTGACCCGTGGGTTTGTGGGCCCGAGCCCACGGGTGTCCCGTGTCCCCACGAGTGGGCCACGGTGAGATTATGTGAGGAATTGTCACGGCCTAGTAGAGTAGCATCTAGCTAAAAACTTATTTAAAAAAAACTTGGAGGAGAGTTTTAAATGAATTTCATCAATTAAATAAATCTAGTTTTGATTTGACTATTTGAGTGATATGTCGGTGGAGCAAGACTCTTGTAGATGATGGCATTGTAGTCATTGAGGAAGTAAACAATTTTAATACTTGGAATATAAGCATGGCCGCATGGGACATAATAAATAGGAGCAAGCTCACTCAATTATACAGTGTGAAGAATCTAATTAAATTAAAGGAGTCCTCTAGCCAAGAAAGCATGAGCTTTACCATTGTTGATCAAGGGTAAGATTGAAATCGGTGGAAATGAATCATAGGATCGTTTGAACTTACAAATATGCATTAATTGATGTGCTTTGAACTACGAGTTATCAATTATATTTATTCATTTTTTAAATTTTAACGTGCTTAGAATTCTTTATTTTATAAGTTTCCAAAAGGATTACTTTTAATAATCATTTATCAACTGCGAATCAAGAAAAACTTGAAATAAATATATTAATGATTAAGTGAAATTTGGATTATATGAAATATTTTATGACTTAAACTTCCTAGTAGGATTAGATCTGGATCTTATGATCGTAAAATCATGTTATGATTCTACAATTTAAATACTTCATGAGCTAAGTAGGATCGCACGATTTTACCAACATTAAAGTCCAATCTACGTTTTAGATCGGTCGTCTATTTTTAGATCGTAAGATTATAGAATTGTAGATCAGAATCGGGTATATAACCATGGTTTTGAGACAAGCACTCATAAAATTTGTGCGTAAAAGTTAAATAGCATGCACCCAATAATTTCTATCATGGTCTTTCTAGGTCTTTTTCGATTATAGTTGCAAAATTAGCTACAATGCACATCTCTTAATTGATCAAAATAGAAACAGAATACACCTTTTATCAGCCTTAAAGTGAGCTTATTAATTAGATCATGAGCACCTAGCAATTATAATAAAACAGAGAGCAGTAAGTTGAAAATGTTGGTTGTTTTTTTTTTTTTTTTTTTTTGAAAATTAGGAATATATATATTAAAAAGGGAAAACACCAACACTGAGACTTGGAACCCCAAAACCTTCGGCATAAAAAAACCCCGCGAGGGAAAAAAGCCATTGGAAATGGGAGTCAAGAAACAGGCCGCCCAAAACAGCATAGGGACGGACTATGCGGGGAGAATTTTAAAACACCAATACACACCAAGAAAGGCTAAGCTAACCCTTACACACCAAAATCAAAGCTTAAAAAAATTTAAGATCACCAAAGCTCTAAGCCTAGCCTAAAGACAAGCTCCTCGAAAACACACAACCGGACCAGCTTTTCACAAAGCTGTCACCAAAACAAAAGGACAGCTACACAGCAATCCCAATCCCCCAGCAAAACGACAAAAACAACTTTTCAAATTCCCCAGCAAAATGTTGTTTTTAATTAGTGTAAGTGCCAAAACTCGTAATAATGACGTTGACTTTAATCATATTATCGAACATGCCTTATCATGTACATTGGAGGAGGATGGTGAGGATGTGTCGAGTTGTGTTGAATTAAGATTTGGAACGATCGATGAGATATTTAATGTGGGAAATTAGAGGCTTTAATAAGTATGTAGGAACCATACCTTGAACGAGGCAAGGCATGGTAAGGGGTGTTGCTCGAGCAAGGCAACACAAGAAAGCAAACAGTAGGGTGTCTGGACTAGCTGCTTGTTCGAACAACCTCAGCTGCAACTTCAAGTAAGTTTCAATCTATGTGCTCGTTCGAGCACTTTAGTGCCTTGTTCGAGCACATAGCCTAGAATACCATTCTGGACAATTTTTGTGCGTGAATGTTACACTGAAGAGGTGCATTACTTTTTTGTTTAATGTAATGTTTATTGTTGATTGCTATACTTAATTGTGGGTGTTAAACTGTTAATTGTGTGGTTTAATGGTGAAGTTATGTTGTAGTTCTAGAATGATGTACTCCTTGCCTAAAAAAGGATACATCACTCATAAAACAAGAACACCACAAACACACATATTGTGAGAGGGCTTATTCTTTGTAGAAGCCTGAGAGTGTTCTTCATTGAATTAGTATTTGTAATCTTAAGGAGATCGTTATCAAGATAAGGGAGGTTTATTTAGATTGTATCGTTGAATCCAACTTAAATAAAACTACATTTGAGGGGATGTATCCAAGATACCTCATAAACACTTGTGTTCATCTTTACTATTATTCTGATCTCGTATTTCAATAATATTACCTCTTATAGCTTTCATTTCAGTTGTACTAAATGACACATAAAAGTCAAACCAATCACCAGCTTAAACTTTGGTTTGTTTTACAGTCAAAGGATGGGAGGAAATCACGAAGAGCTCAAGTTGAAAGAGCTGCTCAATCTTGAAAGTGAGATGGAACAAGCCTTGGAAAAGATTCGTAATCGAAAGGTTTCTTTTATTTTGTATCATTTGTTATTATTTGGTTTTTCTACAGAAATAATAGCCCATCACTTCCTCTTAATCTCATCCGTACATTTTAACTCACTATTAATTTTATCCACATAATTCATTTTGTCTTTTCATTTATCACTACTTTTTTAAAAAATACTCTTATTCTTTCTCGCTCTTTGATACAAATCAAAGAAAACGGAGTATAATACTTCAATGATATTATGCAGCTTTAACTTTCAGCTATTAATCAAGTCGGCTTCTTTATATAGACTGCACCAAAAATTTAAACTAATAATTAACATTTGAAATTTTATATATTTATATTATGGATTATAATTGGTGAGCATGGGCTAATTAACTTCACATATGTAGGAACTTGTTATAACAAATCGGACACAAAATTTGCGCAAGAAGGTTAGGGGCATGGAGCAATTGAATAGACATCTCAACCTTGAACTTGTGAGCATAATCTTTCACTTTTTTTTATTTATAAATTATAAATTTTGCACACTAGCTCAATATTTTCAATTTGAATTAACCAATTAACTTTATTATTAAAAATTAGATTATTTCCTCATTTGATAATTGACTTATTGATAAACCTTGTTGGTTGGCGGCTTCGGTTTATAGGTCGGTTAAACGATAAAAAAGTGAGGTAAATTTCTTTAAATTTAACTTACAAACTAGTTATCGTAAACATTAATCTGAACAATTTTTTATTATTGACTTCAGCTTATTGACTTGCTTTTTGTTTAATTAACCGCTAACATATGTTATTTGTACTTGGGTACTCATGTCAAATACTGGTATGTATCGTCTAAGAGTCAGATGCATTTAAATATTTAATCTAACGCCTAAAGTGAAGTGTCTAAGTGGCATACCAATGTCTGAACATCAAGGATTGAACATAGGTATGTGAAGCAAAATGAAGAACCGGATCCACACATATTGAATAACAACTAACTTACATAGCTATAGTAACAAGTAACAACAACAAAAACAACTAATGTTACGAACTAGTGCACTTATTAATATTGGGTCCTAGGGCGAGCAAAAATTAGAAAAATTTTCGAAGGCTCTGTACAATTTCAAAAATTATGTTATTTTTCTAAGAATTTTGTATTTTAGATACTCAATATATACTACTCCCTCCATTCCACACAAAATGGGACATTTACTTTGTTGACGCTATTCCCTTAGCACTCTTTTGTATTTTATTCTTAATTTATAGATTAAAACATAGTCAAGTGAGATTTTGTTTGATTCATCTCAATGCAAAGAACATGATGAACCGCACATGAGCCAATCACTGGATTCATCATGTTGTTGTGTTGTTAAACTGAAATGTGATTTTTGATTTTGTTTTTGGTTCTGGATGAAAGGAAACAAGATTGTTAGCACACAGTAATGATAATGGAGGTGAATACGAAGATGCAGCTGTATATGCAAACAGAGGAGCAGCCGAGTTTTTGTCGATGAGCAACCATCATCCATTTCACTATAATCTTCAGCAGCATGGAGATAGCTTAGCCTATCGTAATCTCCATGATTTGCGCCTTGCTTGAGCTGCCGTAATGTATTATGCATGTTATGTATGCTCTGTTATCAGACTCTTGTAAACTTATAATCATGTTCTGTTTTTATGTTGTGCCTGTAACATTCGAATTTCCTCCCGTCCTTTGCGGTTTTGGTTTCGTATAAGGGCTGACACCTTAAACGAAAACCAAAATCGTGAAGGATTGGAGGAAATTTAGGTGTTACAGTGCCGTTATGGTCTACATGTATTGCTTGATTGCTGTAGCAAACATGTTTAAATTGTACTGATATGTTGTAGCTTGTGGAACCAAATAAATTTGATTTGAACTGATGTAATATATATGAAAAGGCGTAGCCTTTTGTACGGTTATAACATATAAGTTGCACAATCAGCTTAACTTTTTGGTAGAGTTGATTCTTTGACATGGTATTAGAAGATAGTGTGTCAACTGACAAGAGGTCACGAGTTTGAATCTCAATCATCCCTCTTCTAAAGTGGAAGATTTACCGCTAGCCGCTAGGTATGAGGAGGACCAATGTTGCATGACTTGCATCTATACTTGTAGTCCAAAGAGCTCTTGTGTAAAGAGGCGTGTTATTGAAGTATATTATAAAAGTTTATTTATATAAGTGTAAGGAGTACAACTATTAAGCCTTCTAAACACCAATTTTGTTCTCATAGAAGTATATTATTGAAGTTTATGTATACTAACTTATAGCAAATACTAAATAGCTAGTAGCTACCCTATTATTTTGGTAAACCTCTAACAATATTATCTTATTCAATTTTAAATATTAAAATTTGATATAAATTAGCCTTCCTTTTAATGAAATGGTTAAGTTCTAAGTAAATGAGACAATGTTAACACGACAAACTTTAATCAAAAGCCTCAATATTCAATTATAATTAATTTATGGATTAAAGTGTGAACAATCACATTATCAAGATACTTTAATCAAGAATCACATTTTGACATAATAAAGTTGGATTAAATTATTATATATATGTGATTGCAGGTAATCATGCACGTACATCCAAGTTTTGTGCTTCGTTTCTTGGTAAAAATAAAACAACTAGCAACAATTGGAATCGGTAGGAATGTTTTTCTTCATGTACTAGTAACATACACTGTTCAGAACAATTGTGCTTTATTTGTTTTTTTTTTACTTCATTACAATGTGATTGCGACATAATGTAGCAGAATGCAGTGTCGTTTCTGGTATTGTATGGAACCTAAGCGAACTGAAAGAAGTGGATCCTCTCTATAAAAGGCCGATTTTGAATTTTAACGGGTGTTTGAAAAAATAATAAAAATGAATCATATATATTATTATTAGCATTAAAAATGTAGACGTATTATAAAATTCTTAAATGATAAAAGAACTAATCATAAATTACACACTACAACATAATTTGCTTTTAGTGAGATATATTTAGCGACATTTAATTTAAATGTCACTATTTTAAAGTTCTTATAGTGTATATAGAGGATTTAATGACTTTTATTAGATCCTTTAGCAGCATATTAAAAAGTCACACAAAAGCTTTTAGCGACATAGGATCTAGTGATATTTCTCGCAAATGCCACTTTAGGCTATAGTGACAATTACATATGCCACTAAAGACCAAATTAAGTGTCGCTAAATTACTTTATGGTGGAACTTAAAATAAAAACCAATAATTATTACACTCAAAATAAGAATTAGTGCCATTTTTTAATGTCAATAAATCCAATGTCGCAAAAAGCTAAATTTGTTGTAGTGACAAATTTTTAAGTGTGTACTTCCATTAACTAACATTTTCTAATTTTAGGGCCCATTCCAACCCTGAGCCTTAGGCAAATGCCTACTTTGCCTATGATTAGGAACGACCCTAGTGATGAATATTAAGCCTGTTAACCTATGTTTGACAGAACATTTTTGGTTTAAAGCCACTTTATATGTAAGGATTAGAGAAGAAACATCGGATCAATAAATGTTTATATATAAAAATAGTCAGAAATAATTTCTATTTTTACCAACCATTTTCTTTTACATAAAGAACTAGTACTCACCAATCCATAGTGATTTTATTATGTAACAACTAGAGATCTCGTATAAACTCAAATGAACTTATCATACAAAATTATAAATCTTTATTTAAATGTATTATAAACTTTAGTTAAAGTTACACAAACTAAGATCATCATACTTGACTTTATGTGCTTTTTTATTTGATGATATTCTTATGAAATTTGCAACACTTATTCAAGTTAACAAGTTCAGCTACATACAATAAATAAGCTAAAAATTAGCTAGAATATGTTTTGTACATCAAACAACACAACACCCTTATATACAACTACCTAAATCTCACTCAGATAGATTTTGGGGCGGATCTAGAAAAAAAATAGTGTCATTAAGAACTCAAAATAAGTGCAAATGGAACATAAATTCTTGCAAATGGTAGGGTTTGATCAAACCCTAACATCGTGAGTGGAAAGTAACTACACAACAAACTCAACCAAGTTCATTTTACACTCTCTATTGCAATACTATTGGATTTTAACATTTGATAAGTGTTGTCATTCGCCTATCCGGACTATCCATTTGATTCGGCCCTAGATTGATCAACTCTTTTTGCCAAAAGGCAAAGGGGAGTTTTTTTATGCATAGTAATACCTGGGAGTATATCGGTGTCTATATCTTCCTCTTTCAAACCATAAGGCAATTCCCAGTCAAAAAAGAACAACAAATTAGCAAGTGCAAGCTCCAAATTAGCAAGACCAAGAAGTAAACCAGGACATATCCTTCTTCCAGCTCCAAAAGGAATCAATTCAAAATTATTTCCTTTAAGATCTATTGAACTTTTCAAAAATCTTTCTGGCATAAATTTTTCTGGATCCGTCCACGATTCAGGATCTCTCATAATAGACCATGCATTCACATATACTAATGTGTTGGGTAAAATATCAAATCCTTGTATAATGCTTTTTTGAATGTTTTCATGCACAACTAGTAATGGAGTTGCTGTATGTAACCTTAATGTTTCTTTTACAACTGCTTTGAAGTAATCAAGCTCAATAAGATCACTATTTTGGATGCAATCTTTGTCTTTAATGGCATTTCTAAGCTCATCTTGTGCTTTTTTCATTGATGTAGGGTTCTTAATGAGTTCTGTCATTGCCCATACTACTACAGCTGAACTTGTTTCTGTTCCAGCTAAGAGTATATCCTACATAAACCATAAAAATTTTAAATTTTAAGTTAGTATTATTTCCTTTATTTTCTAAAGAAGTTTTCACATGGAATGCTCACGAGAACTAAATTTTTTATAAAATGATGGATATATATATTTCTTTAGTGAATAATAAATTTAATATAGGAAAAACGAGACCATAATCAGTATAAAAAATAGATATTAAGAGAAAGTTAAATGAAAATATAGATTCCAAACTATTAAAAAATTTTTTATAAAGGTAGTGGGAAACATGTGGAGACCTCAAGCAATATAAAAATATTAAAATGAAGTTAGTGGAAGATATGTGAGGACCACAAACATTATCAAAAAATTAAATAAGGATGAACAAAGTTAATTCCTTAAGGAAAGAACAAATGGAACAATCCAAAATCACAAATGAAAGCAATTTTAAGGAATGGATCTGAAGTAGTTTTTATCATCTGTTAATATTCTATCGAAAAAGATAATGGCAATTAATGTTTGGCAAATGATTGGTAGCTGATAGTTGATATCTAATTGAAGTAGCTGATAGTTGATATCTAATTGAAGTAACTGATAGTTGATAGATAATTGACGTAGCTGATTTGACCAAATGACTTTATTAACTGGTCTTTTTTAGAGTATATATATATATATATATATAACATATTCTTGGTCTCAACCATTAGCTTAAGCTTTGGTTGAGTTGGTTCCTTGACCTGGAATCAGAAACCAACGTGACAAGAAGTCACAAGTTTAAAGCTCAATACCACCCCTCATTTAAAGTGAAATATTCAACGCCTATCCACATCCACACTTCTAACCCAATGGGCCATTGTGTGAAGGGACGTGTTAGAGTATATAACATATGCTTGGGTGTCAACCATTAGCTTAAGCTTTCGGTTGAGTTGATTCTTTAACATTCATATTTAAAAATAGATTATTTATACCAATAAGTTATTTCAACCAACTATTTTAATACTAAGTCGATTTTATATCTAACCATTTTTAAGGGGAGTGACCAAGTTGGAATTCACTCAATGGGTCAAGAATATTTTTTACCCTCTATCATAGTTCAAATTATTGTCAAATTTGACCTAGTACCTTTTTCTTGTTTTCCAAGGACAACTTTCTAAATCATGGGTTATAATATTTATAGAAAAGAATTATAGTCCCTCCCAATTACTTTAAATGTCCTTTTTTTTATTTGGCAATTTCATATTAATTGTCTTATTTTCTTTTTTATCAATTTTTCATTTACTTAAATACTATATGTTCGCACAATTAATGACCAAAATACCCCCACTTTTACTACTTATAATGCCTTAACTACCACCTTTACAATTAATTTAATCAATTAAAATACCCAACTACCACCTTTTTAATGGACCCTACACTACCCTTAATATTCGTGCCCAAGCAAATGAAACAACTAAATTGGTTCGGAGGGAGTATATAAATAAATACCATCAAAACTGCTTTGATATGTTCCAAAGAGAGTTGAAAAGAACGCTCTTTTTTGAGGTGTAGTAGAACATCAACAATGTCTTCTCGTTGAGATGGAGGCCTATTTGGATTGATATGATCATTGATAATTTCATCATAAAATTCATCCAAATCTTTGAATATCTTTTCAAGTCTTGAGAATTTTCCAATAAGATTATCAACCCAACCAATTCTTGGGAAATAATCACTGAAAAAGAATGTTGAGAACATGGCTTCAGCTTCACTTAATAACCTATCAAATCTCCTTGATCCTCCTTCATCCTCATACCTATCAATATATGATTTCAAACATATATCAAATATTATTTTAATTTATTATTTACCTAAAAGACTGTATTCCCTCCGTTCTTAAAAGATTGTCCACTATGAGTTTTTCTCATAAATTAAGAAAACTAGAATCCAGAGTCGGTCCTAGATATTTTAGGGCCCTGGGTATAGACTTCTAGAATCATTAATTTTGATTTTTTGATGTGAGGCCCTAGGCGACGGCCCCTCTTGCCCACCCTTAGAGCCGGCCCTGTTAGAATCTTTATAGTACTGTAGAGTAATGATTGTATTGTTATTATGATAGAGAAAAGACATTTAAATTAAAGGTAAAGTAAAGAAAAAAAGGAAATTATAATTATCATTAATATAGAGAAAAATATATTTGGGGGAAATGGGAGGGATTATGAGGGTATATTTGGAAAAAAAGATTTCCTAAAATGAAAAATATTCTAAAGTAGATAAACATTTGAAGTTACCCGTTATAGTAAGGTTGACAAACATGAACGGAGATAGCTAGTATAACACAAAAGAAAATCTATTTTGGAAATGTTATTTTTTTTTTTTGTTACGTTTTGTGTAACAACTAGAGGTGTTCATTTGGGTCATCGGGTTGATTTCGGATCATTTATTTCGGATCAATTTAAAATTAAGTGCGTATCCAAATTAACTTTTGGGTAATTTTTAATTTATTTTGAAATCAGATCAAATCAAATATGACTACAATATCGAATAAATATCGAGTCACCACATCTCTTTCGAATACCTTTGGCAACCATCCTATCACGGTGAATAATGAAAATAAGTCGATTATAACACAAATTATTAACGAATACAAAATATCTAGAACTTAACTAAGTCAGAAATAATTTCCACCATATATATTGTCCACAAAGTAAAAGTATGTAATTGAATGAAATAATATTATAGTACATCATTATTTCATTCAACCACGTGTTTTTATGAGTGATAAAAAGTACTTTCTCCGTTTTGATTTACTTGCTATCATTGTATGGACACAAAGACTAAGAAATTACTGTGCAATAATGAGTAATAGGTGAAAAGTTGCTTTTTTGGATTTTTTTGATATTATTTGTTGAAAAATGAAAAAGAAAAATAGGAGTAATTAGATATAGAGTAGGATAAAAATAGGAGTAGATATAACTTTAAATGATTGGTTTTTTACTAAAAAGGAAATGTAGCAAGTAATATGAAATTTCTCAAAATGGAAAATGTAGCAAGTATTATGGAACGGGGGAGTATATGTGAAATTCGTTTATTTAAAATGGTTTCACCCTAACACATTCTCATTTAAGAATTTTGTATAATAAAAATTAAGAACATATACATATCCTAATACTTTCTCCCTATTTTCTTTTGAAAAAAATACCTTCTCCCTATTTATGACTTTTCACCACTACTATATAAAATCACTATACTAGATATTATTATAGCCTATAGGGGCGGAGCAAACAAGGCTCTCCTTATGTTTCATAAATTAAAGAGTAAATATTTGAAGTTAGTGATAATTGATGTTTATTGAATATATTAAAATTAAATGATGTAAGAGAAAATTTTAAAAACATAGCAACTTACTCTACCTCTATAATATGCTATCAATATGAATTTTTAATATGAGATCCTTAAATTTAAGCCCTGTGCAGTTGGGCACTCCGTACAGTCCAAGACTACCAAATCAAGCATAATTATATTATAAACAAAATCAAGGGAGTGATTCATCATAAAATAACATAAAGTAAAATTAAAAGTAGTATACCTCTTACCAAAAGCAATCTTGCAAATAATAAACCTTGTACAAGTAGTCAACAAGTGAGATAAATTAACAATTTGTGATGAACAAGATAAAGATTGAATCTTTTCAACCATCCATGCAATTTCTTCTTGCCTTACACTAGCAAAAGACTCAACCCTTTTAGAACTAAAAAGATGAACAACACTTATTTTCTTAATTTCTCTAAAATAATCGCCAAATGACGTAAAAACTATGTCTAAACCATCGTAACTTAGCCTTTGACATCCTATTAATTTTGGTCTATTACAAAAGTTCATATCTTGTTTTTGTAACACTTCTTTTGCTAGTTTTGAGGATTGAATTACAATCACTTGTCTACACCCAAATTTTAAGCTTAAAATTGGGCCATAAATTTTGGCAAGATTTGAAAAGTATATGTGAGGTTTTGAGGGCTCAAATTGATGAAGATTTCCTATTAAAGGAAGCCCTTTTGGACCGGGAGGAAGATTTAATGATCCATTTCTTTTAGGGTTTATGAGAAAAAATAGATATAGAAGAGAAATTATTGCAAGAAATGGGAGGATTAAAAACATTATTTAGCTTGTTTTAGAAATTCCTATAAATTAAATTAGTTTTTTTTTCCTTAAATAGAGGTATTTAACATTGAAATTGGTAAAATGGCACATCATAAAGTACATTCACTATCTTTATCCATGCATAAAATGTGGTTCAAAATGGTTGGTGTGATATTTGTTCAAATGATTATAATTTTGAAATAGAATTATTGAATGGTATTGATTTTTCTAACAAAGATTTATCTATATTGTGGGCCTTTGGCTATATATCTATATAGAAGTATATTTTTGGGATTATGGATTTTATTCAGTTTAGGATTAAGTTTGCGTTGTAGGATGTAAGCTTGTGGTTAGTTTTAGGAATCATCTCATACAATGGATTTTAATATATATTCTTTTTATAATGTTTTAATTTTTAAATAATATTGTATGGTTTTTGTGATTACGGGTTTCATATTAGACGGTTGGTCTTCCTCTCTTAGTAATTTTGTAATATTTTTGTTCTTAAATGTAAAAACGGTTTCTTTAATCTAATAATATGGGTTACCACAAAATTTGAATGAAAATCGTAAATAGTATTAAAATATCTTGGTTGAATGTTAATTCTCATTAATACAAGGTTTAATCTAAACCTAAGGTTAGTAAAGTACATTTACAAGTTAAATAAAATAAAATATTTACATATTTATGTTTACAGACGATGAAACTGGCACGAAAATCATCAAATAAATATTAGGAAATCCCTTACTAAAATATATGCAATCTGATACCGGGATGGAACATGAAGAACATGAACTTCACCTTTTCCTGAACAAAATGTATCTATTTTAATGTGTTTGGTGTGTTGGTGGTGAAAAAGGTTGCCAAAAGGTAGACAACACTAACTTTATCTCAATTAACCAAGGTGGCCTTCATAATTGGACAATACAACTCAAGAACTAAATTACAAAGACTACATGTCTTAGAAACAACATAAGCGTCACCGCGATACTCTAATTCAACACCAGACTTAGACAAGGTGGGTTGTCGTTCGGAGAATCGAGATATTAAATTATTCCCTAACAAAAGCGCAATAACCAGAGGTGGAGGTTCTAGTGTTAGGACAACCACCCCAATCAGTATCTGTATAAGATAATAAGAAAGATATGGAAGACCTATACAATCGAAGACCATGATCAATAGTACCTTTAAGGTACTCCCAAATCATACAAAAAAAAGGCAAAACTATTGTATAACATAAGAAATATTGAGCCGATTGAAAGTGAGATACTGAAGAGCAACAACCAAGCAGTGATATAACGTGGGGTTCTCATAAAGAGCACAAGATTCAGTACTAAGTTTGCTAGTGGTAGCCACATGAGTAGGAGTAGATTTGCAACTAGGTATACCATCATGGTTAGTAATTTTAGTAGCATACTTAGTTTGCGAATGGAAGAGTCCTTTGGCGTTCTTGGTAACTGCAATCTTCAAAAATAACTAAGAGACCCGAAATTCTTCTAAAAATCACAAATTAGTATTTTTAGGTTATCTTTCGTCTCATCGGAGCTACAAATGTATTCCTCCTGTAAAATTATTCTTTCTCGCCATGTGATATTTGATGGATTAGTATTTTCATTTACAAAAGTATGAGAATAAATGTTTCAAAATTAACAAATATATTCTAGACTTGCAATTTCCTAATGAGAGGAAATCTTCATAAAAAATTTGTTTAATTGTCATGCATGAGAACATAACGCTTATAATCAAAAGAACTAGAAACATATGTGATGCTCACAATTCACTTATAACCCTAAATTAATCATTTACAATTTTAAAATAATTATTTTTTAGTCGTGATTCTTATAACCTCAAAAATTCATAAAAAATGTACTCTTTTCGTTGTTTTTTTATTGTTCACTTTTCTTATTTGGTTAATTCTCTCTAATTGTCCATTTTCTATTCTTGGCAAAGATTTTTTTACCTGAATACCCTCAACTATCCCAACTTATATTATTTAAAATCTTCACCTACCACCTTTTCAATTATTATAATCACTTAAATATTTCAACTACCACCTTTACAATTATTATAATCACTTAAAATACTAAAAATTCCTAATCATTAACCGTGATTTGTAAATCACCATAAAAGACAAAAAATAATAATATTAAAAATAAACAAATTTAAAAAAGATAAATTAAAACACCAAACCTCTCACCCTATCACATCCTACAACATAAGGGTGATTTATTAACCTCACAAATAACTGTTATTTACTAAGACTTTCTCCTTAAAATACCTCACTACCATTTTCCGTAATTTGCGTGCCCACTAGAGAGTGGACAATACGAATGCCGAATGGGGTGGAGGGAGCATTTCCTCCGTTCCATAATACTTACTACTGAGTGTGACATGTTGTGTGGGAAAATGTCACTATCAATAGCAACTAACAAGTATTATGAAACGGAGAAGTACTACTTCCTCCGTTCCATTTTACTTGCAACACTTATCATTTTTGAAAGTTTCATGTTACTTGCAACATTACTATTTTTGGCAAAAATAATCTACTTATTTTATCCTCACTTTATTCCTACCACATATAATCATCAATCATACATCATCCCATTAGTTATTTAATCTACCCACAAGTCCCAACCACTATCTATTTATAATAATTTTTTTATTTCTACCCCACATATCACCATCAATCATACATCATCCCTACTTTAACCATACTGATTTGACAACTCTTAAATATTATGCCAAAACCCAATAATGCAACTAAAATGAAACGGAAGTAGTATTTAGAATAGTACATAAAAATAGTCACACATGTCAACCAAGTTTTAACGTCCATTGACACGCACTCAACTTATTTCCATTTTCCCCTCATCAGTCAGCATTCATCTCTCTTAATCCTCCGCTCCTTCCTTCTGACAACACCCGTGGTGCTGCTCAGTTTTCAATCCCCACTCCTCACTCTTGTCTCTTTTCTTTTATTCAAACAATTTATCCCCTCATTTCTACTTTTCACCATTCTCAAAAAAATCAAAAAAAAAAAAAAAAATCTAGCTACCTCCATTTCCATCAATCTTCATTTCATCAATGGCTTATAATCTTCCCAACATTTTCTCATTCTTCACTGTATTTCTCCTCACCATTTCAACCCTTTTCAACAATGCAGTTTCCAGAACTTACTGGGCAGATATTCTCGTTTTGAAGCAAATCAAACAAGGAATCGTTCCTGACTCACTGAGTCCTGGTTCCTGTATTAGTTCTTGGGATTTTTCTGTTGACCCATGTGATAATCTCTTCTCTGAGAAGTTTACTTGTGGGTTTACCTGCGACGACGTCGTTTTTGGTAACCGTAATATCAGCCGAGTTACTGAACTCGGTCTTGACCAGGCGAGTTACTCTGCTTCTCTTTCTTCTGTTTCTTGGAACCTTCCATTTTTACGTTCTCTTGACCTTACTGGGAATAACTTTTCTGGGCATATTCCTGCTTCTTTATTAAACTTAACTCGCTTGACGAAACTCATTCTTTCGCGTAACTCGCTCTCTGGTGCAATCCCTGACTCAGTGGGTAAACTCACTAATTTAGAAGAACTCGTTTTGGATAATAATGCTTTAGTGGGTCCCATCCCAAGGAGCTTTTCTGGGTTTATCAATTTGAAGAGGTTAGAAATACAGGGGAATCAACTCAGTGGCGAGTTTCCTGATCTGAGTCGACTCAGTACACTGAGTTACATAGATTGTAGTGAAAATAAAATCTCTGGGGAAGTTCCAACTAATTTTCCTGCTTCATTGGTAGAGATTTCAATGAGGAATAATGAGTTAACTGGGAATTTGAACCATCAAATCGTTACAAAATTGCCATTTTTACAAGTTTTTGACCTGAGTTTTAACCAACTCAGTGGGTCAGTCCCAGCGAGTCTGTTCACTCACCCGATTCTTCAACAACTTTCGCTTTCCAACAATGATTTTACTTCAATTGAGGTACCGAGTGGACTCGGTAGTACTGAGTCAGGGTTAATAGCGATTGATCTTAGTAATAATAAGTTGAGTGGGCTTCTACCATTATTTTTGGGCCTAATGCCGAAATTATCAGCTTTAACCCTGGAAAATAATAAATTGATGGGCCTAATTCCGACCCAATTTGCATTGAAGACAGTTTGGACTGGGCCGGGTATGGCCCCATTTGAGAGACTATTATTGGGCGGTAATTTTTTGTTTGGGCCCATACCCGACCCATTGATGAGGCTGGAGCCTGGTTCGGTCCATGTTAATTTGGCAGATAATTGTTTGTTGGTGTGCCCGGATACCTTATTTTTTTGCCAAGGTGGTGATCAAAAGTCTTTAGAGGAGTGTAGGAATAATATTGGAATTCCTTGAATTATATTTTATATTATTTTTTATTTTACTTTTTACGCATTTTAATGTGTTATTTTATTTATTTATATGTTGAATTATAAAAAGTTAATTCATAAAAAGTATGCGATTAGACGATTTAAACAAGATTCCATGTTCGAATCTACTGGACTATATTTAACGTACACATTAGTCAAAATATATAAAATAAGTGTGAGCGGAGGAAGTATTTTAATAATGAATGTAATTAGAATATAATTAGAGGGAATTCAATATTAAAAACTAATTGAAAATTATATAATGAGAGTTGTTAAAATACCAAAACCATCTCATTATAACAAAGACAACTTTTGGGATTTTTGGATATGTTAAGAATTTTTGTTTTGTAAACTTTATTGAACATTTTTTTCTTATGTATTCATTGTTCTTAATATTACATGCTTCTTTAGTTGATTGGATCCAAGCATCAAATTCAAAATTGCACTAGGTTAAGTTATATTAGTTGTGTTTAAGAAAGTTAACAATACTAGGTACGAGGATGATGATGATAAGAAAGTTAACAACAAAGCTTACTAATTACAACAAATTTAATTTTTCGCGATATTAGATTTAAAGGTATTAAAAAAAAAAGGAAAAATTACAAAAAACTACCTATTCTAATGGGTGACTTGCAAAAAACTACATATTCTAATTTTTTTTTGCAAAAAACTACCTTAATTGATATAAACGTTTGTAAAACACTACCTATTGACGGTTTCAGCTAGTTGACCGTCAAAATTTGGTTTGACTTGTCACGTGACTTGCACGTGACCTTCTTTTATGCCTTTTCCTTTAATGCTTTCTTTGATTTCTTTGATGAATCTATATAACATTTGAGAATTTAAAAAAAAAAATTAATTAATCATCTTCATCACCATTAGAAGGAACCTCCATTCATCATCTTCTTCATGGTGCTAAACCCTAACTCACCATTAGAAGGATCACACCAGAATTTTCTCCCTCCTCACAAAATTCGAGCAACATTCTCCTCCCACACTGATTCTTTAAACAAGAAACAACAATTTCCTCTTGTTCTTTGGAAAATTTCGAAGGCTCACAACCATGAATTTAACTTATGCTTTATTTCTATTTTGAATGTGAAAAGAAATCAGTTTTTGTTATGAAAAGCTATTCATCTCCATCATCTTCAATTGACCGCTAACCAAAAACGTAGACAACAATTCCTCTCTGTGAAATTTCGAAAATAAACATAAATAGATCGACATCAGCTACCTTCCTCTCATTCCCTGATTTTCTGGCGAAGAACAGCTGCCTTTTGCTGCGTCGTCTGGGTGTTTGACGACCAACAACAGACCTTTCTACGTCGCCTGAGTCAATAATATATCTTCTTCCTCGTTCCTTTTGAATGGGCAAAACAACAGCATTATTCAATTGGTGGTGGGTATGAAGCTGATGGAGTTAATGGAGCAGCCATAGTTGTAGGGTTTTGCGGGAAGATTGAATTGGTGCTAGATTTGTGGGTTTAAATAATTTATTCATATCAAAATGATTTTGTTGATTTGGATTGGAATTTAGATTTAGATTTGGATTTCCACTGGAAACCATTGATGGTCTGAGATTAAAGCTTCATGTAAGAAAGAATTTATCCTTATAAAAGAAGGTCACGTGCAAGTCACGTGCCAAGTCAACGCCTCACTTGACGGTCAACTAACGTTTTCCGTCAAGTGGTAGTCTTTTGAAAACAAAAATATCATATAAGGTAGTTTTTTGCAAAAAAATTAGAATAGGTAGTTTTTTGCAAGTAACCCATTAGAATAGGTAGTTTTTTGTAATTTTTCCTTAAAAAAATGTCATTAATATTTTTAGTGGCATAATTGTTGGTTTTTATTTTAAGTTTCACTATAAAGTGCTAAAGAAATTTAGTGACACTTTATGTGATACCTCAGATTGAGATTTAAAAAGGATTGATAAATTACTCATATCAACAAGGTGTATCTTTTTGTCTAGGGAGCCCATTTGTTAAGAACTCCACATTTAAGCGTGCTTGGTGGGGAGCAATCTTAAGATGAGTGACCTCCTGGAAAGTTTTTCGGGTGCGCACGAGTGAGGCCAAAGTGCGTTGGAAAGACTTGTTTTGATTTGTGGGGCCGGTCTACAGTCTCCATGAGTAGTCTCCGGCGGTCCGATGGGCCGGGGTGTTAACACTTTATTTGGCCTTTAGTAGCATATTTGATTGTTATTATAGTCTATAGTGATATTTATAAGAAATCTCACTAAATCCTGTGTTGCAAAAACTTTTAGAATGACTTTTTATTATGTTGGTAAAGCTTAAAGGTCTAATAAATACTCCCTCCGGTCCAGTTTAGATGTCCCATTTGACTTTTGGCACTATTCACTCATCACTCTTAATTTGTATTTTACTCTTAATCTATAAGTTAAAACATAGTCATGTGGGATCTTGTTTGATTCGTCTCAATACAAGGATTATTAATATCAATCATACACTATATTAATTTTAATGTATAGTGATGAAAAAGTCAAGTGAATATGAGAGTGACAAGTGTAATTTTTTTATTGGCCAATATTTTTGGCAGGACTATTTATGGCCAGGTATATTTTTAAATACAACATATTTATGACCAAAGATTTTTAACGTTTAGTATAGTAATTATATGATTAGGAATCTTTTCCTAAATATGATAGGAGTAAACTTGACCAGGGATTTTTAATGTTTAGTATAGTAATTATATGACAATATGACAATAATAACAATGAGATCAAGGATTTTGACTAGTAATTTTTTTATTTATGGCAATAATAGTATAGTGATTAATTTATTTATTATGACCAGAAATTTTGACAACTGAGACAAAATTTCTACAAATTCAAAACGACAAAATTATGAAATATATCATCGTTATGAGAATGTAGTATATAAAGAGGTGTTTCAAAACTTATAAACTCTTTATTAATAACCTATTTTTTTTTATATTTAATTTTTTTTAATTACAATGTATGTATGTAAATAATTTATCACACACATTCATTTAATATTTTCGTTCGTATAAAATTTCACTAAAATATCAACGTATTAAAAAATTCGTGCATTGCACGAGTTTCTATCCTAGTTTTTTTATAATTTTTGATTAAGAATAATTTGAGATATTAAGGGTTAAAATGTTGTCTCGGCATGTGTGAAAAGTCAAATGGGACATCTAAACTGGACCAGAGGGAGTAATACTTATGATTTGTAGTTACATCTCATTGTGACATTAATTATCATGAAGTTGCAAGTAAAATGAAACAATAAAGATATGTTGTAGTTGTAGTTACATCTCATTGTGATATTTGTTATCATGAAGTTGCAAGTAAAATGAAACAGTGAAGATATGCTGTTGTGACTCAGAGAAAAAAATATCCAAAATAATTCAACTTTTTAATGATTTTCTTATAATAATCTCAACTTTTAATTAACCAAAAATAATTCCAATTTTGGGTTATTTATCCAAGAACATATCAATCTCTACTCAAAAAAAAAAAAGGAAAATTTGCCAAGAATAATCCCAACTATCATCCGTTGGCCAAAAATAATCCCAACTATCGATTATTTTTTAATAATCCTAACTATTCATCGAATTTGCTCACAACAGTCCCACAATACCATTTCAATTTCTTCTATTTTGTGTGCTCATTCGCAACATGTGTCCCTTCTTCATCACTTTCATCATAATCAGAAACATTATCCCTGCTCAAATTCAAAGCAACTACAGTATCACCCAATTGAGGGTCTGGGACTGTTTTGAGCAAATTCGATGAATAGTTAGGATTATTAAAAAATAGAAAAAATTACCGTGAATAATACAAACTTTCATTGATTTCCCTACAATAATACGAACTTTCGATTAACCCAGAATAATACCTACTTTGATGTGGATTTCCCTCTAGCATCCTTAACCTATTGGTAACCTACAATTGTAGGTTAACTTATCAAAAAAAGGGATTAATCGAAAGTTCTTATTATTGTAGGGAAATCATTGAAAATTCGTGTTATTCACGGTAATTTTTTCTTATTATTATTATACTAGTGTAAAAACCCGTGCATTGTATGGTTTTTTAGCATCAACGTCTATAAACATATGTGATATTAAAAAAATTAAGTCAGAGATATTATGCAGTAGAAATATTCAATTTTGACATTACATGTATAATGCAATATATTATTATGTTCTCCAATTTACTCAAATAAACTAATTAATAAATAATTGCTAGTCAAAAATACTTTAATACTCTAAATATTAGCCAAGATCAAATGTCATGTTAATTTTTAGCCAATAAATGAGTTTCATTCAAAAAAAACCTCTTAAGTTGTGACACTTGAAACTTTTTACGCTTTTTATATAATGTATGATGTAGATAATATGATGAATTTGACAATTATATGTTGGATCATTTACCAACTACAGCCTCTAAGTTTACTCAGTTTCAAATAAACAGTCGCAAACTTTGTTTTTTTACCAACTACAGCCTCCAACTTAACAAACATGACATGGAGACAGCTAAAACACCCCATTTTAACCCCATTTTTACCTTTGTTTTGGCTATCTCGATATCATGTTTGTTAAGTTGGAGGCAGTAGTTGGTAAAAAACAAAGTTTACGACTGTTTATTTGAAATTGAGTAAACTTAAATGTTGTAGTAGATAAATGATCCTTATATGTATAAATCAAATCTATAATTTTCGAAATTGTCAATAATATATTATACTCCCTCCTATTCAATTAAAGTGTCCACTTTGGGTTTGGATCGGATTTTAAGAAAAATGATAGTGGGGTGGTAGTGGGGTATTTTAAGTGATTATAATAATTGAAAAGGTGGTAGTGGGGTATTTTAAGTGATTATAATAATTGAAAAGGTGGTAGTGGAGTATTTTAAGTGATTATAATAATTGAAAAGGTGGTAGGTGGGGTATTATTAAATAATATAAGTTGGGATAGTTGAGGGTATTTAGGTAAAAAGTTTTGCCAAAAATAGAATGTGGACAAGTAAAGAGACTTTACCAAATAAGGAAAGTGGACATTTATTTTGAATAGGAGGGAGTATAGTGTATACTATATTATATTATCTGATTTACTCAATTTAATTATAATTAATTGCTAGTCAAAGATAATTTTAAGAGTAGAAATCTTGGTTTAGAATAAATGCTACATTATTTCTTTAGTTAAGAAATGAGTTTTATTATAGGAATTACTCTTAATGTGTGACACTTAGAATTTTCCAAGCCTTTTAGTATAATGTATGATTGTAGGCAATAAACTTTTTAAATTTTTATTGTATTTTTTATTTTTTTCTATTTTCCTTTTATTTTTTGGCAAATTGACCTACAATTGTAGGTTGCCAATAAGTTAAGGATGCTAGAGGGAAATCCACATCAAAGTTGGTATTATTCAGGGTTAATCAAAAGTTTGTATTATTGTAGGGAAATCAGTGAAAATTCATATTATTCACGGTAATTTTTCCTAAAAAATAATCAATAGTTGGGATTTATTTTGGCCAACGGGTGATAGTTTGGATTATTCTTGACAAATTTTCAAAAAAAAAAAACTAAGAACATTATTTCTCAAATGATGACCGTTTTTTACATATAAGTTTCTACAAAAAACGAAAAAAAAAAATTAAAAATATTAAATACTAAAATTTAAAATCAAAAATAAACTTACATGATTTCTCTTGTAATTTTGTATTGACTTCTAAATATTTTATACAAAATGACTTGTTGTATAGGTAAGAAATTATTTTAGTGCATTTTAAACATAAAACCACAATAGTTGTAATTATTCATGTTTAATAAAAAGTAAAAATTATTGTAGGAAAATCAGTTACGGATTGGATTATTTAGGGTAAGTTTTTCTAATTTATATTTGGCCTTGGGCCCTTAAAATTTCATGATCAGCACTAGACAAACATTATTTGACCCGACATCAAAAATAAATTTATATTTACTTGAAAAAACAAGTACAAAAACTCGATTTTGAATGGACTAGAAACGCCTAGCTTGAAATCGACCGACCCCAAATGAACCCCGCTATTTTGAGGGAGTTAGTGCAACAATTAAGGAGTTGTGTATAATAGGTTGAAGTAGTGGGGCATTTAGAAATAAGAGAGAAATAAAAACGATAAAATTAGAGAAATTATCTAAAACTAGAATCGAAAAATCTTATTGTAATGAACTAAAATTAAAAATGATGTGAATTTTCACCGAAACAGAAAAGTGTACATAAATCATATAATAATATGGCTATATAAAACTCATACCTAACCTATCAAAACGGTCGAACAAGCAAATTTTTGGTTGAGTATATAACAAATCTTGAGCCCTCAATTATCAACTTAAATTTTTAGTTGAGTACACTATTTTCTCTGTTTTGATTACATTTATCCACTCCTTTAAACATCAACTATTTAATTTGATACCGCGCTCATTAATTGTTTATTAACACACTCTAAATCATGCAAATCAAATGAAAGTATATGGAGAATATTTAAGTTTATTAGAATTGAGCTCCCACGTCACAACAAATAACATTAGTTCCAATTTCCGAACAAATCCAAATACGATCCTCTCAAGTGCACTACTTTGTTTCGGAAATCTCAATTATTGCGACAACCGACGTGCGAAAAAGGTCCCTTAAGCCATTCCACATTTCCACCAACATATTTATGCCGACATGAACTATATTATAATACCATGATTGATACTCCTTCCGAATTATTTTAGATGTCTTATTTCTCTATTTGGTAAAATCATATTAATTGTCTCATTTTCTTTTTTGTTTTTGTTTTTTCACTTAAATATCCCCATTTTTTCCATTTTCCAATACCCAACTACCACCTTTATAATCAATTTAAGGAAAATTTACTTTTAAAAATCCGACATTTGGGTTGTTCTCTTCTAAAAATCCGACCTTTTGATTATTTTCTAAAAATCTCACCTTTGCATCCCATCTTCACTTAAAGTACACAACCCATTGTCTACCTGAAGAACCGGTTAAAATGAATTTTATAAAAAAGAAAAATTTACTTTTAAAAATCCGACCTTTGGGTTGTTCTATTCTAAAAATAAGATCTTTGGGTTGTTCTCTTATAAAAATCCGACCTTTTTTTATAAAATTCATGTTAACCGGTTCTTCAGGTTAGACAATGGGCTTTGTCCTTTAAGTGAAGATGGGGTGCAAAGGTGGGATTATTAAAATATAATCAAAAGGTCGGATTTTTAGAAGAGAACGACCCAAAGGTCGGATTTTTAAAAGTAAATCTTCCTTAATTTAATCAATTAAAATACGCAACTACCACCTTTTTAATGGATTCATATGATCATATCACCCTTAATATCCATAAAAATCCAAATGAGACATCTAAGATGATTCGGAAGAAGTATTAGTTTAATGTAATAATTTTTAATTTTATTGAATTTTATTAGAAAAAAATATTCCACATCACAAGTTCACAACAAATAAGGTTAGTTTCGAACAAAGCCAAAATACGATCTTGTCAAGTGCAGTACTTTGTTTTGGAGATCATAAATGTTGAGACAAGCGACCTGCAGAAAAAGTCCCGTAGGCAATTACACATTCGCCCCAACATCATTATATACCCACAAAAATCAAATCACAATTCTAATATTACTATTTCTACCATTTGTAAATATACTTGTTATATTATGATTATTGATAATATTTATCGAATTATTTTATTTTATATATTATAGGCGGTTAATTTTGAAAATAATAATCAAATGTTAACTAATCACGTATTTTTGTGTTATTAATTATTTATAGCTTTTACTTAAGCATAATTAAATACATAGATAATCAAAATATCACATTGAATTGTATAAAAAGTCAAATATGACTAATATAATAAAACAAAAGAGATACCTTTGACTTTTGAGTATTTGAGTGCGGATCAGTGGTCATGAAGGGCTAAGAAGGGGTATTATAACAACTTGAAATTCATTTCCAAATATTGAATTAATCCAAATACTATATTGTGGCAAATCTTGAATTTTGAAACTGTGAAAATTGAGTCTATTCTACATAGTATTCCAATAGTTATGTAAAATTTGAGCAAGTATTAAAATTAGCAAATTTCAAGTATTTAGGTGTCATTTATATTTCTTGAATTTGAATACTAAATTTAAATTCCCTATTTGCAAATGAAATTTATATTGCCAAACACTAACTTGAGTATTTTGTAATCGTTCTCTATTACAATCGTTTATTTACATTTTTCCTTTACAAATTGCTACATTCGTACATTCGATTATTCTGCCATCACTAACATTTTCCCTATGGCTAAGTCAGTCCACAACAATCAGTAGAGTAGTTTTTAAACAATAATAAATGTATGTTTGTCGTCTTTTTTGTCTTTAAATTCGCGATAAAACATCTATTTTGTCCTCATTCTTGTCGCCAAAATATAAGAGCTTTATAAATTAAAAGGTACTATGGAATTATACTTCATATGTTCCTCAATGAATTTTTTCACAAAGACTGTTTATGAAAGTTAAGAAAATTAAAATCTTTTAGATAGTATATATACACTATTTTATTGTTTGCTGAAGGAAAAGTTTGAAATCATAAAACACTGAAAAAAATATTTTAAAAAAAGTTAGTGGAATAATATACCAAAACCAATAAAAAAATGTTTTTATAAACATATTGAGATCTCATAAGGAATGGAGTATAAAAATGTTAAAATGGAGTTTGTGGAAAATATCTGGAGAGTATGATAAACATTATTAAAATATTAAAATGCGCATGCACATGGTTATTTTTGTCTAAAATTTGTGATATAAATCAAAAAAATTATTTATTAGAAGAACAAAAAAAAATACTCAAAAATAAGAAATGAGAATTTTTTAAGTAAAATTGAACATTATTTTGGAAATAAAAAACGATATGAAATGATGAGCAATTAATGATACTGTCCCACTAAATATTTTAGGTAATAGAAGTAGAAATCTTTTAGAGATCCTCCATTACTTATTAAGGTATTATTTATTCCAATTCCAATCAATATTTCCTATTTCGGTTTCTCTAATGTGCAAATTTTATTTTGAACGCAAGCGCATGGTCTACGTGTAGTCGCGGTCGAACACAAGGAAGTTAGGACAAGAAACTTGCTAATCTCTACTTATATATTGCTTAAAGAGAAAAAAAGATATTTGGTTGATTTTTGTCCAGCAACTACAAATGCAATAAGAAATATGGATTAAACTATATGATGAAAGGATCTAGGGTGTTGGTAATCCCCTAAAGTCTTGTATGACTCAATTCTCATTAGTGTCTATGAAGAGTCGGATAAATTACGTGGTTAAACATGATCTTGTTAATATCAAACTCTCGCTCTGTTGATTAACTATTAGATTTAGACCCTATTAATTCAATTTTCACACGTTAGTTTTATTGAATGAATTAATAAGAATTTAACTAAAATTTACCCTAAAGCAAAGTCGATCCCAATCTCACACGCTAATTCTATTGACTATTCCGACAATGCATGCTTAATTTAGGGTTAATTAGCACTATTTAACCACTTTAATCCTTAGTTTCATAGACACATCCAAGAATCAAATCATACTCAACTTATAGGTTCAAAACCCTAACCCTAGAATATGGATCTACTCACTAATCATGGTAAAAGGCAATAAAAATAAACTTTAAGATGACATTAAACATAATTAAGAATGAAATAAAGAACAAACTCAAGAATATCAATAATTAAATGTTAAATAATACCACAATCAATTCGAATGACAATAATGAAGAACAAACTACACTTTTTATTGAAGGAAGGTTAAATAACAAATCAAATTAAGTTCACTAAAAGAAGATTAAACTAATACAAGAATTAAAAACTAAGAAAATAAAATACTAAAGAAAACTTACAATGCTCAAAGGAAGATTAATGGTGGAATTAATGAGAAACTAAAATTGAAGATGAAATTCAAAGTAAAACTAAGTCTAATGAAATGAAAAGCAAAGGAGAAGGAAGAGGAATAAGAAGGGAAGAAGGGAAGAAACCCTAATTAGATTTTTAGGGCCTATTTATACTAATGAGGACTTAATCCTCAAATCCAATTAAAAGACTAGATTATTAAAAATCTCGGGCAAAAAAATAAAAGCAGCAGCCGAGTCAGCTGCCCCATGATAAGACAGAACCGCCGACTCGACGTTATGGAATGGAAAACTACAACAACTTCAAATGATCGTCATTTCTTGCTCGGTTGTCAAAATTGGGCATATAATATACCGTTGAAAAGCTCTTGAAGTCTAGTTTCCAATGCCGCAAACTTTACATTAATGCGATATTCCTATCAAAAGATAGGGCCAAAAGAGTAGACATGTATCAAATTTCACCTCAAAATTTTTGCATTAACAACATTTTTCTACTCTTTTGCTCTTTTACTCTTCATAGCTTGACAAAATTGATAGTTTGATACGTTCTTTGAGCACTGTAAATATGGTTAGCACAAAAAACCCACAAAATGACTCAAAAGTACTATAATTCACCCATTTGGCTACAAATTGGAGATAGATGAAATACCGAAATGGAGTAAAACCACATAAAACGACCCTAAAACTGCCTTTAAACATCGAAAAGCAATACAAAAATATAAATGATGAGTGCAAATAATTGCACATTTGCACTTATCATTCAATTTCAAATAAATAATCTCTTAAGTATTCTTCAAAAAAAAAAATCTTTTAAGTATATGAAAAAAAAAACTAATTTCTCCATTGTATTTGATGTTGCTATTTACATATTTTCGACTAATTTTGAGTTTAATATATTTTAATGTTTGTAGTGCACTAGTGCCTATGTATCTTATACTAATACTTCTCCAAACCAATTTAGTTGTCTCATTTGCTTAGACACGGTTATTAAGGGTGATGTGGGGTCCATTAAAAAAGTGGTATTTAGAGTATTTTAATTGATTAAATTAATTGTAAAGGTGGTAGTTGGAATAGTAAAAGTAGAGTTATTTTGGTCTTTACTTGTGCAAACATGGGGTATTTAGGTAAAAAAGATTAACAAAACAGAAAATGAGACAATTGATATGAATTTGCCAAATAAAGAAATATGACAACTAAATTGGTTAGGAGGGAGTATTATTTTATACTCTCTCTTTTTCTTTTTATTTATCCATTTAAATTTTTTTCATTTTAAAAAAGATAAATTTAAATTAGATTTTTGAAGTATATATTGAAGATAAACTACATCTATGTGGAATCTTGTTAAATTCGTCTTGGTGCAAAGTTTTTTAATATATTGCTTTTACAATATTTTGTGATGCGTACTTAATTGAGGCTTAATATTTGCTTTGAAATGCATCTAAAAAGTAAAGTGGACAAAAATATATTTTTGATGTTTGTGCTCGTCGCGTTTTCACCATTAATTTTACTATTCAAAAAAAATTATATCTTTTCCGTCCAAAAAATTTAACTTTTCTTAACTCTCACTAACATTTTTTATGAGAACATCATGAACATTTGAAGTACATAAAAGTGATAAAAATATATATATATATATATATATATATATATATATATATATATATATAAAATAGAACAAATGTTGGAATGAAAAGAAAATATCATTTAAATGTGTTTATAGAAATTAAAGAAAAAATACAACAAATAATAATAATACGATAAATTTAATAAAATAAACTAAATAAATAAACACTTCCTCCTATTCTAACCATTGATTCTTTTCACTATTCACTTATCAATCTTGATTTGTATTTATTCTTAATCTATAAGTTAAAACATAGTCATGTGGGATCTTGTTTAATTCTCTCAATATAAAGATTGTTAATGTCTACTTTTCATAATTTTTAATTAAAAACAATTAGAGATACTAAAAGTTAAAATATTGTCTCGGAAAATGTAAAAAATTAAATAGGACTAATTATGTCAAAAATTTATAATATAAATATTAAAATTTTTAACTGAATTAAAACATGATGAAATTACAAATGGTAACAACTTGTAAGGAATAGTTAGAGTCTAGTTTAACTCACCAACATCATTATCATACTTAGTGTATTCTGTTTATAGGAAAACTATGATCAGGGTCTGGGAAGAGAAGGAAGACGACAACTGATACTCATAAATGAGAGTACAGTCAAAATACTTATAAATAACTGTAGCTAGCCATGAGACGACATCAAAACAAAGAGCATATATTCTTACAATTTTGGATTTGTTGAGATATTTAACTCCTATCTTACCAGAAGACTACTTTAAAAAAAATTATAAATATACTTCTATATCATATTTATGAATTAATTTCTCTATTCTGAAATAATTAATACTCATGATACATGTTTAGTTAAGAAATGTTACCATGAATAACAAGTTTAATGAAAAAAAAAGTACTCTCTCTGAATCATTTTAGATGTTCTATTTGGGTTTTCACGGTTATTATTTATTAAGGGTGGTGTGGGGTCCATTAAAAATGTGGTAAGTTGAGTATTTTAATTGATTAAATTAATTGTAAAGGTGGCAGTTGGGTATTGAGAGTAGTAAAAGTGAGGGTATTTAGGTAAAAAAAAAAGATAGACAAAAAGAAAATTGAACAATTGATATAATTTTGCCAAATAAAAAAATGAGACAACAAAAATAATTCGGAGGGAGTATAATTTATCGTACAGTACTCATTTATTATTTTTTTCTCCTTTTGCTTTCTACTCATAACATAACTCAATGCTTTCTTCTGCATGTCAATGTACTTAGAAAAAGCATTCTGATCTTTTAGAAACACAACTTTAATTATTTAGTACTTGGGACTGATTCAGTAGAAAGTATAAATAGTTTTCACTTTTCTACAATTTTAGTCGAAAATTATTTAAAAATTTGTGGTATGAGTCAGTTTCACCGTAAAATGTGTTTCGTCAATCATCATGACTTAAATAAATCAACTAATACAAATTATAAGAATATAAATTTCTTATTTTGAATTCGTTTTATTAAATGACTGTTTTTCAGTAACTAGTGTTCGATTACCACATCCTACCGTAAAATGTATTACCGCGTGAATTTTAAAAAAACTTTAGTTACCATTTGAAAAAACAAAAACCTCAGGATTACCACGTGGAATCCCCATTAATTAATTATAACAATCTTTCCATAAGAACAATCTTTTAAATCAAAATGTATATCACATTAACTTGTACAAATGACTATAATAATTAGAAAAATTTTAAAAAATAAAAAGTCTGATATTTTTAAGTATAGTGTTCGATATTTTTTTTTATAAGCAATTAATTATTAGTTTAACTTATACAGTTTACACTTGAGACATGGGTACCCCAAAACCATGTTTTCTAGTGTAGATGCCTCTTTCCCTCTCCCATAAGCCATATTTGTAATGTAAGGAGGAAAAATAATTTTGTGAATCTTTCCAAATTCTATCCAACATCCTGCAACCAAAAGTTTTGGACAGAAACATCATAATGGAAAGCAAAGAGAAAGTGACAAAGGGGATACGCACAATGTTCAATTGTTAAAAAAATATCAACCGGTCTTCTGTAAGACTGTCTCACAGTGAGATGACCTTAAAACAAGAAGCTTATAAGGTCATAATATAAAAGTTTTTATTATTGGGCTATTTAACCAGATATGAGGCGTAGTATCACAGTCAGACCGTCTAATATACAAATATTTGAAAAATATTGAGCAAGAAGCCAAGAAATACTAAACTATGTCTAGAAGAATTAGCTTTAAATTTTGTTTAGCGCGTCCTATTGAATTTAGTCTCTATTTCTATCTTAAGTTATGATCCACATAATTCTTTAATAATACTTATTCATATATTTTAACTTATTTTTTCTTCTCCTTCACACATTATTCTCACGAGAGAATCTTAGTAAATAACAGTTATTTATTTGTGTGGTTGATAAATCATCCTTATGTGGTAAGATGTGATAGGGTGAGAGATTTGAACCATTTGTATTTCATTATATTTTTCGTATATTTGTAAGAGAGTTATTATCGTATTTTACAAATATTTGATACTAATTTAGCATCTAAAGACGCATAGCATCATCCATATACGCTTAAATTCTATTACAAATACTAGTTCGAGTCCATGAAATAAGGGCAATTAGGTTAGCACATAGCAAAAGCATTTTAAGCATATATATCATTTATATATATCACGATTATATAAAAAGAAAATAAGTATTGGGGGCAAAATTCATACGTAGAAGACAAATAAAAATGGACAATCTAATAATTATAAGGGTTCGAGCGGCGGGTCCAGGGTCCAGATCTCAAACCTAGACCCACCAATTATTTTTAGATCCAGATTCCGACCCGAATCCGATAGGTCTCAAAAAATAAGACACAAACCCTTAAAAAATGGGCTAGTCTGGGGCAGGTTCAACAGGATCCTGGATTCGTGACCAGCTCTAATACAAGCTAAGAATAATGGAAGGGAGGAATTATAGGAGTATTTTGAAGAAGGGACATATATAATGTTATCCATTTGACAAGTGACAAGTTTCTAAACTGTATAAGATGAAAAAATTGTCCATATGTGAATTGCTTTTATAGACTGAGCACTTATTTGGAAATCTATTGTGTTAGATTCTGATTAGAAATGAAATAATTACTCCTACTCCTACTCCACTTTATAAAGATGTTGATTGTGGTTAACGTTTTAGATTTGACACCTTAAATTAGCTCTTTTAGTGGAACCATACTCCTCCCACTCTAATAGTTCTACTTTTGGCAACTTACTCCATCGTCTTTTTCTACTAAATTTTAACATGCTGTAGGCTTATAGTTCTTCGCTGGAAGCAAGGGCCGGCCTTTGATATATAGAGGCTTTGGGTGAAATAACACTATTGAGGTCTTTTTTCTTTGCAATTTATAACCTATATAGACCTTCTACGACCATTAATTTTGCTTTTTTGACAAGGGGCCATGGGCGACGACCCCTCTTGCAAACCCTTAGAGCCGGCCCTGACTGGAAGCATAATCTTACCAGATTACTACTCTGTCCTATATAATTTGAAGTAAAGAGAAAAGTAGTTGTTTTTTAAGAAAAAGGTAGATAATGGTAATAAATGAAGAGAGAGAATAGATTATGTGGTAGAAATTAAAATATAGTTAAAATTTATATAGATGAGATTAAAAGAAAGTGGTGGACCATAGTTTAAAAATAGAAATGTTGCAAATTAAGTGGAACGAACCAAAATGAAAAGTGTTGCTAATTAAATGCAACAAAGGGAGTTACAAAATGAAAAATGGTGCTTTACTTTTTGGTTGACTTTTGGCTTTTGGGTTATTGATTGGTCAAAAAGCCAAAAAAAGAATTTGGCAAATGACTTTTAAAGCAGTTGAAAAGCTGACTTTTAAGCCAAAAAGAAAAAGTTGCTCCAACTAGCCTTTTGGTTTTCTGTGCCTTATTAGCCCACTTTTTCTCTATAAACAACTAACAACCAATACTAAAATTTACCAAACATCTCCACAAACAGCTGACCTTTTCAGCTACCTTATAAATCAACAAAAAAACAGCCAACATTCCATCTGGTTAAATGAGCCAACTAAAAAAGTCAGCCACCAACAGCCAACAATCAATTGCAAAATACCCCTATATATGAATGAAATTAAAAGATAGTTACAATGTATATATGTGAATATAATAATATAAAATCTAAAAACTAAAATTGCTGCAAAATAAGAAAAAAAAATCCAAAAATGAAAATGATGAAAATGAGAGGGAGGAAGAGCTGTCCCAAACGTTTATCGATATTCTATACTATTGAAGTACAAACTTGAATGCGACACTAAATGAAATATCACCCAATATTTTATTTTTTTAATCATTATTTTTTATAAATGATAATTAAAAAATAGATTAACAAAATAAATCAGAAAATTTTTTCAAAACATGTATAAATATTGTATTTATATTATACGTTTTTAATGTAGTATACAAGAATATGTATGTGTTTTTATACACATATGTCCTAGCAAAAAATCTAAAAACTATAAAAATCAACAACTTACACCATTTAATTATTCACAAGAACAATCCTTTAAAAGATCAAGACTCTTGATCTACACTAACAACTCAAAAGCATAGTTTTTTATGAATTTGTAAGTACAACTATTATGCTTTCAAAGAAAATAAATTAAAATTATCTTGAATAATCGAACATTTTGCTGATTTTTCTTGAATAATAATCCTAACCTTTAATTAATAATGAATAATCTTAACTATTAAATCACTTATTCAAGAATGTTATTGTGCAATTATGACCTGCTTAAAATGGAATAACAACAATTATTCAAAAAAAAGAAAATTAAATTTCAAAATTCTTCCCCCCACAACCACCCCACCCACTCCTCCTCCCATTCAATTACCACCGTATCTGCCACTACTCATCCCTAGGGGTAAAATTTATTCGGATTAAAACTGCAAACCGAATAACAAATATGGTTTGGTGTTTAAAATTTGGTTTGGATTAGGTTTGAAAATTCAAAAACCGAAATATTAAGGTTTGGATTAGGTTTGGGATTTTCAAAAAACCGAAAACTAAATTTCCAGACCGTAAACCGAAATGTTTAAGAAATTACATATAGCCCACTAACATTAATGTATTAGCCCAGGCCTAATACATTCTAAACCTAAAAAATTGAAAACCCTAAGAAATTACATAATACATGTATTACTCTACCGCCTTCCCACTCCTACCGTGTCCCACACTTGAGTAGTTTCCCTTTCTTTTTTCATTTATATTGAAAACCCTAAGTCTTCCATTCTCTCTCTTTGTTTAATATTTTGCAAGACTTTTGTTTAGTATTTTGCAAGATTTGTTATTTTTAATGATTTTATAAGACATTATGTCTATTATTATTAATCTTGTATGTTTTGCTATTGTCTTAATTATTGTAATTGTAGTTTAAATACTTATTCGGCCCAAAAAGAAAATTTGGCCTTGGAAATTTGGTCTGGGCAGTTTGGTTAGGTCTACAAATAAAAATGCGCTTCGATTTGGTTCGGTCTAGAAACTAATTTGATTCGGTGTTGGTCTGAAAATATGAAGACCGAATAAAATATGGTTCGATTTCGTTTCCATGAAAGTCCAAACCATAGACCGAACTTTCACCCCTACTCATCCCACCACCTTGTCTGCAACTTTACTTTCCACCACCTTGTTTTCCACCCTACGTCCCCTCCCATCATGGCCAATGAGTCCTCCTTTCCTTCCCCACAACGACACTCCAACTCCTCTCATCAAATTTATGGTTTTTTTATTAGGGACATTTATTACTTTTACTAAAATTTAACGGAAATTAAAGGTTTTTACCTCCATAATTTATTGTAGATAATTTTCTAAGAGTCGAGTGCTATTTTGTGGAAAAAAAGTTTAAAAATTTCTATCACTCACCTTTTTTCATAGTTTGTGGCTTTGTGCTTACCATATAGAATATCCAATAAACTTAAATCACCAACATTTCCTAGAGGACTGTTAGGCAATCCCAACTAAGAAAAATACATATTAGGAGATTGTTTGGACTCACTAAGGACCCATCAAACCCGGTGGGTTTGGTTATAGGTCTGAAATTTTAGACCCTTAGGATTGTTGGAATTTAGAGGTGTATAATGGTAATCGGAATGATAATTAATTGAATTAAATAAATAATTTATTAAATTAATTTATATTATCCCAAGGTTAAAAATTATATGTTTTAATCAAAACATAAAAGTCACGGCTTGCAAAAATACAAAAAAAAGTTTCTGTTTTCTGAGACGCACAGGTCGCGACCCGCGACTAGTGTGTTTTTCCGGGAATTTTTCGTGCAACATTCTGTTTGTTTTGATGGTTATATAATAACTTGCTACAATTATTATGGTTATTAGCCATGTTCTTTGAGATAAAAGGGTTGAGTGAAAGACGACTTTAGTTCATGAATCGATCTCGTGTTTCACGGATCAACCTTGTGTTTCATGAAGCGACACTTTGTTTCATGAAGTAGTGTGAGCTATTCTATAAATATAGAATGCTTGTGTGTTATTTTATATGTACATTTTCTTGATTTCTTCTCTTCTTGAGCATTCAAAATCAAGAACTTGCAATCCTTGATTGTGAGTTTACATATTTCCTTCCATTTAAGTTCTTCTTATGTTATTCTAATTTCCATGTGCTAGGAGATTAGTGTAATTCTTTGTATCTCAGAACATATTTTCGATTTATTCTCAAGCACTGTAGTAGGGAGGAAATTATGTTTTAGGAAAGAGCATCGCGCCAAGAATTTATCTCAAGATCCAACAAAATCTTATTATTACTATGATCGATATATGGCGATTCCCGATGATCAAGTTTGCATTTGGTGTATGTTAAGCAAAGGTTTAAACTCGTCATATGTAATTTGATTTTCTACTACAAACTTGTAACTTTATTTTATTGTTTATTTATAAAATTAAAGTCACATTTCTAACAAGGATCAGGATCCGGGTTTGAATCTATTAAAAATCTACTGGTCCGGATCTGGGTCGGGCTAGACCTGCTACATGACCATCCCTAGTAGGAGGGTTTAGCAGGGTAATTGTTTGTTTTTTTTTTTTTTTTTTTTTGTTTTTCTAATGTCATTTTAATTTTTTTTTCAAAAAATACCTATTATAGTAGTATACTTTTGGCAAATATTTCTCAAAGTTCGGATTATTCATGGTTAATCAATAGTTGAGATTATTGTAGAAAAATCAAGTAAAAGTTGAATTATTAAGGATAATTTTTCCAAATAAATTTCTAACAATCAAATACACAAAACAACACTACACAAATCCCTTATTTTTCTATGAAACTTTTCAAAATAAGTGTACACTAATTCATGAATTTCAATGATCCAAATCATGAATAAACTTTAATATTACAAAACTAAAATAATTTGCAAAAGAAACTTACAATAGGGTTGAACGATGAAC
Source organism: Amaranthus palmeri (assembly GCA_019776075.1). NCBI lineage: Eukaryota > Viridiplantae > Streptophyta > Magnoliopsida > Caryophyllales > Amaranthaceae > Amaranthus > Amaranthus palmeri. The sequence continues at coordinate 2,441,399 of JAAKBH010000008.1, forward strand.
AAATGCAAGATTGGAAAACAAGTTGAAAAGCACAAAATAATTTTTTTATTTCTTTGCAAAGCATGAGAATGGCAGAAGAGGAAAAGAAATTTTGATCACACTATCGCACATGCAATGTCTTGCACATTGAAAATGGAGGATGTGGATGTTTTGGGTTGTCAGATATGAGGTTTGCATCACTACATGAGATAATCAATGTATAGCAAATGAGATGCATTTGAAAAACAATGAAGGCATTGATCAAAGCATGAACAAGCTCTAATAAGGTGTTGGACCATGCCTTGAACGAGACAGGGCATGGGAGGAGGTTGTCTTAAACAAGGCAACAAGATATCACAACTAGATAGTGTGCAGAGATTGCTCACTAGAAAAAATTTAGCTTTTTGCGACATTGGATTTAGTGGCATTAAAAATATGCCACTAATTCATATTTTTAGTATAATAATTATTGGTTTTTATTTTAAGTTTCACCATAAAGTGATTTAGCGACACTTAATTTGGTCTTTAGTGACATATGTAATTGTCACTATAGTCTATAGTGGCATTTGTGAGAAATGTCACTAAATCCTATTTCGCTAAAAGCTTTAGTGTAACTTTTTAATATGCTGCTAAAGAGTCTAATAAATGTCACTAAATCCTCTATATACACTATAAGAAATTTGAAATAACGAGTTGCTAAATATATTCCACTAAAAGCAAATTATGTTGTAATGACTCGTTTGAGGAAGCATAAAGCTCGTTTGAGCAAAATCATTAGAAGACAATAGCATGGAGCTCATTCGAGCATGTTTGTTGGCTTGTTTGAGCGGTTAATCAGAATTGCAAAAGTCAGTTTTCGTTTGGCTTTTTCACCCATACTGAATAATTCTTAGCTTTTAAGTCAACTACTACTCATATAAAATTCTATGTCCAATCTATTACCACCCGTTCCTTTAAATTATTATCACAAGAAATGTTTATAGAAATTAGAAAAATAGAATCTTTTAGATGGTGAATATATTATTTTATGACTTTGAATATATTTGATGGAGGAATAGTGTTTGTTATGTCCAAGATGTGTGATATGAATAGAAAGATTCTTTATGAGAATAAAAATTAAAACAATGTAAAATGATAAATGAAAATAACTTTAAAGAACAAAACATACATTTTTGCATACTCAACCATTGATTATTTCTAAATATTGCAACATTTGTATATTTTTTTTGCTTGCAGCATTCTTGTCACATTTTAACCAACTATTAAAAGTACCTAGCACCAATAAGGAGAAGGCTTAGACAACGAATTAAGAAGCATTAGGAGAAAAAAAGTTAGTGTAAAAGCTAGTAGGTATCCGTATAGTTGTTGGTTAAAATGTGGAAATTGGTATTATATATAAAGGTTAAATTATTTAAAAATAATCAATAGTAGAGATTATTCACAGTAGATAAACAATAACCGAGTTTATTGACAATTTTTTCCTAATTGTAAATAATTAACAATTTGACGAGTTAAAAGCATACCCCATATGCAAAATAATAGCATGCCCTATTTGAGGGAACAAACTAGTTTATATAGCCCACTTACAATATACCTATCTTTCTATTAAAAAATAATAAACCTTTGTTATAACAATCAAAAGATCTATAAGATCAAATGAAAGGTTCCAAAGAAAATAAAAACCAAAAAAATAAAAATTCCAATGAACAACCTTTATTTTTCAAAATATATTTATGCAAATATTGTGGGAAAAATTTCCTAAATCCTCAAGCATTAGGTGGCCATCAAAATGCTCATAAAAGGGAAAGACAACAAGTAAAACTCCAAAAAGAAGCACAATTAATGAGTATGATGCCCATGCCCTTCTGTTTGGTGCACCCGCACAGTTTCGCGCCTGCACCGAATCAAATCCCAGGAGGGGGTAATAATTGGCCTATGTTTGGTTACTGGGCACTGGCCGGGGAGTTATCGCCTGGATGAGGGTGCATCTGGTTCTAGTGTACCCGCGGAAGAGATCACCGACAACTGTCATGATCTTAATACTGTTGATGAAAATCATGATGATGATGATGATGTTGATCATAATAATGGAAGAGGATTAGAGTTAGAGCTGCCTGATCTCAACATGTATCCTCGACCTCCTAATTAATTCAATATTATTATTATTTTAATATATTTTTAATTTCTTATTTGTTTAATATTTTTCAAAAGTGTTTTTTTTTTCATGTAATTTTTGCTTTTTTTTTTTTTTGAAATGTCCTATAATTTTTGCTTAGTATAAGTTCTACTAATTGTTAATGGTTTTTAATAATTATCTAAGTTGTATCTAATTTTTGTTTTTTTTTTTAATTGAAGTTGTATCTAATATTAATTAATTATTGATGGTTTTTAATTTTACAAAGTTGTGTGTAATTATTTATGGTTTTATATTAGTGATTGGCTTTAAAACTCAATTATTTACTATGTTAAAAAAATAGTAGCTTGTGTTGAGAAATAATTGTATGAGAAGTCATTTATTATATTTTACTAATAATTGATTTTCAATTAAATTGTTTTTTAATTACTAATAAAAAGTAAATGCTACTTAGATTTAATTTTAAAATCAATTAATGCATAAATTTGCATGTTCATTGTGGTTATTTATGTAAAGTATATATATAATAATAGCACCATAAATCTACATATATTCTTATTTAATTCACTGATAAGTGGTTAGTAAATTTCTTTTTTCGGTTTTTCTAACCCTAAATTATTTAGCATTATGTCAATTGCTCTACTATTAATCATAATATTCATCGATTTCATTTTTTAAGTTGATGAATATTCTGAACTACAAATTCGTATATTATTATGGATTATTGTGTATTAAATTTGTGCAGGTAATATTATTTATTGGGCACAACTTTATCAACATTATCATCATCATACCCAGTGTATCCCGCTCATAAAAAACTATAGTTATAGTCTGCGGAGGGAATAAGGACGACAACTCATACCCATATAGGAAAGTATGGTAAAAGATTCCTTCAGCTCGAGAAAGGTCTTTCAAGAGAGATGAAACTTGCAACTTACAAATAGAGTGAATATAGCTCGTACAAATAGCTAAAAATGAAGATAAATGTAAAAAAAGGAGGTAATGAGCAATAATTAAAGGCAATGAACATTAACAAACAATAGGTAAAAGGGCGGGTTTAGTATCTAAAACGTGGATAAGGCACCGGCAACTGTTCCTCCCATGTTCATGCATGTCACTTGGAGAGGTGAAGTTCATGCATGTCACTTTTAATTTGTTTTTCCCATATTCTCCTAGGTCTCCCTCGACTTCTCTTGCCCACCACTATGATGCATCTTTGCGAAGATAGGTGCAACCTCTAACTTATTCCTGAACTCATGGTTTCTTATCTTATCCATCATAGTATTACCACACATCCACCTCAGCATACGCATTTCTGTTACTTCCATCATCTGTTCGAAAACCTTCTTGACGGGCCAACATTCAGTCCCATACTCCCATACATCATCGCCAGCCTAATTGCAACGCGATAAAATTTACCTTTAGTCTCATCGGAAACTTTTAATCACAAAGCACCCTGGTTGCTGCTCGCCACTTAAACCAACCCGCTTATATACGATTAGGAACGTCATTATCAATCTCTCCATTACTCTGAATCATCGATCCCAAATATTTGAACTTGGACGTAGATGCAATAACTTCTCCCCCTATGATGACCTCTGGCTCCCCTATCGATTATGTTCCACTGAAATTGCATCGCAAATATTCTATCTTCGTACGACTTATGCGTAACCCCTTACCCTCAAGGCTTCATCGCTTCCCTCCACTTTTTCAATTTACTACTTTCATTAGCCTTCTCCTTGATTTCTGCGACCAAAACTATATCGTCAGCAAAAAGTATGCACCATAGTATGGTTTCCCAAATGGATTTACAGATTTCCTCCTAGGCACAACTTTAGATTAATGAATAATTTGAGGCATAAAATCAAGCATATATAAACTAATAGTTATATTATAAATTATAAAAGTGGTGTATTTTTATTAGAACAAAACTAAAACAAAAAATTAATATAATCCATAAAATATAAGAATTTAAGAGAAGGAATAATAGTTACAACCAAAGTTGTTATGATCGGAAATTTACTTAGATTTATTGAGAAGATAGGATCAAAATCGATAGAATTGAATCCTAGAATTGTGAGATTCTACAAATAATATGCGTTAACATGCTTTGGATAATTATTATCAATTGCATTTGTTTTTCTTAAGTTTTAAGGTGTACATAAAAGTTTATTTTACTTAATCTATATTAAGTTTTGTAAAAGAATACTTTTAATAATCATTTTAAAACTGCAAATCAAGAAAAGTTTGAATTTTGTGATCGTGTATATATTTTTAATGCCACTAAATCTAATATCACAACACGATGTATCTGCTCAATGGTAACTTAATCTTTATGTTTCTTCAAACAGCATTATGAAATTATATTTTTAATGCCACTAAATCTAATATCACAAAAAAATAGAATTTATTGTAGTGTCAAAATGAACACTATTCCGTCTTCAATCATTTAAAAAAAACCTAATATTTTAAGTTTACAAATATTAATTATACCAAAAGTATGTGCAACTACGGGTGTTCAAGGTTGTCTAAATATAAAACTTCCTTTCTCACATTGACTTCTTATACCATATCAAATAAATATTTCAAGCAAACGCTTAAGAAAATGGTTGTTGCTCCAAGTAGGGATGTAAATTTGTTTGCGAGATTAGTTTTTGGGTCAAGTTTTATCGAATTAGATTTTGCCAAGTTTGAGTTTTCCGAATCAAATTAATGACTTGATCGACTCGGGTCGGTTTAATGAATTATGAAATTGAGTGTTATTTTGTGTTGGGCGAATACAAAACCAACTCAAACTAGCTCGATTTGAATCAATTTGATTCAAATTCAAATTTAGCTTGAGTAAATATATATATAGGGTAAGATCTATACAATCTGAGTCCAAATTCGTTATTAATATCCACATATGTTCGAGCTCGGTTAGACTATGGGCCATATTGTTTTTGATGTTGGGTGAACTTTGGCTTGGACTATTTTGGGTTTTGGTAGCATTTAGGTTATTATTTTATGTTCAAAATAAATTCGAGTTGTAAGTTTTATCTTCTAGATATTTCTTGTTAAGGTTAACTTTATTAGTTGAAATATCATGAAAAGTTATGCTAAGTTAATATCCAAGTCCATATGGTCATGGAATAAAATTTTAGTTGAAATACATTCAGAAATTTGGTCAAAATCAAATTTGGTTATACATGCAGATAAGTCTCGAATCGTCACGTTTGTTTTTCCTTGGCTCAATGATAAAATGCTAACTGACATTGAGATATAATATGTTAAAATTGATCACATTAAGATAATGTTATAATTGAATTTGTGGACAAAAGAGAAAATTTTATACTCCTATAAATCTACTATATAATTAAAAAATAGATAAAAATCAATGAAAATTAAAAATTTCTGAATCTCTAAATTGGAGTTGACTACACCCTTAATGGAAAGATAACATTTCCAAAAGGTTAGCTTGGGGTAAAAGTGTTTTTAAAAATTACACTTAATGAACCGGTATCTTATGGAAATCAGGGTCATTTGCAAGGTTAATAAATTACCTTTAATTATATTGTAGGATGTGATAGGGTGAGAGTTTTATTATTTTAGTTTATTTTTTTCATTTTTATTTATTTTAATAGTATTTCTTTTTTTTTTTGTAATAATTTATAAATCACGATTATTAAATAGTGATTGTTAAAATAATTAGTATGATTTGATATAAGTAGGTATATTAGCTCGAGTGCAATGCCCTACCGGAGTTTTTCCACGTCGCAATAATTGAGAATTCGTAGACAAACTACTGCACTTTGACAAAATCTCTATTGGCTTGATTCGGCACTTATGTTATTTGTTGCAATGTGGGACCATCACCTTGATTCTTCTTCTTTCTAATTTTTTGTCGTTATCCTTCTATTTTTTTTCATTTTCTTTTATTTTTCAATTTTACATTCCATCTTTTTAACATACTTTCTTCCTCCATTCCGAAATACTCGTTACATTCCGTTTTTGTGCATTATTCATCGTTCAAGCTTATTTTACATATTGCGACTAATGTGTAAGTAAAAATATAGTCAAGTGAAATCTTGTTTGAATCGTCTAATCGCATACTTTCATAATATTATATTTTTATAATTTTTAGATAAGTGTAGTTTAAGATATTAATGATTAAAAATGTGCATTGGATTGCGTAAAAAAGTGAAATGTAGCAAGTATTATGGAACGGATGAAGTATTAAGTATATATATCTAAGGGGAATCTTATTTTATTTGTTCAAATATACTTCCTCCGTTCCATAATATATACTTATTACATTTAATTTTTTTACGCAATCCAATGTACCATTTTGGCAATTTTTATGTCGAATTATACACATATATAAAACTTATAAAAAGTTTATATTACGGAAGTATGCGATTAGACGATTCAACTGGATCCCACTTGACTATATTATTACTTACATATTAGCCGTAATATATAAAATAAGCTTAAACGATGAATAGTACCAAAAAACAAAATATAGCAAGTATTATGGAACGGAGGAAGTACCTTATTAGTATAGTCTTCTGTCCTTATTATTTTGCATTAATTGTCATTTTAATCTATCTTACTTATTTTGCATCATTTCTATTTTTGAGCAATTGTCCGTCACTTTTGTTCAATTTCATCTATACATTTTAACTCTCTTTTAATTTCATTCACATAATTCATTCTATCTCTTTATTTCTAACCAATTTTTTTATTTCAAATCTATTAAAATAATATTTTTTTTATAATTTATAGTTATACGCAAAAGCGATTCCTATATTGATAAAACAATCCATTTTTATTTTTCTATGAAACTTTTCAAAATAAGTGTACACTAATTCATGAATTTCAATGATCCAAATCATGAATAAACTTTAATATTACAAAACTAAAATAATTTGCAAAAGAAACTTACAATAGGGTTGAACGATGAACAAATGCAAGATTGGAAAACAAGTTGAAAAGCACAAAATAATTTTTTTATTTCTTTGCAAAGCATGAGAATGGCAGAAGAGGAAAAGAAATTTTGATCACACTATCGCACATGCAATGTCTTGCACATTGAAAATGGAGGATGTGGATGTTTTGGGTTGTCAGATATGAGGTTTGCATCACTACATGAGATAATCAATGTATAGCAAATGAGATGCATTTGAAAAACAATGAAGGCATTGATCAAAGCATGAACAAGCTCTAATAAGGTGTTGGACCATGCCTTGAACGAGACAGGGCATGGGAGGAGGTTGTCTTAAACAAGGCAACAAGATATCACAACTAGATAGTGTGCAGAGATTGCTCACTAGAAAAAATTTAGCTTTTTGCGACATTGGATTTAGTGGCATTAAAAATATGCCACTAATTCATATTTTTAGTATAATAATTATTGGTTTTTATTTTAAGTTTCACCATAAAGTGATTTAGCGACACTTAATTTGGTCTTTAGTGACATATGTAATTGTCACTATAGTCTATAGTGGCATTTGTGAGAAATGTCACTAAATCCTATTTCGCTAAAAGCTTTAGTGTAACTTTTTAATATGCTGCTAAAGAGTCTAATAAATGTCACTAAATCCTCTATATACACTATAAGAAATTTGAAATAACGAGTTGCTAAATATATTCCACTAAAAGCAAATTATGTTGTAATGACTCGTTTGAGGAAGCATAAAGCTCGTTTGAGCAAAATCATTAGAAGACAATAGCATGGAGCTCATTCGAGCATGTTTGTTGGCTTGTTTGAGCGGTTAATCAGAATTGCAAAAGTCAGTTTTCGTTTGGCTTTTTCACCCATACTGAATAATTCTTAGCTTTTAAGTCAACTACTACTCATATAAAATTCTATGTCCAATCTATTACCACCCGTTCCTTTAAATTATTATCACAAGAAATGTTTATAGAAATTAGAAAAATAGAATCTTTTAGATGGTGAATATATTATTTTATGACTTTGAATATATTTGATGGAGGAATAGTGTTTGTTATGTCCAAGATGTGTGATATGAATAGAAAGATTCTTTATGAGAATAAAAATTAAAACAATGTAAAATGATAAATGAAAATAACTTTAAAGAACAAAACATACATTTTTGCATACTCAACCATTGATTATTTCTAAATATTGCAACATTTGTATATTTTTTTTGCTTGCAGCATTCTTGTCACATTTTAACCAACTATTAAAAGTACCTAGCACCAATAAGGAGAAGGCTTAGACAACGAATTAAGAAGCATTAGGAGAAAAAAAGTTAGTGTAAAAGCTAGTAGGTATCCGTATAGTTGTTGGTTAAAATGTGGAAATTGGTATTATATATAAAGGTTAAATTATTTAAAAATAATCAATAGTAGAGATTATTCACAGTAGATAAACAATAACCGAGTTTATTGACAATTTTTTCCTAATTGTAAATAATTAACAATTTGACGAGTTAAAAGCATACCCCATATGCAAAATAATAGCATGCCCTATTTGAGGGAACAAACTAGTTTATATAGCCCACTTACAATATACCTATCTTTCTATTAAAAAATAATAAACCTTTGTTATAACAATCAAAAGATCTATAAGATCAAATGAAAGGTTCCAAAGAAAATAAAAACCAAAAAAATAAAAATTCCAATGAACAACCTTTATTTTTCAAAATATATTTATGCAAATATTGTGGGAAAAATTTCCTAAATCCTCAAGCATTAGGTGGCCATCAAAATGCTCATAAAAGGGAAAGACAACAAGTAAAACTCCAAAAAGAAGCACAATTAATGAGTATGATGCCCATGCCCTTCTGTTTGGTGCACCCGCACAGTTTCGCGCCTGCACCGAATCAAATCCCAGGAGGGGGTAATAATTGGCCTATGTTTGGTTACTGGGCACTGGCCGGGGAGTTATCGCCTGGATGAGGGTGCATCTGGTTCTAGTGTACCCGCGGAAGAGATCACCGACAACTGTCATGATCTTAATACTGTTGATGAAAATCATGATGATGATGATGATGTTGATCATAATAATGGAAGAGGATTAGAGTTAGAGCTGCCTGATCTCAACATGTATCCTCGACCTCCTAATTAATTCAATATTATTATTATTTTAATATATTTTTAATTTCTTATTTGTTTAATATTTTTCAAAAGTGTTTTTTTTTTCATGTAATTTTTGCTTTTTTTTTTTTTTGAAATGTCCTATAATTTTTGCTTAGTATAAGTTCTACTAATTGTTAATGGTTTTTAATAATTATCTAAGTTGTATCTAATTTTTGTTTTTTTTTTTAATTGAAGTTGTATCTAATATTAATTAATTATTGATGGTTTTTAATTTTACAAAGTTGTGTGTAATTATTTATGGTTTTATATTAGTGATTGGCTTTAAAACTCAATTATTTACTATGTTAAAAAAATAGTAGCTTGTGTTGAGAAATAATTGTATGAGAAGTCATTTATTATATTTTACTAATAATTGATTTTCAATTAAATTGTTTTTTAATTACTAATAAAAAGTAAATACTACTTAGATTTGATTTTAAAAACCAATTAATGCATAAATTTGCATGTTCATTGTGGTTATTAATTATGTGGAGTATATATATAATAATAGCACCATAATCTATATCAATTCTTATTTAATGCACTGATAAGTGGTTAGTAAATTGCTTTTTTCGGTTTTTCTAACCCTAAATCATTTAGCATTATGTTCATTGCTCTACTATTAATCATAATATTCATGGATATCATTTTTTAAGTTGATGATTATTCTGAACTAAAAATTGGTATATTATTATGGATTATTATGTATTAAATTTGTGCAAGTAATATTATTTACTGAGCACAACTTTATCAACATTATCATCATCATACCCAGTGTATCCCGCTCATAAAAAATTATAGTTATAGTCTGCGGAGGGAAAAAGGACGACAACTCATACCCATAAAGGAAAGTATGGTAAAAGAGTCCTTCGGCTCGAGAAAGCTCTTTCAAGAGAGAGAAACCTACAACTTACAAATAGAGTGAATAGAGCTAGTACAAATAGCTAAAAATAAAGATAAATGTAAAAAAGGAGGTAATGAGCGATAATTAAAGGCAATGAACATTAACAAACGATGGGTAAAAGGGCGGGTTTAGTAATCTATAACGTGGATTAGGCATCCGGCAACTGTTCCTCCCACGTTCATGCATGTCACTTTTAATTTGTTCCTCCCATGTTCTCCTAGGTCTCCCTCGACTTCTCTTGCCCACCACTATGATAAATTTTTGCAGAGAGAGGTGCAACCTCTAACTTATTCTTGAACTCATGGTTTCTTATCCTATCCATCATAGTATTACTACACATCCACCTCAGCATACACATTTCTGTTACTTCCATCATCTATTCGAAAACGTTCTTGACGGGCCAACATTCAGTCCGATACAACAACGCCGGCCTGATTGCAACGAGATAAAATTTACCTTTTAGTCTCATCGGGAACATTTGATCACAAAGCACCCCGGTTGCTGCTCGCCACTTAAACCAACCCGCTTGTATACGATTAGTAACATCATTATCAATCTCTCCATTACTCTGAATCATCGATCCCAAATATTTGAACTTGGACGTAGATGCAACAACTTCTCCCCCTATGATGAACTCTGGCTCTCCTATCGATTCTGTCCCACTGAAATTGCATCGCAAGTATTCTGTCTTCGTACGACTTATGCGTAGCCCCTTACCCTCAAGGCTTCATCTCCAAGGCTTTCCTCCACTCTTCCAATTTACTACTTTCATTAGCCTCCTCCTTAATTTCTGCGACCAAAACTATATCGTCAGCGAAAAGTATGCATCATGGTACGGTTTCCCAAATGGATTTACAGATTTCCTCCTAGGCACAACTTTAGATTAATGAATAATTTGAGGCATAAAATCAAGCATATTAAAACTAATAGTTATATTATAAATTATAAAAGTCGTGTATTTTTATTAGAACAAAGCTAAAACAAAAAATTAATATAATCCATAAAATATAAGAATTTAAGAGAAGGAATAATAGTTACAATCAAAGTTGTTATGATCGGAAATTTACTTAGATTTAGTGAGAGGATGATCAAAATCGGTAAAATTAAATCCTAGAATCGCGTGATTCTACAAATATGTGTTAACATGCTTTGGATAATGATTATCAATTGCATTTGTTTTTCTTAAGTTTTAAGGTGTAAATAAAAGTTTATTTTACTTGATCTATATTAAGTATTGTAAAATCCTTTTAAAACTGCAAATCAAGAAAAGTTTAAATTTTGTGATTGTGTATATATTTTTAATGTCACTAAATCTAATATCACAACACGAAGTATCTGCTCAATGGTAACTTGATCTTTATGTTTCTTCAAACAGCATCATGAAATTATATTTTTAATGCCACAAAATCTAATATCACAAAAAATAAAATTTATTGTAGTGTCAAAATGAACACCATTCCGTCTTCAATCATTTAAAAAAAAACTTAATATTTTAAGTATACAAATATTAATTATACCAAAAGTATGTGCAACTACGGGTGTCAAGGTTGTCTAAATATAAGTCTTCCTTTTCTCACATTGATTTCTTATACCATATTAAATAAATATTTCAAGCAAACACTTAAGAAAATGGTTGTTGCTCCAAGTAGGAATGTGAATTTGTTTACAAGATTAGTTTTTGGGTCAAGTTTTATCGAATTAGATTTTGCCAAGTTTGAGTTTTCCGAATCAAATTAATGACTTGATCGACTCGGGTCGGTTTAATGAATTATGAAATTGAGTGTTATTTTATGTCGGGCGAATATAAAACCAACTCAACTAGCTCGGATTGAATCAAGTTGATTCAGATTCAAATTTAGCTTGAGTGTATATATATATATATATATATATATATATATATATATATATATATATATATATATATATATATATATATATATATATATATATATATATATATATATATATATATATATATATATATATATATATATATATATATATATATATATATATATATATATATATATATATATAGGGTAAGATCTATACAATCTGAGTCCAAATTGGTTATTATCCACATATGTTCGAGCTCGGTTAGACTATGGGCCATATTGTTTTTGATGTTGGGTTAACTTTGGCATGGACTATTTTGGGTTTTGGTAGCATTTAGGTTATTATTATATGTTCAAAATAAATTCGAGTTGTAAGTTTTGTCTTTTAGATATTTCTTGTTAAGGTTAATTTTAGTTGAAATATCATGAAAAGTTATGCTAAGTTAATATCCAAGTCGATATGGTCATGGAATAAAATTTTAGTTGAAATACATTCAAAAATTCGGTCAAAATCAAGTTCGGTTATACATGCAGATAAGTCTCGGATCGTCATGTTTTTTTCGAACATCATAATTTTTTCCTTGTTTAATGATAAAATGCCAATGGACATTGAGATGATATGTTTGAATTGATCACATTAAGATAATGTTAGAATTGAATTTGAATTGAATTTGTGGACAAAAGAGAAAATTTTATACTCCTATGAATCTACCTATATAATTAAAAAATAGATAAAAATCAATGAAAATTAAAAATTTTCTGAATCTCTAAATTAGAGTTGACCACACCCTTAATGGAAAGATATAACATTTCCAAAAGATTAGCTTGGGGTAAAAGTGTTTTTAAAAATTACTCTTAATAAATTGGTATCTTATGGAAATCACGGTCATTTGTAGAGATTAGAGGTGTTCATTCGGGTGATCGGGTCGGTTTCGAACGGGTGTCATTCGATTCGGTTGTAATTCGGATCGGTTATGTTTCGGCTGTTTGTTATGACGGGTCACACTCGGGTCGGGTCGGTTAGTCACGGTTCGGTTAAAGATCGGTTATTCGAGCAATCGGTTAAGCATCTGTTCGGTGCCGGTTGAAGTTCGGGTCGAGTGTTAATCGGTGTCAGGTTCTCATCGATTAATAATTGGTTCGGTTTGTCGGGTACAGATCGGGTTCGGTTTTTTAGAAAAAAGAATTCGGCTACGTATTAATAATTACTATCGATCAAAAACAAAATAGTTTAAATGCAAATCAATTAGTGATCATTATTACTTTGTTACTTTTACATGTTTGACCGAAAATTAAAAATATAAAGTTCTATAAATTTTCCTCTAGTACGATTAAAAGTAGTTTAATAAACATTGCCTATTGATTATTAGCTCTAAATATATGAAATCATGTATTTATTAATTAACTATAAAATGATTGAATATAAGCATATCATACTTCTATCTTAAAAATTGGTTAAGATATAAAGCAATTCGATCTAAAATTCTTTCGGGTTAAGTCGGTTTTAGCCGGATTGAGTTCGGTTTCGAGCATGATTCGGGTCGGATATGACTCGGGTCGGTCATTTTTAGGTTCGGGTAATCTCGGTTAACGGTTATGTGTTGGTTACAAAACTCGGTTACAGTTCGGGTTCAGGTTTCCCATTTTCGGTTGTCAACCGGTTCGGGTACAACATCGGTTCGAATATTGTCGGTTCGAAAAACCTGAAAACGAAAGATATTTTCGGGTCGATTTTCTTTCGGTTTCGGTTCGGATTTTCGGGTCGGGTCACTTTTGAACAGCTCTAGTAGAGGTGTTTAAAACAGACTCGAAGATCCGATAGACACTCGACTTTATAACCGAATCCGATTAGTTCCGATTTACAAATAGATTTACAATTATGTAAAAACAAATGTGAACACAAAACCCGATTTTAAACTGACCTGAAACACCTAACCCAAAATCAACCCGATGACCCAGTCACCCGAATGAACACCTGTAGTCATTTGTGAGGTTAATAAATTACCCTTAATTTATTATAGGATGTGATAGGGTTAGAGTTTTGTTATTTTAGTTTATCTTTTTCAGATTTAATATTATTATTGTTTTTTTTTGTAATAATTTATAAATCACGGTTATTGAATAGTAATTGTTAAAATAATTAGTATGATTTGATATAAGTAGGTATATTAGCTCGAGTGCAATGCCCTACCGGAGTTTTTCCACGTCGCAATAATTGAGAATTCGTAGACAAACTACTGCACTTTGACAAAATCTCTATTGGCTTGATTCGGCACTTATGTTATTTGTTGCAATGTGGGACCATCACCTTGATTCTTCTTCTTTCTAAATTTTTTGTCGTTATCCTTGTATTTTTTTTCATTTTCTTTTATTTTTCAATTTTACATTCCATCTTTTTAACACTAATCATTAAGTACTTCCTCCGTTCTTTTTTACTTGCAACATTGTTGACTGTAGTACGATTTATTAAGCAAATTGACTTTTATATTATCGGTAATCAAAAAGTTAAAATATAGTCATATGAGATCTTGTTTGAATCGTCTCGATTCAAAGTTTATTAATTTTGAGTTTTTATAATTTTTCAATATGTATAATTAGAGATATTAAAGATTCAATATGTATGTTGGAAAGTGTGAAAAAGCAAATGTTGCAACTAATATAGAACGGAGAAAGTATATATCTAAGGGGAATCTTATTTTATTTGTCAAAATATACATTACTAATATAGTCTTCAGCCCTATTTATTTTATATTAATAGTCATTTTATATCTGTCTCACTTATCCCTCTAACAAATTTAACTTTTTGCGATATTGAATTAGTGGAATTAAAAAAAAGTCACTAATTCATATTTTTAATATAATAATTATTGGTATTTATTTTAAGTTTCACTATATAGTGATTTAGCGACACTTATTTGTTGTTTAGTGGCATATGTAATTGTCACTATAGTCTTATAGCGGCATTTTGTGATAACTCTCACCAAATCCTATGTCACTAAAAGTTTTAGTGTGATTTTTTTAAGATGTTGTTAAAGGGTCTAATAAATGTCATTAAATCATTTATTTATATATATTATAAGAAATTTGAAATAACGACATTTAAATTAAATGTCGTTAAATATATCCCACTAAATCAAATTATGTTGTAGTGTATTTTGCATTATTTCTATTTTAGGGCAATGGTCCACCACTTTTGTTTTATTTCATCTATATATTTTAACTCTCTTTTAATTTTTTTCACATAATTCATTCTATCTCTTTATTCTAACCTTTTTTTTTTTCAAATCTATTATAATAATATGTTTTTATAATTTATAGTTATACCCAAAAGAGATTCCTATATTAATTAAACAATCCATTTTTAGGATAAAGTCATAGTAATTGAAGGAGTATTGAAAAAAAAGAGTAAAGCTAAAGTAAGAGCTAATACCCACTCTTAACTTTATAATGTTGATACTTGATAGTATTAAAACAATTTGTGAAATATTCATACTACCTCCGTTTATATTTATGTGCAACTTTTGCCATTTTTGTCCGCTAAAAATTATGTGCAACTAATTTTTATCTTTCCTTTTATAGTAAAAAATAACCTATCTAAATACCTATCCCATCATTTTCTCTCTCCTTTAATTACCTATCACATCATTTTCTCTCTCCTTCTTTTCCCTTAATTACCTATCCCTACTTCCTCTCTCCTTCTTTCTCTTACTTACCTATGCCTACTTCCATCATTTTCTCTCTCCTTCTTTCCCTTAATTACCTATACCTACTTCCTCTAATTTCTCCCTACAAAGTTTTGCATTGGCAACCGTGCTTGGGCTAAAAGTTGCACATAAATATAAACGGAGGTAGTATAACATTTATGCAAAGAAATAGTTTTAAGTATAATTAAGATAAAAATTTTAAATATGAACTAAAGTAATAAAAAAATTATATTATATGAAAAATGAGAAAAATACATAGATAAAATAAAAGATGAATTAAATGACTGAATCAAAATTAAAGACTCAATATAATTCATAGCCAAAACGAAAAATAATGTAAATTCAATAAAACTGACTTAAAAATAAACTAATTTTTTGAGAGGAGTAAATCTAGTAAAGAGGGAGTATATCCAATAACTTCATGGGTGATGATGAGTCCATTTATCTGAAGTAGGACTACTTTTTGGGTGATGACGTGGAGTATGTTGGATGTGAGTAGAATGTGTACAATAGGATAAAGTCTTATTAAAAGCTATGGTTGAAAATAGAAATCATCAAATAGTTCTAATTTTGTTTCATTGATTGAGGGGCTATTAACGGTTAGGAGTGTTCAAAGGTCTAAACCTGGACCGGATCGGAAGATCGGAATCATGAATATGCCCCGTTTTAACCCGGATTCCATCCAGTCCGATTCGGATTTAGACCGGTTAGATCGAAAATAATTTTCTCATTTGAGAGGATAAAATTTAACACTATATTCTGATGTGAGGAAATTAAGAGGATAAAAAGGCATTGAATTTTCTTATTTGAATAAAAGAAGGGTGAAAAATAAAGGGAAAACAATAAAAAAAATCTTCTTTACAATTATAACAAATTAAAATTTTCAACATTGAAAAGATTTATAAGATAAACGCACTAATTTCCCCTCCTTTTTTTCCTTCATGTTAGAGTATATAACATATCTTGGGGCCTTAACCATCAGCTTAAGCTTTTAGTTGAGTTGGTTCCTTGACATGGTATAGTTGAGATCCCAAGATATATGTTATATTGTTATATACTCTAACACTTCCTTCCCTCCAATTTCGTTTCTTCATCATTTTTTTTCTTCTATTATTGTTATCTAAACTTAATGTAATAGATCTAGTGGCGAATCTAGGAAAATAGCAATATAGGGATTTTATTTGCCTCACTTGGATATCAATTTGAGAAGCAAGAAAAATAAAGCAAGACAATTAAAAAGATAAAATCCTTCGCAATTTTAAGAAAACGGATACTTCCAAAATAGAAAAGATTTGAAATTACCTTGAACCAATAATGTTTTCTCCTCTCCCTTACCTTCCCTCACATTAGCTTTCTTTACATACAAAAATGTTATTCAAAGTTCCATGCCGGAGTAGATTTTGGAGACCCTATTTATTTTAATGATCTCTTTTATAATGTGGTGCTTTATTATATTAAAAGATATAAACTTTTCTACTATATGAAACATAATTTTAAGGACAAAATATATTGTAACATTATATTACTTCAAATACAAAAAAGGTTACAAATCATATAAAATATGCTGTTGGAAATCTATAACACCCTATTAATTTCTGAATGATTATTTTATTAAAAGTAATTATTTTAAGAAATTAATAACTAAATAATAAGCTAAGTTATATGAAGTTGGGCTAGCTTATATACAATTATATTTTTTTCACATAAAAACGAGCTAAGTTGTGCAAGTAAATACCCAAAATTTAGCCTAACAAGAATTAAGGTAAAGTGCATTTCCGGTATCCCGCATAAGACAGGGTCCGAGTGGGGTTTTTTTTTTCTTGAAAAATGCGGGCAAATCATACCCGTACCCTCAAGGAGGGAGTAAAGAGAGATGCGCGCAATCAACAAGCCCCAATTGATACCTGCGCCCAGTAAGGGTCGAACCTTAAACCTTCTGCTCCACATGCAAATGCTCTATCCATTGAGCCCAAACAACAAGAATTAAGTAAGAAAGAAAGAAAAAAAATAAAAAGAAAAATAAGAAAGAATTGAAATGGAAGGGGCTTTTGGCTCTTCAAATTTTGTAACATTTATTTTGGAAGGCAAAAGGATTTGCAATGAATTCAATTAACTTTTCCTTAATTTTTTTCTATCAAATAAAAGTAAGAACTAAGAACTTAGGAAACAAACCCCCACTATCATCACTATAACTCCATTGAAGCTTTTGTTTTGTTACCAAATATCCAAGTAAGTGTATACGCAATTTATGCTTTTTTTATAATTAAAATATTTTTATGGGTTAATTTTAAATGAATCAAATCTTAAAATAAAGGTTATTATATATGATAACATGTTGATAAAATAATGGTAATTATGATTGTAGTATAAGTGTTGTGAATATGACTAGATTATGATATGAAATTTTATGTGTGGCTTTTGTATGATTCTTGATTTTAGATTAAGCATGAGAATTATGATATGATTTCCTTAGTATAATAAGGATTGTTATAATCAGTTATCGTATGTCTTATAACTATTAATGTGATTGCGTGAATTTAAATAGAATTGTTGGGATTTGAATGTTGAATTATGTATGGAAATATGGAATGTGGACAACAGTATAATGGTACTCCTTCCGTTCCTATTTGATCTTCCTATTTGGGTTTTTCATAAAGATTAAGAAAAATGGAATCTTTGGTAGTAGTGGGGTATTATTTTAATTATATAGTAGTGAGAAATAATGATTGTATTGGAATTATGAGAGAAAAAACTAATTAAATTTATAATAGTGTGAAGTAATGATTGTATTAAAAGTATGAGAGAGAAAACAATTAAATAATAGTGTGAAGTAAGAAAAGTGGGGTTTTAAGGGATAAAGTGAGATGAAAATTTTCCAAAAATAGAAAGTATTCTAAAGTGGAAGAACTTTTGAAACTGCCCGTTATAGTAAGGTGGAAGAACATAAAAAAACGGAGGAAGTATGAAGTATGGAGAATTTTGTGAGATTGAACAATAATTCCGTTAGTGATCATAATAACAAAAAAAATTGAATTTTTGGACACCTTTTGGCTTCCAAAATTTTTTTAAAATACTTAGGTTACTTTATTTATTTATGAATATGGTACACAGGAGTTTTGATATCTTCTGAACGCAACGGTGCAATCGAAATTTTAGTTTGATAGTCCTAATAACCTACTGTTTTGGATAGATTCATACTTCTGAATTTTTATTTGATAAAGTAATGATGTGAAGTGTATTGGATGACTTTGTAATTGTTATATAATATCTTGGAATCATGTGTGTGTATTGGTTTGTGGTTTAAGATAGCATGAATGTGTGCTTATCCAAGTATGTATGATTAGATTATGTAGGATCTCGATTTGTGACTAGAAGTTGATAAGTACGTTTAGAGTTGCTTTTGTCTTCTACTGGTACGTACACGCAGTAAAATATTATATCACGTTGATTGTTTATTGAGGAAAAATGGATGTAGTAAAAACTTGATGATATGTATACCTTAATCGAGAAGTATGATTTTAACAAATTCATAAGTAGAGGTCGTATGTCCTCACTAACATAAAAGTAGACGTAGTATGACGTCAATTGGTGGATTGTTGTACACACGGTATATGGGGCATTATGAACCACCGCGGGGGTATGCATACATAATTATGGGCACGGAAGTATGGCGTGTTGCCTATGGTAGAGACTTACTTAGGGCTTAGCTCCCCCTAATGTATAGTTTTAACACTTGGAGTTTGGGTTGTTTTCGCAGTATGGCGGGTTTGTTCCAGCAGTATGATTGGGTAATGCCAGACTATTTCATTTTTAAGTGAATTATTCATAAACGATGAAATTGACATTAATCAAGAGTAACTTAAATAATTACGATGCATCATGTTTATATGAACGTTGTTTCTTTAACGTTATGTTTTTTATATTATTTTCTTGACGTGTACCTTTACTCTTAATGATCATGCGATGATGTTGTTCCTCTTGGGGTTAACAACTAGCAGTTAGTTAAGTTGCAGGATTGGGGAGTAAGTTCACATTTGAAGAATAAATAGCTTAAGTATGGGAGATTCGTTTATAAAACCTTTTTATTTATTGTTAAAAAATTTGAGCTAAGAGGCGTTAATGCTCTCGAGTTGTATTTATTTTTATTTTATTTTCCACTACTAGGCTTTAAACTTTATTACAACCTTAATGACTCTAGTAGAACTCGATCTGCCAAGTCGTTTTAATAAATTTTTAGTTTGATATTTCTACATAACATCCTCTATGGACTCTGACCTTTATGTTATTTGAAAGATATTCTTTTTATCGAGTCGAGTATATAAGGCATAATAAAAATAAAACATATCCCAAAAGTTATGAGAGAAAGGGGTAGGCTTTAAGGGGAAATTCACACAATTTTTATGTGTTTATCGAACTTAGAAATATATGTATTTTATTAATTACTTAATTTAAAACTATTATGATATAAGGTGTTGCTTTATTTTTAGTTATATTATTTCTAACTTATTATGTGAATTAAGTGTTTTTCCCTCTTATTTCGAGCAGCCTGATTCTATTTATTTTAATTTTCCCTTCATTGTGATGAGTAGATTGATATGGGAATTGAAGGGAGCAATAGGAAGAATATTAGATTGAAGATTTACCACACGAGTAAGTTAAGTTCAACTTTTAGGACTTGTCATCTTTTGAGTGTTAAACTAATTAATTTTTTATGGATATTACTTAAGGATTAAGTGTATACGAGTGGTTGGATCGTGGATCCACTTATGTCTGAAAGAGTAAGTGGGAACGAATTTTAGAAGTTGAGGATTGAAGTTCTTTATGAATTGACAGTTGCATGCATGCACTACCTATAAATGGGCCAAATAGTCTGTGATCTGATTTTTTAAATTTTTTAATACTTTATACCAAATTTATGACTTAAAAAATCAAATTCAAGATCTAAAGGCCAATCTAAAACCTAAAAAATAATTTCAAGACTTAATCAATTGATTTTAATTATTAAATTTGATATTATAGTTTTTTATAAAAAATTTCAAAATCATATATACTAAATATCTTTAAAGCGATATATATATGTTTCGGAATTGGAATTCTACTACTTGAAATAGGGATTTCATGTCTTTGAGAAGGCTTTTTTAGGTTCTAAAATAGTCATATTAAACATTAATTAAGTTTTGTTAACATCTTCTTCTATACACATAAAGTATTCCGTTTAAAAAAAAACCCTAATAGAAATTAAAACTTTACATAAGAACTGTTTACAATAAAAAATTAAATAATATGAATATTTGAAATAATCATACCGAACATCTATTAAGCAATATATATATATATATATATATATATATATATATATATATATATATATATATATATATATATATATATATATATATATATATATATATATATATATATATATATATACACATACATACATACATACATACTGACATACATACATACATACATACATATGCATATGCATATATACATATATATATATATATATATATATATATATATATATATATATATATATATATATATATATATATATATATATATATATATATATATATATATATATATTATTCTGAAAATGGAATTTTACTAGAATAGGACTTTTACGCATTTGAAGAAGGCTTTTTAAATCTTTTTAAAATAGTAACACTAAACATTTATAATATTTTAAACAAAATCATAAGCGAGCTGGATTTTGCAATCAAGTCTCATGTAAAAGACCGCCGCGCAGGAGAATTCCTATAATAACAATATCCAATATAATGTGGCTATAGGAAAATTTTATTTTCCATATCTTTAGGTAATTAAGATTATTTTGTTATTATTGGTCTAATTCTAGGTTACTGATCATTTATTAATGAGAGGTGTTTCTTATATTTATGAAAAAGATTATTCTGTTATTGTTAGTTCTATTTTAAGGCTTGTGACCTATGTGTAAATAGAGGTGTTACCTCTTATTTATAAAATAATACAATCTATATATATTTTTCTTATTCTAAGCTAAATTTCGCATTATTAATTATTTCAATTACAAGATAAGAGATGTAAATAAGATTATTTCGAGTTGTAATGAATCAAAGGGGCAAAAACGAAGCTCTTAAAAAAGTGGGGGTAGAGAGACATGAAATTTCACCAAATATAAGTGTGAGGGAACAAAATGAGTGTACTTCTTATTAAATAAGATATTCTAGTGAGACTTGAGGGCACAAAATCAAAATGTAAAAGTTTTACAAGTACCAAAAAAGAATTCCACCAAAATATTGTTGTATTACAAGTCATGTAGTCAATCATTTATAATTTGTACATGTGCGAAAATAAAATCGTACGAAAAATATAGTTCCTCTTGTTTATTATTTGTGTCCAATTTGATTTTTTAGCATTTTTTGTCGGCCGATTTTTGGGGCATTACGGTTACTGTTTAGGGCTCTCGAAATAAATGGAGTTAAATATTAAATGGTGTTATTCTGGCTCGGTTCTGAGTAATATTTTTAAGTGATTTATTTGCAAATCTTATTAAATTTAAAATAATATAATATTGTAATATATTTTGTTTTGAATATTTTTTTAAAGTGGAAAATTTTTATTTTTTATGTAACAATGAAGCCTCATTATAAATGACATTGCAAAAACAAATAGGGCATCCAAAATCTTTGCTCTGCCCTTGTTCATCAATCACTTTTAATATGTGATTTGTTCTAAATTTATAAGTTAACACATAGTCCAATGAGTCTTATTTATTTCGTCTCAATGTAATTATTAAAAAAAAGATAAAGGTCTTCGATCTTTTTCAAATACTTAACGAAATTGTGGTTATTTGTGCGAAAAGCTCGGATTTTTGTGCGCACGGAGGCATTGATGGGGTTTTCTACGAAGGATGGGAAAGATCTCTTGTTTAATTAGGCCCAAGGTAAAGATACATGTGTGAATGTAACCAATCCCATAGTGGTTTCTTCTTGGGCTTCAAGTGGCTTCCTAGCTGGTGTTGAAATAAATATGTTGTTAAGTGTGAGGAGGATGGATATCATTCTATTTACTTTCTCTACATTTGGGGAGTTAGGCAGATAAGCACTTGATCAATATGCATAATTAAACGTGACTAAATGTATCAACTTCACATATAAGCTTAACTATAAGCAATTTTAAACGTAAGTAGAAGCAACTTTTTTTTAGAAGTGATACACATTTGCATATTGATATCAATTTATACTCATTATATTTTATTATATTAATTATGAATATTAAGCATAATTAAACAAGATCTTTCAGTTTTATACTTCCATCTTGTTAATTTGCTATCATATTGAAGTCTAATTAGTTTTAATCTTAACTGCCATTTTATTATTCACTTAAATAACATGAATTCATTCATTTACAGGGGAGGTTCTGAGCATGTTCCGCATGTTCCACCGTACAGGGCTCCAAAAAATTTAAGGGCCTCAATACTAACTTACGTAATATGGAGTACTACATATTTTGTGTCTAAAGATACAAAATTGATAAAAAAATATATATTATTTTTGAAATTGCACAGGGCCTTCAAAAAATTTTTAACTTTTGCACCGCCCTTGTTGATACTATGAACACTGTTTTGTTGTACTAGCGAATGGCATCCAAAGCTTTGTACTTCTATTTTTTTTTTTTTGACTAATAAAGAAATAAATTAAGCATAATGTAATACAGAGAGCTTAGACACTAGCCGTTATATTTCATTAATTAGCTTGTTCATTAAACTAAATAATTTTATTTATTAAGATCTTATTTGTTGACTAGCTAGATTTCTCCAATCCCAATATAAATTGAAAGATAAAAGTATAATTTTACACAGAAAGCTATGACAATAGCCGTTATTCCATTAATTAGATTGTCTAATGACCATTAACACATCCATCACAATGTTGACTAGGTGTGTTCACATTGTTAGCTACGTAATTCCTCTGATCTATTTCAGTATACTTGTTACTGATTGTAATATTTTTTTACACGCAACCAGATACAATTATTTTAGAACAGAGAAAGTATTTTATTCTAAGTGCTTTGTTTTGTTGGTTACCTTTGATTTTTTTTTTTTGTTTTATGAAAATTTAAGTTTTTCTAATTGGTTGAGAAAATGAAGAAAATAATTTAATTAGTCCATTAATTTAAGAGATGATTGCAAAAATACTTAATAAATCTCTTATTTAAATAAATAACAAAATTAGAGTTAATAAATCTATTAACAATGGTAATCTCAAATTTCTAATTCCAACATAAAAATGAAGTAAAATATCTCATAATTGCTTTTATTAATTATCGAGCAAGATGCTAAATGTAACCAACATTGTGAAATGGAGGGAGAAATAAAATTTATTTTATTAAAATTTGTTAGCTATAATGTAAAATCAGGGATGAACAAAGTCGAATATCCGATCTGAAACATACAGTCGGATCGTACATCCGATATTCAAAATTTGGCATATTTGTGATTCGATATTCATAATAACCGATATCCGACATTCGAATTTAGTCAAAATAATTTTAAATAAATATTATTTTACTCTTATTAATATCGGATATTTGAATTTACTTATACAATGCTGATATCCAATATCTAATATCCGACTATCCGAAGTGTGGTCAGATATCCAATATCTAGTATTCGACTATACCATCTTCAATATTCGAATTTTTGATTTAGATTTCGACCAAAATTATAATTTTGAATAGAATATCATAACACTATATGTGAAATATTGAATCAAACACTGCTATTTTAATAAAAATAAAAATACAAAAAACAAAACAATAGCACCTAATAGTCAATGGATGATGTTCATGCATATAATTTGCCTTTATTTCCTCATAAAATTTTCAAAATATATTTTCTTTCCAATATTCGAATTGTGAAACATTTTAGAACATATATTTCAATTTCATACTCAAATTCTGTTATCGAGCGGGATATTAGGTTGTTGATGATGATATTTTAATTCCATAAAAACAAAAAAGCGATTCAAAAATCAAAATTTTCTTATAAATCCTAAACTGCAATGGGTAACTAACAAAAAATCAAAATTTATGTTTAATTATTTATTTATCTAATCAAGATTGAGCTAGCAAAAAAAAAAAAAGGCTCGGGACCATACCTAAAAAATATGGTAATTGCTCTAAGTGATGCTCTAAAACTACAAACTATTTTGTATATGGGCATTATTAAAGTTCGTGATCATTTTCATCCACTCCTTTAACATAATAAACTTTCAAAAGCTTCACTCTATTGCATCTCTCTAAAAATAATTACTAAATACTTTCCAAACTAAAACAAGCTAAAACTAAAAATTAAATTACAATTGCCAACGAAAATGAAGTTGAAAGTTGATGCATGTTCACTCTTTTGGCTATAACTTTTGATAAGAAAATCACATAATTGTAATGTTTGCGGCATTAGAACCTAGTCAAGTACAAGCGGATCGCGGTATGGTCGCGTAAAACTCACGACCGGACCGCGGTTGAGTCACAAATTACGCGATCATGCCGTGGTGCGTTCATGTGCGACTGAATGTTTAAAATCACTACAAACTTTTGACGATCATCATTTCTCGCTCGATTATCAGAATTGGGCATATACTACGTCTTTGAAAGCTATTGAAGTCTAGTTTTTAATGACATAACCCTTGAATTAAAACGATTTTTCTATAAAAGGTTATGTCCAAAAGATTGAATATGTATCAAATTTCAGCACAAACTTTAAACGATCGTCATTTCTCACTCGGCTATTGAAATTGGGTATATAATATATCATTGGAAAAATCTTGAAGTCTAGGTTCTAATGCCGTAAACATTACATTTATGTGATTTTTTCTATCAAAAGTTATATCTAAAAAAGTGAACATGTATCAAATTTTAACACAAAACATGTGAATAGGTTTATTTTTCGATTATAAAAAATTATTTTTTTAAAATTTATATTTTTTATTTTGATTTAATAATTATTAATAAATTTAGTTTTATAATAATAATAATGCTTGATTTTATAATAAAAAAAATTTAAAGGCATTATAATAATTTTATTAAAAATGGGAGGCGACACAATAAATAGGTGGTGATTTTTAAGGAATGGATTGTGTTAGAGACTTCGAGTATATAACATATTCTGGGACCTCAACCATCAGCTTAAGTTTTTTGTTGAAATGGTTCCTTGACATGATATTAAAAGTCAGTGAAACAAGAGATTATGGGTTCGAATCTCAATCACCCCTCTTTTAAAGTGGAATATTCAGCGTTAAGTATGAGGAGGGTCTATGTCGTATCCACACTTCAAGCCTAAAGGGCTCTCATGAAGGGGCATGTTAGAGTATTTAACATATTATAAGGCTTCAACCATCAATTTAAACTTTTGATTGAGATGGTTCTTTCACGTATACATTTCTTGACCAGATTTTTCAACGGGCACTACACCACCCACTATCATCAATGACGTAGACATACTATAGTACCCAAATAAAGAAAGTCATGATTCTCGTCCCACAAGGCATTATAAAAAGGAACAATCCACCAATAATTCGTATCACATCCATTTTTCAATCATGCGAACATTCAAAATTCCTTTTAGTCTCATTTCCATCCTCATCTTAGCTAATACATTCTCCCTTACTTCGGTAGAATCATGCAATACCATCGACAAAGAAGCATTGCTCGATTTCAAACGTCGAATCACCGACGATCCATCCCAACTCCTTAAGACATGGGTCGCTAGCACCGATTGTTGCACATCATGGGCCGGTGTCGATTGTGATCGTGTCACAGGTCGGGTTGTTAATGTCTCAATGTCAGGTCTCCAATCTGGCGATGACTTTATTCTAGACACCTCTATGTCAGGTACACTCTCGCCTTTCTTAGGTAACCTTACCTATCTCCAACTCCTCGATTTTAGCAATAATAAAGAGCTTACCGGTCCAATTCCATCCGAACTAGGCAAATTGTCACATTTGACCCTTCTATTTTTAGACACAAATAAGCTAAACGGTTCAATACCCACTTCATTAAGTAACCTCCATAACCTAAAAAAACTTTACCTAAGTGATAATAAACTCTCAGGCTCCATACCCATTTCTTTGTTTCAAACAATGCCTTCTCTATCAGAATTAGGCTTATCGGGAAACCGACTTTCCGGTCCAATTCCGACCTCGATCGAAACCCTAATTGCTCTTACTAAACTTGATCTTAATACCAATAATCTAACCGGTAAAATCCCATTTGGTATAGGTAAATTGAAAACCCTAACATACATTGATTTTTCAATGAATGAAATTCAGGGAACTATCCCAAATTCTATAGGTGAACTATCCCAATTAAATCTTTTATACCTAAATGATAACAAACTTTTTGGGCCTATTCCATCATCAATAGGTAAACTTATTTCCTTGCAATTTCTTCGGCTTTGGAACAATAAACTTTCCGGTGTTCTACCAAATTCAATCGGAAACCTTCGTCAAATCCAAAGAATGTACATAGATAACAACATGATAACCGGAAAATTGCCTTCCAGTATCGGAAATCTGGGTACATTAACTGATTTATCCATGACAAACAATCATTTTGTGGGTAAAATCCCAGAAAGTTTTGGCAATCTTAAGAATCTTATATTGCTTGATTTGTCTGGAAATCAGCTAATCGGACCAATCCCAACTCAATTAGGTCAATTAAAACTGTTACAAACACTCGGATTATCCTACAACCCGTTTAAATTGGGGGAAATACCTGATTGGATCTTCTCGAATCTAACCCTTTTCGAGCTTAATTTAGCGGGAACAGGGCTTAAAGGGCAGCTTCCTCAATTGTTATCTTCGTCAACAGTAACAAAACTAGATCTGTCGAGCAATGAATTTAGGGGAAAATTACCTTCATGGATTGGGAACATGAGTTGTTTATGGTTCTTCAATATATCCAACAATGGATTTGATTCCGCCATTCCTGATGAATTCAAGAATCTTACATCGATTCAGAATCTAGATCTTCATTCGAACAAATTTTCTGGATCTTTGGAAGTAATTTTCGCACAAGGGTCTTACACAAACATCGATTTATCGAACAATATGTTTACAGGCGGGCTGGATGAGGATCTAGGTAACAATCCTGCTTTGAATTCGATCAATTCCTTGATCTTATCGAATAACCCACTGGGAGGATCCATACCCAAATCGATTGGGAATTTGACCCAATTGCAGATCCTAGAAATGGAGAGTAATGGATTAACAGGAAAAATTCCTGAAGAAATTGGGGATGCTAAACAATTAACGACAATGTTGTTGTCGAAGAATAGATTGAGTGGGAAAATTCCAAGAAGTATTTTGAATTTGGAAAATCTGGAAGTTTTGGATGTATCAATGAATAGACTTAGTGGAGAAATTCCTCCACACAAGGCTAATATTCCTGCCTCTGCATTTGATGGTAATGATGGGTTATGTGGGGCCCCACTCCCTCCTTGTAATAGTTGAGTTTTTTTTTTATTTTTTTTGAAAACATGTAATAGTTGAGTTTAGGAAAAATAAATTTTGTTTTTTGTTAATTTAAGAATTTTATTTGGATGTAACAGTTAGAATATTGTAATTCTCAAATGTAATTTTTTTTTTGATTGTGTACAAATAATTATGAAATATAAGAGGTACTTGAATAACAATGTTGGATAATATAATGAATATTTAAACAATGTTGTATGATAATGATTATATAGATCTAGTCTCCTTGGTCCAAAAAATTAATTTTGAGTTTTGAAAACAAAAACTTTGCTTAATAATGAATAAATTAATGGCCTAAAATAATCGTTATTAGAGCAAAACACACAACAATAGATTCCTTCAAAATTGTACATGTATTACAAGCTTAGCTATATCTATTCACCGAGTAGTTTATCTGAATGAGATGACAATTGATAATTAGTTGATAACTAAGTTTATGTGTTTACTATAGGTGGTTGTTGAATAATAAATGTGTTTTGAATTTATATCTATAATATTACCTTAGGTAGGTAATTATATGGTAAATAAAAAGTTTTTCGGATGTATATATATCACTTATTTTTTTCAATAGAAAATTGTTAGAATTAATTAGACAAAAGTTAAAATTTCATAACGTGCCACTAAATTTTAACTTTATTTTGAGACTAATGATTTGTGATAAAAACGAAAAACTGAAGCATTATTTTTTAACTTTTACAGAAATTATATTGAGAACATTTAGGTTATTTAGAATTTAGAAATCAAAAATTTAATATGTAAGAGTTATAGTCATTATAAATCAAAAAGGCCAGCACACCAAATTTATATTAACGTATATTAAAATGGCCTTTTAATCTCTTTTATAAATCAAAAAATAATTGCAGATTAAAAATAGACAAAAAAAATTTGGAACGAGGAAAGCAGTTAGCACAAGTACTACCTTCGTTTCATATTACTTGCAACACTTACCATTTTTGGAAGTTTCATATTACTTGCAACAATACTATTTTTGGCAAAAATTATCTACTTATTTTATCCTTATTTTATTCCTATCCCACTATCACCATCAATTATATATCATCTCATTAATTATTTAATATACCCACAAGTCACAACCACTATCTACTTATAATAAATTTTTTTATTTTTACCCCACACGTCATCATCAATCATACATTATTCCTACTTTTACCATATTAATTTGACGACCCTTAAAAAACGTATTAAATTTAATGGTGCAACTAAAATGGAATGGAGGTAGTATAAGTTACAATAGTTACTAGCTAGTCAACCTAATAATCATTTTTAATGTCAATCAAGAAATCCCTAGAACTAATATCCCGGCCGGGCAGCCGCAAACAATGACAATTGTTAGTCAAAGCCTCAAAGGGAAATATTAAGTCAACGTTCTTAATACATACTTCCTCCGTTCCATAATACTTGCTACATTTTCTATTTTGGGAAATTTCATATTACTTGCTACATTTCCTTTTTAGTAAAAAACCAATCATTTAAAGTTATACCTATTCCTACTTTTATCCTACTCTATATCTAATTACTCCTATTTTTCTTTTTCATTTTCCAACAAATAATATTAAAAAATTCCAAAAAAGCAACTTTCCACCTACTACTCATCATTGCACAGTAACTCTTTAATATTTGTGCCCATGCAATGGTAGCAAGTAAATCAGAACGGAGGAAGTACTTCGAAATGATCATGTTTTGACTTGTGATGAATTAATTACACTCAAAATTTGTTTTATTATTTTTTAGTTTATTTTATTAAATTTGTCTTTTTTTTTTAATCATATACTTATGATGTGTTTTTCTATACATAAATGTAACTTATTTTTTCATCTCATCTACATATTTTTTTTTGCGTAATTATATACTACTCCGTTCCAATTTGCTTTTAACACTTCTCATTTTTAAATTTTTCATATTACTTGCAACATTATCCATTTTGGCAAAAAGAACCTATACAATTCTTTATTTTACTCCTACTTCATTCCTTCCCCATATATCATTATCAACCTTACCTATGTGAAACGGGATTGAATCGTCATTTTGCTTTGAAAAAAGTATTCCTTAAATATTGTGCAAGTTGTTATATTGCAACTAAAATGAAACAAATATAGTATTTAAAAAACAAGTTTGAGTCAAACTTTTCATCTAAGTTTGCCTGTACAATTATAGATACAACTAATCCATTAAATATCCTAATCCAAATTCCACATAATCAACAACTATTATCCAAACCAACTCAAACTAGAATCAAAAAACAAACATCATTCACACCCTAATCCATAGGTTCATTTTATTAAATTTATCTTATTTTTATTTTATAGCTATGATCCATTTCTATACACATACATCATCATCATCATACCCAATATATCCAGCTCATAGAAACTATGGACAGGGTCTGGAGAGGGAAGGACGGCGGCAACTCATACCCTTAAAGGAGAGCACGCCTAAAAGGAGTCCCCCGGCTCATGATAGATGAAGATATGTTCCTGCCACGCGAGAGAAGGATAAAACGCATATGGATAAATAAAGTATGAAACAAATGTGAAGCTTTAAAAACGATAACGCTAAACATAGAGAAGACACGAAAAAAGCAAGAGAACAAGAACACCAAAAAAGCACAATAAGGGGATGGTCAGAAGTCTAAAACTTATATGTGGCGCCTCCACATATTTTTGCGTAAAAACATATTAAAAAACAAGTTCAAGTCAAACATTTCGCCTAAATTTGACTTTTGTACAACTATAAATACCTGATTCTTATAAATCGCCACTCTTTTCATTTTATCGCCACCCCTATTTTAAATTAATTATATAAAAGAACGAAAATGCCTTTAAGACTTAAAACAACTATAAAACACTTCGAAATCACTCTATAACACACTCTTATAAATACAACTAAATACTAATCCATTAGATATCCTTATCTCAAAAAGAAACTCAAATATGAATCAAAAAAGAAACATTCATCCCTTATTTTACATCCTCATTATATTATCCAATCCATTCCACCCAAAATTCGTAAAATCCTGTCACCCCATCGACAAACAAGCTTTACTTGCCTACAAACATGGCATAACCAACGACACAGTCCCCGATTCCGGCTACAAACTCCTCCACACATGGCTCCCTACTACCGACTGCTGCACCTGGGAAGGTATCGGTTGCAATCGCCGTAACGGACGAGTCAATAAACTATCAATGCCCAATTTCCCCGATTCCCCTTTCTTATCATCTTCATCGACTCCATTAATCGGCACA
The DNA here is from genome assembly GCA_019776075.1 of Amaranthus palmeri. Lineage (NCBI taxonomy): Eukaryota > Viridiplantae > Streptophyta > Magnoliopsida > Caryophyllales > Amaranthaceae > Amaranthus > Amaranthus palmeri. The sequence continues at coordinate 2,472,825 of JAAKBH010000008.1, forward strand.
ATTTCGCCATTTTTGGGCAATCTTACCTATCTCGAAACCCTAAATCTGGGCGGAAGTCTCAATCTAACTGGCGTAATTCCATCTGAAATTGGTAAACTCTCTAATTTGATCTTTCTTTCCCTTTCCTCGAATCAATTAATCGGTTCGATTCCCAGTTCATTGGGTAATCTTCATAATCTGGATACACTTGATTTAAGTGAGAATAAGCTTTCGGGGAATATTCCAGTTGGTTTAAGAAAATTAAAAAAACTTTCGAGTTTGTTTTTGTCGTCGAACAATTTTGAAGGGAGTATACCGGAATTTATTGGTGATTTTTCTCAGTTATACTATTTATATCTTGTTAATAATAATTTTTCTGGTTCAATTCCATCGTCGATTGGTAAGCTTTCCAGGCTGAATACTCTGTTTTTAAGCAATAATCAGATTTCAGGATCTATTCCGTCGTCTATTGGTCGACTTGTTTCACTGGAAAATTTCTGGGTTTCGAACAATAAATTGACTGGTGTTTTACCCGATTCAATAGGAAATCTAACAAGAATTAAGAATATGTTATTAGATAATAATATGATTAGGGGGAAAATCCCAGATAGTTTTGGTAATCTTAAGAGTTTATTATCACTTGATTTGTCGAATAATCGGATTGTTGGTCCGATTGATGAGAGTCTAATGGGTAAAATTAATCAGTTTATTGAGACTTTGATCTTGTCGAATAATCCATTGGGAGGGTTTATACCCAAATCGATTGGGAATTTGCGTGAACTTGAAAGGATTGAAATGGAGAATAATGGGATTTCTGGGGAAATTCCTGAAGAAATTGGGGATGCAAAGAAATTGACTACAATTGTGTTATCAAGGAATAGATTAAGTGGTGAAATTCCTGCGAAGGTTTTTGAATTGGAGAATTTGATTGTATTTGATGTTTCGATGAACAATTTGGTTGGTAAGATTCCTCAGCATAAGATGGAGATTCCTGCTTCTTCGTTTTCTGGAAATTCTGGACTTTGTGGTGATCCCCTCCCTCAATGTAAGTAGGGATGGGGATGGATCTTCGAGACTTCGACTCTAAGGGTCTGGATCTGGGTTTAATTAGATTCGACTAAGATTCGACCCGTGTTCATCTCTACCTGATTTTTGTCAATGAGAAGATTGATCGCTAATTTGCTTGTCAAATTAACAATTATCTATAAGTAATAACAAATTCTTGTGAGAAACGATCTCAAATCACTAATTGAGCCCGCCTATTGTATATTTTTTGAAATATTGTAAGTAAGCTTTAAAAAAATGTGAGTGGACATTTAAAATATTGTGAGTAGGTATTAATAATACGGTAAGTTGGCATTAAAGATAATGTAAATAGGCTTTAAGCCTTAATGGGCTGGGCTTGAGTCATTTGAATGAATGGGCCTCAAATATTAATCGATGTTAATTTACTCAATTTTGATATAGTCTAGTTACATGTTTTTAAGCCTTAAAATGAAAGGGTGTTTTTGGGATTATCATCCACGCTCTGCATATGGAATGAAATTTCTAATTAGGTCCAATTATAGAGTTGTTTGATAAATACTTCTCTCTGTTCTTTTAAGTTTGTCCACATTACTATAAATGGGTAGTTTCATAAGTTTGTCCTATTTAGAATATTTTCCTATTTTGGAAAGTTTTTATCTTCCATATACTCTCTTTATTCCTCATTTATCTCTTATAATACCAATACAATTATTAATTCACATCACTATTTTAATAAAATAATACTCACTATATACAATGACTCCACCTTTCTTAATAAAATAATACCCACTATCTACAAAGATTCCATTTTCCTTAATTTGTATGAAATCTTTAAATAGGACAATTAAAAAAGAACGAAGGGAGTAATTTTTTGTTGATGTTTTTGTTATTGAAAATGACTTTTTGTTTAGCTAAAAAGCTAAAATATATCAAAATAAAAAAACAAACAAACTATGTTAGTATTTATCAAATTTGCTTGTTGGTGTTGGCCTATTTTTCTTATAATAAATAACTAATATACGGTATCTGTTGGTTGAAAAACCAATAAAAATAGTCAATACTCTTAACGTCAAATAATTCAACTAAAATAATGAACTAAAAGTGGCATTTTTCAAACGACTAGCTAGTATGATTTGTTGCTTCAATTCATTTCAAACATTTGGCAAAGACTACTAGTAAATGTGAAATAATATAAACCAATTACCTACAAGGCCCAATTCAAATCCGTTTAGAGAACACTATTAATATAAATAGAGGACATATTTAAAGTCTCACTCGTTAAAGGCTCGACCAATTTAAGCCTCGCGAATTTAAGTGTCGGTTTCAGTTCTTTAACGAGCCACCGACTCATTGTATAAGACTATTTACGGTCCGTTTGGTAGATGGTAATAAACGGTGATAATGGGAATGAAAAACTAGTGTAATTTTGGTTGAAAAATCTTAGTTACCTTTATGGTTATACTTGTCCAACTTCAATCATCTCATTTTCTTCATAAAATTGTTGCCCGAAACACACAATTATCAGATATAGCTATGATCAGCATTAGGATAAGTAACTAGCCCAGAAGTAGGAGATGACGTAAAATGAAGGACAAAGCCCATAATTAGTTCACAAATTCTTGTGAGAGATGTTATTTTTAAAAGATCATCTCTAATTGGGTTGATTCAAAAAGAAAAATGTAGAGTAAGAGTGGGTATTAAGCTTTAACGGACTGGGTCTAAAAGACGTCTCACAGAGAGACGATCTCTCAAGAAACTCGTTCTAATCAATTACACTAATAAAGTGTGGCCAATATTTCCCACAAAAGTTATTGACGCTCTTATTTTGGTGTTCCTAAATGAATCCATCTCACATATAAGTGTGAGTATGAGTATTTTTTATATGTAGGAACATGTAATGTTTTGTACTATTTAATAGAATGTGGCATTGAAAGGAATATATGATTTTGGAATTATGAGAAGCTTAAGATTGTTGAAAGAGCGGCAAAAGAGTTGCTTTATCAATGGCCATAAAGGATAGCAAAAAACAATATTACCCAACTACCCAAGGATAAGAGGACATGACTTATTAATCCAAAGACAAGAAAAACTTTGGCCTTGAAAGACATGTATATACATATTTTAATTAACTAATATTTTTATTGATTTATGCCAAAAAAGGATTTATTTAAGATATTTGTTATTTTTTTTTTTTGCATTTTGATTATATTTTAATTAATAAATAATTGAGATTTTATCATTATACTTCCTCCGTTCCCTAATACTTGCTACATTTTGTTTTAAAGCACTATTTATCGTAAAGCTTATTTTATATATTGCGACTAATATGTAAGTCACAATATAGTCAAGTGGGATCTTATTTGAATCATTTAATCGCATACTTTCATAATATAAACTTTTTATAATTTTTAAATGTGTATAATTCGACATACAAATGAACAAAATAATACATTAAATTGGGTAAACAATTTAAATATAACAAATATTATGAAACAAAGAAAGTAATAGTTATTTTTAAAAGTCAACCACTATATAATCCATAACCTTTTATTAGTGTTTTTTGGGGACCCAAACCCTCTTCATTTTCGTGGGTTTTCTTTGGAGGTTCTTGGTCCACTACAATGGCCTAACATCAAACAATTGTTGTAAAAGTTTGGTACCCATTATTTTCAAACTTTTTCCCATTAGAGCCCCCTACACATATGCTCTTATGCAGTTCCTTAGTAACGTCAATTGTAGGATAATAATTCCCAAATGACACTCCTGGTATAGTAATTAAAAAGCGTAATTTGATTACTATATATATATACACACAAGTGACACAACTCAATTAATAAGAAGGATAATTTATAATTTAGAGGACACACACTCAACAAAATTCTTTTGGGACACTTACACGTAGACTACAACAAACACACTTACTGATTAATACTCTCACTTTGCGTTTTCAACGCACTCTTAGTTGTGTCTCTCTTCAACACACAATACACTTTGACACATCGTTTATACTAGTGCCATGTGGGTTAAACTATATCTAGGCTATTCCACAAGCTCCTACACAGGGCCGTCTCAAAGAAAATAAAGGCCCTGTACGTAGAACAGAAAACGGGCCCTTCATTATCTAATGTAATACTCCATCCGTTCCATTTTATTTGCAAGACTTATCGTTTTTGGAAGTTTCATATTAATTGCAACAAACTATTTTTGGCAAAAATAATCGACTTATTTTATTTTACTTTATTCCTACCCCACATATCACCATCAATCATACATCATCCCATTAATTATTTAATATACCCACAAGTCACGACCTCTATATATTTATAATAATTTTTTTTTATTTTTACTCCACATATCACCATTAATCATACATTATCCCTATTTTTACCATACTCACATACTGATTTGACAGTCCTTAAAAAATGTGGCAGACCACTATTGTGCTACTAAAACGGAACAGAGGTAGAATACCTATTAATTCAATATTCATAATTCATGCTATGACATTACCTTCAAAATTTTATAAGAAAAACCAACGACAGTAAACGTGTACTGTTTGACTATTCAGTCTGATCAAGTAACTAAAAATGAATTAACATCAAGCACCAGTGGTCTAGTGGTAGAATAGTACCCTGCCACGGTACAGACCCGGGTTCGATTCCCGGCTGGTGCAACTTTTTATTTTTCCCATTATTTTTTGAAAACGATATTCTTTTATTTCATTTTTTATTCTCTTGATGCAACTAAAGCTATTCTAACTAAAATTCAATAGGAGTACAAATAAATTGAATGTCAATGAATGGACTTAATAAAATATTAAAGCTTATTTAATAAATATGCCCAACTCAATGTTCATGAACATTTCTATAAGCTTAAATTTATTGTTGAGTTGATTTTTTAACATGGTATCAAAAGTTCACATTACAAAAAGATTATGAGTTTAAATCTCACCTACTAAATCACGCAAAGCATGAGGATCAGAAGAGCCCCTCCTTTATGAGATGAAGCTTATTAGAGTATATAATACTCTCTCTGTCCCTCACAACTTGCACCTCATTTTATTTTAGTTTGTCATACTCGTTTTGCACCCTTTTCTTTTGTGGCAATTACCCCACTCACTTTTTTTAAATCTCATGATCTATAAACTTTTTATCTCTCTATATCTTAACCAATCATTTCTTTCATCCACTTGTTTATTGTCTGATTCTCCAAACTAATTTCACTTTCCACTAAATTTCATCCAAAATAATTTAGGTGTATTCTCATAGAGACGCAGAGAGTATATCTTTGCATATTGTAGAGTTGATAAAGAGCAACAAGTACTTGTTAATCACCACAATTTTGAAAAGGACCAAGAGAAGAACATGGCTAGCGTAGTACCATGGCATAATGTCCATACAATGAATCTGCAAAATTCAGGAACATAGAATTTTAGTAGAGTCTATTGAAATGATAGATTTGCATGTTATTCACACTTTATTACCCTCTGTTTGGCGTTCCATCATGATATTAATTTGTTATGTGTTAACTATAATTAATATAGAGAAAATAATATTTGACGTGTAAGAGAAATTAAACGTATCAATTTATATTTTCTTATGCTCGTAATATCAAGTATTATAGTAATTACAATTTAATCTTTTGAATATATAGTTCTATGTGTATTTTTGTATATATAATATAATATATAAATATCTTAGTTTTTTAAAGTCATGACATGAGAGCTTTTGTGTATTTTTGATGACTTTAGGGAAGAAATTCATAAATGATATTTTCAATAGATGTAGTAGTGTAGCTGGGATATTTTGTTAATTGAGTAATTAAATGAAGTTTATGTATGACATTATATATAGCGTGACAACATTCAACATTTCTTTTTTTATTTAAAGGAATTTACCCAATTTATAACATAAAGAATAAAAAATGATTTTTACTTATTACCCAATTTATTTGAAAGATATAATGGTTTCATATTTTGGCATTCAAGCTTAATTATTCTACTTATCAAATTTAGCCAAATGAAGAATTTTGGAGGGAAAATAATGACCATAAGAGTGACAAATATCCTACTAAAATACGTATTTATATAGTAATAGATATACGTCTCTTGGTGTATATATGTATATACGTATCTTATTGCCATATATAAAGAATAATGAATACATTTGCGTGAATTTGACCGCAATTTTGTCAAATTTTTTATTGGCATTTTTATAGAATTTTACTTACCCAATTTGAAATCTGCATCAAACGTATTGTCCAATTTTGGCCGGCCGTTTGAAGCGTTAATTGATCAAATTAATAGAGCATTCAAACTTAATTGTTCTACTTACTCAATTTAGTTAAATGAGTATTTTGGAGGGAAAACCATTTACATGAAGGCGACATGTGTCTTACTGAATAACGGTTTTAGTATGTAGTATAGATTATACTAAGCGGGTAATGAGCACAAGTACATATACTTTCTCTGGTTTTTAATAGTTGCTACATTTCTATTTTTCACGTTATCCAATGCACGATTTTAATCTTTAATATCTCTAATTTGATATGATAAAAAATTCTAAAAAAAATACACATTAAGACGAATCAAACAAGATCTCACTTGACTATGTTTTACATTATACATAGAGAAATATGTATCAAACGATCAATTGGTGAACAGTAGTTGCTACAGGAACTGTAGCAACTTATAAAATCCGGAGGAAGTATAACTTACAATAGTAACTTACATATGGATGATCAGTAAACCACTTAATAGCAATTAGCATCATTAATTCACCAAGAAGACACATTGTTCTTGCTTAAAATTTTATGATAATTTGTATTGAATTTAATTTTTATTTTGGTAATGGTCGCTTATCCGGGGCTCCCGCTCGCTAAGAAAATGGGCTGGTAGTGACCAAAACTGTCTGCAAATACGGGCGGTCTTTTCAATATTTAAACTTACGTGTAGATATTAAAGTATTATTTGGTGTGCTACTCACCTAAGTCCGCCCATAAACAGCTCATACATATATGAGCCATCCAAGGGGCTGAGGGCAATGTGTTTTTGCAATGTGTCTTCAAGACCATTGGGGGCAACAATTTGTTCCTTCTATTTAGGATATGTTTGGTAATAGGTATTAAATGGTGATAATAGTAATGAACACTAGTGTAATTTTAATAGAAAAA